>OX333076.1:12282718-12451790 GCA_946863875.1 Alloplasta piceator
TTACATTGCCAGGTAGCATTTTAAGGATGCTTAGAGCACGAATAGCCGCAAACAAAAGTAACATCGACAGTTTTCATTTCATTGGAAATTCTCACAATCTAAACTCACCGAAATTAGGTCAACTTCTTGTTTTATTTGCCTAACTAAATTTTTTGTTTTCATTTAACTATGTTTTAATCTACATAATTCAATTTAATGTATATGAGACATTCCACGTCAAGTCGGCAACCCCATTTTTTGAAATCACCAAAAATCGCATACAAATTTTTATAAAGTAGTTCCAACTGTCAAGGAAATTCTTAATTTTTTTCGGTTTTTATATCACATACTTTAGCCGGAAAAAAATACAAACAAATTTCTTGTTCCATTTCGTAACTCGAAAATTATTCATCGTACGAAAAAAAAGTACACAATATGAAATTTAGAATTTTCAACGTACTTTTCACTGAAATTTTTTACGAACTCCTCCAAAAGCTCTATATGCCATTTTCGGAGCAAATATTGTTTTGATATTTTTTTTTCTCAGAATTGACATCTTCGATTTGTCTGTAGTTTTAACGGATTTTTACTTGATATATTTACAGACTTTAAAAAAATTGGCTCAGTGGAGAATCCGTTCCTTCCCATTCGTTTTCATCCCAAATGAATACACAATTTTCTCTGTGCATTAACAGGGTTGAGACTATCCATAAATATTTTCTAAAGCCCGCATTTTGGTTTATTTTTTGTACTTTGTCAATTTTTTAAAAACTTTTTTTCATTTTTATTTTTTTAAATATCTTCTTGTACATTTTAATGAACTTTATCAATGGACCCATGTACACCGATAAAATCTATTCAAATTTAAGTCAAAGGCTACTCAAGTTTCTCGATTGCAAAAAATAATTAATTTGCCCTCTTGTACACGCCGACGTTTCTATGGCCAATGAGAACTTTTGTGGATCGATTTGGGCATGATTTTTGGGAATAATACTGCTTTGTTCCTGGAATCGTCTTCGCAGTATCAAAACGAGATTATTTTATTATTTTTCCCTGTCTACGATTAATAATGATAATATCAATATCCACACTATTTCGTTAAATCACTCTATAATGATAGATTGTATCAATAAAAATGCATTTGAAATAATAATGGCTTCTCCACTACGCCAATTTTTTTTATAGTCTGTAAATATATTAAGTAAAAAACTGTTAAAACTACAGGCGAATCGAAGGTGTCAATTCTGAGAAAAAAATATCAAAACATTATTTGCTCCGAAAATTGCATATAGAGCTTTCGGAAGAGTTTGTAAAAAATGTCAGTGAAAAGCACGTTGAAAATCCTAAATTTGATGTTCTACTTTTGTTTTCGTACGATGAATAATTTTCGAGTTACAAAATGGGACAAACAAATTTTTTGTATTTTTTTTTCGGCTAAAAAATGTAATTTAAGAATCTGAAAAAAATCACAAATTTTCTTGATAGTTAGAACTACTTTCTAAAAATTTGTATGCGATTTTTGGCGATTTCAGAAAATGGGGTGGCTGCCTTGACGTGGAATGCCTCATATATGATAATAAAGTATAATTTTATAATAGAAATGTATTTTTTTATATTAAAAAATTATTTGTATTAAAAATAGGATTTTTAACATTTGTTAAATTATTAATAATAAATTTATTATTATTATTTTAATTAAAAAATATGTATACATATAAATATATAAATTATATGGCAATATGTCGTACATCAAAGTATAAATAGATGTTATATCTGCACGTGCAATAGGTTATTTTTGTTGAGAAGATTTGGGGAAAAAAGGGTCAATCTAGTAAAAAAAAATTTGTTTCATATTAGTATATCGTGTAAGGTATCATTTGAAAAAGCTACCTCTGGGAGTTCTAAAATAGTACATTATGATACAAGTGCGATGAAACTTTTTCTGACGAGTGTGAGTTTGCAACAATCGCACGAGTTGAGAAAAAGTTTTTCGCACGAGTTTCGTACAAAATTTTATTGCACGAGTGCGTAAAGTGGGCACTTTACGTACGGAGTGAAATAAATATATTTTTTTAAATGTTTGGTCCAGTCGTCTTAATGATGTACTTCAAAATTTGCTAGACATGTCTTTCTCATCTCGTAGGGTTCTAAAGCTAAAATTTAGATTTTAAGAGGATGTGAAATTAGCTGAAGAAGTCAGATGACGTCGGTATAGTAGTGAACATTTTCGCGACTCATATGACCGCTAGATGGCAGGGCATGAAAATTCGGACAGGTTATCCATTTAGTGATATATTTATATATGCTCATAGCTATATGTGTATACACATAAATATAGCTCTATTTATCGGCACTTACCAGTATCTGCGTTTATCTTTGCTCTAGAGCCTAAAACTGAGAATATTTGCAATCGAACAATGCAAACATCAGAAAACAGCAATTCTGCATTACAGATTACACCTGGTAATAAAACTGTAATTTTTTTTTGCGCTATCGCAATTTTCTGAGTTTTGGGCCCTAGAATACTATTACTCTAATAACATCCCGAAATGTCACATCCTCAACATAGTTAGTAGATATTGAGCCATGGATTACCGCAAAACTACGCGTTTTTCCGCCAGTATAAAAGTTACTGAAAACAATTATTTTTAAGTACAAAAAAAATTAATATATCAAGTGAGGTGTCATTTGAAAGAGCTACTTCTGAGGGTTCTAGGAAGCTTTTTTTTAATCATTTTTGGTCCAGTGCTGTATAGTTCAAGATTTGTTAGAATGACCGTCCTCCTCTGATCTCTCAGGTTTTTTAAGCTAAAACTTAGATTTTAATAGAGTTAGTAGATATTGAGTCGTACATCACCAGAAAATGTCTAATTTTTAATCAATATAAAAGTTACTGAAAAAAAAATTCTGAAGAATTTTTTTTTAAATCAAGCTATCGTATTAGGTATTATTTGAAAGAGCTACTTTTAGAGACCCTAAAAATGTTTTTTAAAATAATTTTTAGCCCAGTTATCTTCATAATATAGTTTAAATTTTACTAGGAATAACCCTCTGAACGCTTAGGTTTCTAAATCTAAAATTTAGATTTTTATACAGTTAGTCGATATTGATGTTGACAGATAGATCGATTAATATTGATAGATTTAGATTGATATATTAAGAATCTAAAATTTAGATTTTAATACAGTTAGTAGATATTGATAGTTCGATAGATTGATATTGAATCATAGATTACCGGAAAATTGTAATAGTTGCTGAATAAAAAAAAAATTAGAAACAAAAATTAGTGTTTTTTAGCATTAGTACAGAATCTCAATTGTACGAGCTCCTTCTTGGCCCCTCCTCCTTCTTGGCCACTTTTTTATATACAAAATTGTAAGAAATAATTTATTAAAGAGTTGAGAGAAAAAAAAGAAAATCTTTGTAGGAAATAATAATTAATGGAAAATCCAAGGCTAAGAGGGGAAAAAAAAACAAGACTAAAAAAGCGATTCATTTCAAGCGATCTAAAACGTCGTCGCGTGCGAAAGGTGGGCGTGAACTAATTTCTGAAATTCGAGATATTTTAAGAAACCGAGATTCTTAATAAATGGAAAATATTATTTTTAGTTCAGATTGTATGTGCATAATTCTTCAACATAATAGAAAATGTAAAGGCGGAGCTAGATGCAGCGCGTTATTTTTTGTGAATGAAAGAAACTTTATGTTTCGGCTTTAATATACTCATGAACAGTAAGAAACGCAGTGACGTATTATTACGACGTTTATCGTGCAAACAACGAACTCGTATAAGCGAGCATTACTCTTGAGACAACATAAGAGATTGTCACCGAGCCAGCAATCTATGTATGAAGCATTCCACACCAAGTGGGCCACTAAAAAATCGTGTGATCTCGAAATATCATGAAACATTTTTTTAAAGGTCATTCGAGTGTAAAAAGCAAGCAGGATTTTTTTCAGATTTTTAAATCTGATTTTACACCCCCAATTTGGATACGAATGTTGTTATTTAAAATTTAAAAAAAAACACATGTACATAAAATTTATGTTTTCCAATATACTTTATAATTTCATATTTTTTTAAGCTGTCCAGAATCCTTTTCGTGTATTTTCAGCGAAACAAGGCAATAATATTTTTTTTCGTCGAGTTCGGCGTTTCCAATTTGAGAAAACTTTCGTTGATTTCATAACAAACCTCAGAAAAATTGGCATGATGGAGAATCCATACCTTCCAATTTTTTTCTGAGGTTAACTGATGAGAACACTTGCAACTTACGACAAATATTCGATGTTATCCAACGCCCCCATAAAATTTATTGAAAAAACATTGAACATGTATTATTGATCGTGTATCAGCGAGGGGTCAATGTATGATTAATTCGTTTATTGTTCGAAAATACCCAAGTATTTTGTGAGGTTCCAACTTTTGACTTTAACCCCACGCTGAAACACGGTAAATAATGTATGCTCAATGTTTTTTAAATAAATTTAATGGGGGCGTTGGACAACATCGAATATTTGTCGTAAGTCGCAAGCGTTTTCATCAGTTAACCTCAAAAAACACTTGGAAGACATAAATTCTCCATCATGCCAATTTTTCTGTGAGTTGTTGTGAGATCAACGAAAGTTCTCGTGAAGTTATAGGAAAATTGGAAACGGCGAACTCGACAAAAAAAAAATTATTCCTTGTTCCGCTGAAAAATACACGAAAAGGATTTTGGACAGCTTCAAAAAAGATGAGATTATAAAGTATATTGGAAAACCTAAGTTTTATGTGTTTTTTTGTGTGCAATGGATCGTTTCGCATGTAAAATGAATCGAAAAAAAAAAAAAATAACATTCGTATCCAAATTGGGGGTGTAAAATCAGATTTAAAAATTTGAAAAAAATCCCGCTGGTGTCACGTCAAAGTAACTCGAAGACAAAATAACACACGACAAAAAGACCGGACAAAATAACATTCGACAAAATAATATGACGACAAAATAACATGACGACAAAATAACATGACGACAAAATAACATGACGACAAAATAACATTCGACAAAATAACACAAAGACGAGGATTTTTTGTAGAAACCGAATTCTCTGTAGAAACAGAGTTTTTCTGGATTTTTGGTGCTGTTTAAAACCTCAAAGAACCGAGTTTTCTTGAGTGAATTTCATGTAGAAACCGAATTCTCTGTAGAAACCGAGTTTTTCTGAATTATTGATGCTGTGTCAAACCTTAAAGAACCGAGTTTTCTTAAGCGAATGCTATGTTCTATATGAGGTATTCCTTCTCATCGGGACCCCCTTTTAGGCCGACCCCTTTCGAATTGCTTGAAACTCGAGTATGTTTTAGTGTTGCCTGAAAGTATATTGTACACCGATTTTTAGATCTCTAACTATAATACTCTTCGGAATACTCCAAAAGTTATATTTCGAAACTTTTTGCGTATTCAGTTCTTCGGAGCTTAGGTGCGAAATAAAATCGAAAAATTTTTTTTCCAATTGCTTTCGATCGGAAATTTCCTGCGCTTTTCGAAAAAAATTGCAGCGATTTCGAAAAAAAAACGAATTCATTTTAATTTCGGCCAAAAACCGAAAAAATGGATTTACAAAAAAAGAGCATAATTTAATTCAGCGGAACAATTTTTTTCATGTTTTGTATATATCTGAGAAGTCACGATATAAATTTCAAGTTGGAACTCGCACCCGTTTACTAATGCCAAGTCTTTTAGTAGGATAAAAATTCTTAAATATCGTGTTTTTCGTATTAAAAAGTTCTCTGATATATTATATAGCGTTTGTTCAACGAATTTTGAATTTAATAAATTTATTGAATTTGTTAAATTAAGTTCATTGAATAATAAAATTGATTAAATTAATTAAATTAAATTAATTAAATCAAATTTATCAAATTTTGAATTTAATGAATTTGCCTAAGCTCCGAAGAGCTGGATACGCAGAAACGGGTCCCGATTAGGGAGAATACCTTATCTATTGTATTATTTATATATTTTAGTGTTATTTTGACATGTAACCATCCCGCTTGCTTTTGATACTCGAATAACCTTTAAAAAAATGTTTCATAATATTTCGAGATCACACGACTTTTAAGTGGCCCACTTGGTGTGGAATGCTTCATATGCAGCATTAAAGAATTAAATTAAAGAAATAAATTAAATTAATTGAATTAAAATAAATTAAATTAAATAAGCAATAAATTAAAGAAAAATTGTAGATGAATATTCGCAAAGCTCAAAAACACAAATAATTAAATATTAAATGAAAATATATACCAATTTGTCGATGATTTTTTTTCCGATAAATAAAAAGCTCTAACTTTAGCCATTTATTTTGGTAGTATGAAAAAAAGAAGGGATTTTTTTCAGAGGGTTTATTTGAAACATATTGAAGTATGAAAAAAAATTTGTATCATCATTTCGATACAAAATGGCGGCGACAGAGTCAATATTAGAAGTCGCCTTTTTTTAGATGGGGGGGGGGGCGGATTTCTAGTAAAGTATAAGACCGGGTAATTAAAAACTTTCATAATTTTTATACCGTTAGCTATGAAAATACATAGAGATTATTTTGAAAATAAAATTTTGTATAAGTAATGCCGCATTTTTGAGAAAATGGATTGATATTTCACCACAAAATAAGCAGTAAATTGTTTATAAAAAATGTTTAGATTGAATTAAAAAAATGCCAACGTACTCGCACAGCAAATGTGATTTTGATTCAAATTTTCAAACAAATCCATGGAACAGTATTGAAGTAAGCTGACCTCCCATTTTGAGCGGCAAAATCGAGAATTTAACAGTTTAATTTTTTTTTCTTCACTTTTTAAGACCAACGGGATAATGTTTTCATGACTCTAAAGGATTGTTTAGCCAAAAAAATCGTTCTTTTCCTAGAGTGTCGTTACCCCTTAATTCATACAACCACGCGATATAAAATCGCCATTGAGTGAACAGCTGCACATGACCCGTTTCGACCGCGAAAAATCTCAGAATATATTACGAATCCGTCGGGAAAAACTGGCGCGTGGCCAGAAATTTGATAATTCACAACGCGGGTGCCGATCGAGCATGAATCATTGACTCTAATTCAGATCTCTTCATAGTTTATTGCCCTCCTGAGTAATCAAACGTAGAACAAAAAAAAATCAGAACCTACATATAATATTTATCCTATAAAAGTAAAACTGATTTAACAATAATCAACGCACTGAGAAAACAATGTATTTTTTATAAAGAAATATATTTAGTTGCCACTTTTTCTTAAATTTTCTCTAACTGTTACAAAATTTTTTCAGTCGTTAAGAAATATTTTATTTGTGTCAAAGTAATTTATTAACTGTTATAAACTATTAATTTCATTTATTAACTGTTAAAAAATAATTGACTTCGCCATATTCGCCATTCGTCAACAGTTAACAAATCCTGGTACATTGTTTTCTCAGTGCGACTATTAGATCATAATTATCACTCACACGGAAATTTATATATTTAAAATATATGCAAAATTGCGTACGAAATATATTCAAAATATAATTACCGTATATAAATGAATATATTTAAAATATATTTTTTATAGATGTGTAATATATTTATTTGGATAGATTTTGCCGCTTTTCGCATATGTACGTATATATTAAATGTATTTAAAATATATTTTAGATATATGTAAAATGTACGACACATACATACAATATATATATTTTATGTATATGGTGCATACATCTGAAATATAGATTAAATATATGTTGCAAGTATTCCAAATATAGTTGAAAAGTGGGCTGCATACATCCCGAATATGGGTTGAATATTCGATACCCGTGTAGACATTTCCGAAAAATCGGAAATTCTCTAGGAGAATCAAATACAAAAGTACGACTTACGAGTTCATGAGAAGCCGGCAAGAACTCCTTATATGGCTTCATTTACGCCGGACTTCTGTTAATATTCCGTTCTCGCGCCCGCCTTTATAAGCATACTCGTCGCATCCTCCGTATGGGGGTTCAGCGGTTGCCGCTCTGCGACATCTCGCGGCGAGTCTGGAAACAATCGCGACGACGCTGCCTATACGTTACGAACATGTGGCAGGCGCCCAATCGCTTGTTCTCCCGGGATAAACATTATAATGTAAATAATAATGAAAAGTGTGAATACAATAAACTTAAATAATTAAATAAATATTATGTTTGTTAGTTATAGTTATGCTACCATATATGTTGCATATATGGTAGCATATATTAAGAATATATGTAGAATATATCAGCATATATTAAGAATGTATGCTAATATATATGCAACATACATGTGTGGATTAAAAATATATGTACATGTATTCGAAATATATCCACATATATTTTGCATATATTAAAAATATATAATTTTCCGTGGGGGCAAGATCAACTTATCCAATAATTATTTCCATCATCGGATAATTGCTAATTGCTCGTTGACCAAAAAAATGGTCGCATATTAAAAATTATCGCAGCTGGTCAAGAATTTTCTTCTACCTCTGCCGATGTCGATGGAGTTACTTGGGATAATGTGAAATGATGAATGTGCCACGTACTGTCGATCGTAATTCGTGATTGTGATTAATTGAGACGTGCTGTCATAAAGGAGAGAGTGAGAGAGAAAGAGAGAGACAGATAGATAGAGAGAAAAATGTACTCTACGCCCAATACCGGTCCATGATATATTGGGCAACATTGTTGAGTAATTGAAGATTGTGATCGAGAGTGGAACGATCTTGAATGGGATATACCGGTTATATTTGGTGATGGAGCGAGTTGGTTGAACCGTATAAGTAGCTGGCTCTGGTGCAACCTCCACGACACTCTCTTGGATACATGGCAAAATCTTTTTCTTCTTTTTTTTCTATCGAGCCGAACATAACGTAAGAGTAGCTAGATGAGAGAGTCTCGCCTACTCGCCAGGATACGACGAATCTCATTCTGAATCCATCCAGACCCACGCGCTCCATCGACGAGACACCCCGAACGATACTAGCCTTGTGTTTGTGTGTGTGTATATTGTTAACCATATAGTACATAAAGTACCTCGTGGAGAATCACTAATAATCTGACAGTGAATCGGAGAGGGACAGAAGGGTAAAATGGACCTCTAATTAACGGGTTATACGCAAACCCAGAAAAAAGAACTAGTACATTTAACTAAATCCTAGTCAAGCCAAATAAATTTTTTTAGTTGTAGGCCGGCCTTATACAACTCTATTCGTGTCAACGAATTTTTTTTCTTCGAATGACCTACTAGGAAAATATATTGCGATCTAATAAATTTTTATTTAATATTAATAAATTAGTGATGGGCGATACAGTATCGATATTTGGAATATCGATACTGTTCGACCCAAATATCGATATTTTGTATCGATTCTTGGCGTTACGATATTTTCAAGTATCGATACGCAATACATAAATATCGAAATTTCGATACAACCGATTTTTATTGAGTTTATGTTACCGACTGTGGCAAAAAATTACCGGTTGTGTTACCGACTGAGGTACAAACGACAGTTTTTTGTTACCAACTGAGGTAACGATCTGAAAAACGATTTTTTTTTCATTTTCGTAATGTACATATATTTAGGAAATTTTATGTCAATCCTACAAATATTTTCGAAGTTACAGGCATATTTGTAAGCCTGTAATTACTATGTGTAAAGTGAAACTTTAAACGCGTCGTTCTCAAAACTATGTTTTAAAGCCGGTGAGCACGATATCTCAAAAACGACGTAATCGATCAGTCTCAAATTTGTACACAAGCTTTATAAATATATTTTTTTAGTAATCGATCAATGTTTTTTTACCGATAAATATTTTCCATTTTATGAACAATTTAAGGCAACAATTATCATAAAAAATCGAAATTGTTTTTTACGAAGCCGCCATTTTGTTAAAAATGAATATTTCGCTTATTCCTTCGATCAAATACTAGATTATACCTTATATTAACGAAATCTTTTTTAGTTTTTTATTTTGGATGATCCATACCAGAGATATCGTGGTCACGGCAAGACGCCTTTTTTTAGAAGACCTTTTGGAGATCGGCTACTGCGGGTTTAAGAATCATTATTTTTCAAATAGAAAAATTTCAAAATGAAGTTAAAAGTTACATACATTTTTACGTTGATAAATCAAAATGTCTTTTCAGAAAAAATTCTTGAAAAATCACTTTTTTCGGTCTCCTGACTGCACCCAGAAAAAATATCTAGTTGTAGGTACTATAATCGTTTATTTGATTATTTTTTAGTTACTTCAAAGAAAATTTTCTTTCCATCCAATTTTGGGCGATATTTACTTCCATTATATTTATTTATTTGAATTCCCTGTCATCGAGAAAGAGGCGTTGAAGAAAAATTCTATTCGTTGTTACTAAATACCTATTCACCCGTAATCTCATCCGATCATATCTGCAGATTTGTCAGTACCCCAAAAATCCGCCAGGTGGCTACCTCTCGCGCAAGCGAACTTGCCTCTCGACGCCTATATCCTTTCCAAGCTCGTCTACGTTTGATATCCTTATTTTTCAGTATGGATATCTAATACATTGAACATTGCGGCAAAACGCAAGATGGTCGAATCCCAGAAAAGGATTCCCATAAAAAAGGGTCTTTTTTCTTTTCCCTTCTGTTAAAGAAAAGACGAAGCTTTACGAAATTGTAGACTTCATATGTGTAGCTGTATATTCAAAGATTGAAATGTTTAAAAATATATATTGTGTAAATATTAAAAAAAAAATTATTCCATTTAAATACATATTTGTTCAGTTTGAAATAATATTTATTATAGTGATGGCGATATTTGATGAATGTATCGATATTTGGTATCGATACGTATTGGTGGTCTGAGTATCGATACAGGTGTAATATCGGGAATGCGATATCGATATCACCGATATCGATACTCAAATAAAAATGCAAACAAACCTCAGTTCGAAATAAAAACAGTAGTTTTATACCTCAGTCGGTAACAAAACCGGTAATTTTTTGCCACAGTCGGTAACATAAACTCAATAAAAATCGGTTGTATCGAAATTTCGATATTTATGTATTGCGTATCGATACTTGAAAATATCGTAACGCCAAGAATCGATACAAAATATCGATATTTGGGTCGAAGAATATCGATATTCCAAATATCGATACTGTATCGCCCATCACTACTAAATACCGACACTAACACCTCGAAATTGCGATCTAAACTTGCTCTTATACAAATGGATGGAATTGAATAAAATTTTAACAACATCATCAAAACAATGGCAGGAATGGAGCCTCACTAAAAAAATTTCAAAAAAAAAAAAAAATTTACAGATTCATTTACCACCAAGAAACTGTAATTGAAAAACTTAAATTATTAAACTTTTACTGCATTTCGGGTTAAACCAAGAGCGAGGGTCCATGAAGAACGCCACGATACAAATATCGAGACGTTTTCGATATTATTTTATCAGAATGACACGCCGTAAGATTGGATGGCGCATCAAAAGATAGATATCGATGAATTGTAGTTTTATTGAAAAACGAAGTGGCGAAATGTAGTTCACAGACGTGCGAGTGAGGGCAGCACCATGAATTCTGACGAGTAACCTATAATATTTAGGGGGCTCGAATGAGTTCGTTGGCATTAGCTGTAACGCATTTTAGCCTCTCAATTGACAATGAATTGTTAATTAATTTATCCCCCTCTTAATTGTCAAAATGTAATTAATTTTCATCCACGGTTGTCGGAGAAAGACTGGAAGACGATGATACGTCGATAATGTAGGGATTGAATAAAAATGGTATTTAGCCTTCTCTTAAAGAAGAGACGAAGCTTTACGAAATTGTAGACTTCATGTGTGTAGCTATACATTCAAAGATTGAAATGTTTAGAAATGTATATTGTGTAAATATTTTAAAAAAAATTATTTCATTTAAATACATATTTGTTCAGTTTGAAATAATATTTATTAATATCAAATAAAAATTTATTAGATCGCAATATATTTTCCTAGTAGGTAATTCAAAAAAAAAAAAATTCGTTGACATGAATAGAGTTGTATCAGGCCAGCCTACAATTAAAAAAATTTATTTGGCTTGACTAGGATTTAGTTAAATGTACTAGATCCTTTTTCTAGGTGCAAGGGGGTGCGTCGGGTTATCGGCATAAGAAGAAAAGCTCTGGACCATATTTCCCGACTTTCCCATCCGTATAATTCAACCGTGAGTCTCGCAACGACGAATCATAGACTATTGTTCTATTCCCCCGTGATTCATGATTCTATGGAGATACCGAGGCTCCATCTAAAGCCCTGCAGCATTGCATCCGTGTCTGTATATAAACTTTCTAAAAAAAAAAAAAGAGAGAAAGAAAAAATTACGCTCTGGGTGTGCCGGTGAATGAGGACGATCGATGAAATCGAATTTTTCGTCAGGATAGAGAAAAATTCGATTTAATCGATCGTTCCGATCGTACGCAGCGATAAACGCCGAGTCTATAGTGCTGAAATCATAATTATTATTTGTCAATCAATGGTCGATGCGGTATGAATAATTAAATTTGTATTTCCAATAATTCGAATTGTATTCGATGAATGTTTTTTGGGAAAAAAAAAATGTTTCTCATTCATGTTGAAGTGAAATTTTATCCCAGAGAATAGACGGTACACCCAGAAAAAAGATCTAGTCGTAGGTACTATAATCGTTTATTTGATTATTTTTTAGTTACTTTTAAGAAAATTTTCTTTCCATCCAATTTTGGGCGATATTTACTTCCACTATATTTATTTATTTGAATTCCCTGTCATCGAGAAACAGGCGTTGAAGAAAAATTCTATTTGTCGTTACTAAATATCTATTCACCCGTAATCTCATCCGATCATATCTGCAGATTTGTCAGTACCCCAAAAATCCGCCAGGTGGCTACCTTTCGCACAAGCGAACCTGCCTCTCGACGCCTATATCCTTTCCAAGCTCGTCTATGTTTGATATCCTTATTTTTCAGTATGGATATCTAAAACATTGAACATTGCGGCAAAATGCAAGATGGTCGAATCCCCGAAAAGGATTCCCATAAAAAAGAGTCTTTTTTCTTTTCCCTTCTGTTAAAGAAAAGACGAAGCTTTACGAAATTGTAGACTTCATATGTATAGCTATACATTCAATGATTGAAATGTTTAAAAATATATATTGTGTAAATATTGAAAAAAAAATATTTCATTTAAATACATATTTGTTCAGTTTGAAATAATATTTATTGATATTAAATAAAAATTTATTAGGACGCAATATATTTTCCTAGTAGGTCATTCAAAAAAAAAAAATTCGTTGAGATGAATAGAGTTGTATTAGGCCGGCCTACAACTAAAAAAATTTATTTGGCTTGACTAGGATTTAGTTAAATGTACTAGATCTTTTTTCTGGGTGTAGCCGCGGCAATTGGAACGGTATTATTTATCGATTTTTCTCCTGAAAACTTTGAGGGCAAAGTTGTAAAAGTGAAAAGAGAGGTGAAATTCGTGTTTAAAAAATAATATAATCGTGATAATTCGTCATTCGATCGCGAATGGATCGTGAGAGAGGTAATCGTAAACTCTTGATGCAGAAAGTTTACACAGTCCGAGGGATTAATGATACACCGTTCGACGATCAAGTCACTTCGATGATAGAAATTAAGGATCCGAGATTCAGCATCATGTTCGCATGAACATGAGGATGTTCGTTTGAATGTAACGCGTGTTTTTTGTACATCGAAGATTCGCCCCGAAGCAGCGGAGAAATCTCTATAATTGACCAACTTAACGATTTCATTTGTAGAAAATGACGAGAGAGGGATGAGGAAAGAGTGAAGACGACACACTAGAGAGATTGTGCGTGTCTATAACACTCTATATGTATATATATTAGGGTGGTTCTTATTTGGGGTATGTTGTTTTATCTTTTATAGATAGTCCTACATCGGTTTTAAATAAATAAATAAAAATGCATACCAAATTTCAGCTCGATACATACATTTTAACCTGGCCCCCACGGCAGTCGAAGTTTTAAAGGGGAAATCCGTGTATTTTATACGGTCAATGATTTTAACATTTTTTCAACTCAGGTAATATTGATTTAAAAATTTGAAACTTGGCACATATATTGCTCATAGTATAGGGTATATTTGTAGTCTTTTATCAGATTTTTCATCCTCGACTTTCGACATACCCTTCCGCTAAAAAGTTTGGACACATTTGCCGAATTTCACGCCACACTAAAAGTTCGATTCAGATCAAATCCAACATCTTTTGTAGGAATATTTTTTTATAGCCCGAATATTTTAGACTAGATCACCATTTTTGACTATTTTAGCGTTATGCAGCATAACGCTAAAATAGTAAAAAATGGTGATCTAGTTTAAAATATCCGGGCCATGAAAAAAAAAATGGCTACAAAAGATGTTAGATTTGATCTGAAAAATTTTTTGGTAGAAAAAAAATCATATTTCCATTTTAAAAAAACATGTCAGCCATCTTAACGCCGCCATCTTGAATTTTGGACCAAAACAAAAAAATTTCTTGAACCTCCCCTTCTGAACCCTAAAAGATTCATCCCACTCAATTTTTTTTTGGAGCAGTATTTTTCAAGATAATTCAGCTGTTAGATTAAAATGGGACACCCTCTATTATACTCTGTATCAAAAAAATGTTCCTACAAAAGATGTTAGATTTAATCTGAAAAAAATTTTGGTGAAAAAAAAATATCATGTTTCCATTTAAAAAAAATATGTTAGCCGTCTTAACGCCGCCATTTTGAATTTTGGACCGAAACAAAAAATTTTTTTGAACGTCCCCTTCTGAACCCTAAAAGTTTCATCCCACTCATTTTTTTATCAGAGCAATATTTTTCAAAATAAATCAACTGTAAGATTAAAATGGGACACCCGGTATATATATATATTTATTATGGTGGTTCTTATTTGGGGCTCGGCCGAATTTGGTATCCGACGCCCCCTAAATCGACTCCAAATAATTCAAAAACAATACTCTAATTTTTTCAGATTTTTATCTAGACTCTAACCCCTCCCGAAAAGGGGTTAGATTTCCCCATTTCAAAGTTTCGGCCGTATTATTATGTTAGAATATATTTTATTCCAAGTGTAATAATTTTTGAAAAAATTGGTAACTGCAAGATTTTATTGTGCATTGGTGCTACTACTTGAGGAAAAATTCAATTTATCATACGGGTCAACTAGACGAATTGCAATTAGTCTGAAATTCTAATACGGATCAACCTAGACGAATTGCAATTCGTCTAGATTGACCCGTATGATAATGTGAATTTTTCCTCAAATAGTAGCACCAAGGAACACTAAAATCTTGCAGTTGGAGATTTAAAAAAAAATTATTACACTTGGAATAAAATATATCCTGAGAATATGGCCGAAGCGCGTGTATTTCAAATGGGGAAATCTACTCTCTTTTCGGGAGGGGTTAGAGTCTAGATAAAAATCTGAAAAAATTAGGGCAGTGTTTTTGAATTATTTGGAGTCGATTTGAGAGGCATCTGATAAAAAATCCCTCCGAGCCTTAAATAAGGACCACCCTGATATACATATGCATGTACAACGAGAGTATTATCAATCGCTTTCGATGTACACAAAGTTTCATCTCTCCTGAGGACTCATAAATGGCCAAAGATACGCTTGATTTCCTCCATTTTTTATTGCCAAGAATACATCGGTAGAAAATCTGCCGATTTAATTTCATGTTCTTCAATGATTGAACTACTTATTTATTAAATACAATTTCTATCGTTTTCGCTGCCTCATAAAGGAAGCTTTGTTTTCGCGAATTTTTTTTTTCGAGATTTTCTTGCGAGTATGTTTAAAATGTCCCAAAACGTCCAAAAAACGCATTTAGAAAAATGTCCGGTATGTGTGCGCTTCATGCTTTTTCTAAAATGGATATATCTGGAGAACGGTTTGGCCGATCAACTTGAAATTTGGTATACAAGTAGAGCATCTATGTTCCTGTACTCGGTGCAATTTTTTTTGAAATTGCAAAATAATTGTCAATTTGGCGGGACTTTGAATTTTTTGCAAAATATTTGTGGGTTGTCTAACATTCGTAAGTTTGTAGTTATCACCCTGAGATTTTATGTGCGGATACACTTTATAATAAGGACGGTTGGGATTGAATTCGGAAGAAATCGCTTTAGAGGTTAGGTTAAAAAAAAAAAAAAAAAAATTACGCAAAAAATTTGTAAGTTCTTTAACTTTTGTAATTTTGCATGTATCGAGCTGAATTTTTTTCTGATGATACATTTAATGACAACGAAAAATAATACCTAATTTCAGAAAAATCGCACGAGAGGTTCGGTTTAAAAAAAATTGAAATTTTCAAAAAAAATTTGTTAGCGCTCCAATATTTGCATTTTTAGAAGTATCGAGCTACATTTTTTTGCACGAATACACAAGATGACAAGAATGGTTACTGTTGAATTTGGTGGAAAACGCTCGAGAGGTTCGTTCTCAAATTTTTTTTGAAATTTGCGAAAAATACTTGTGAACACTAAGTTTCCTAATTTAGCAGCTATCGAGTTCACTTCTTTAGCACCAATACACTGGATGACAAAAGCAATTAATAATGTAATTGAACGACATTGCTAAAAAATCATGCAAATTGAAAAATTTGCACATAGCTTCTTCATTTGTGACCGTGATAACAAACATATATTTCATAAAGATGATCAAGAGGTCCTCATAAAAAAGACTCAACGAACGCCGGAAAAAAATGAGAAAGCTATGTGCAAATTTTCAATTTTTTATAGCGATTCTGTAAAATCATCGCTTTATTTGAAGTTCATTTTTATTTAGAAAAGTAAGTTTTTCAAATTATTAATTTAATTTTTCAGGTTGAATTCAAAAATGATTTTCGACAATTTTCTGTGTTAATTTCCAGCTCATATTAATCCGTCATTAATTAAAAATTTATTTGGTAAGCTTATCGAACCGTCGTCTATTTTTCATCACCTTCCTCGCGTGAAATCTCAGATGAAAAGAATCATTGAAAAAAAAAAATCAAGACGATTAAAATCGTCACTTCCAGGTATTCCTCGCGAACTCACGATTAGCCTGATCTCTTTTTTTCAAATATTTTAATTGACATTTCCACGAACGTTGAGCCAACGAGTGGACGCGAACCTCCAAAGGACATGCGTGAGATATAATTAAATGGATATTCGGAGTAGAACGTAAATGTGTGTGAGAAGAAAGAGAGAGAGAGAGAGAGAGAGAGAGAGAGAGAGAGAGAGAAGAGGACAGAATTTATCGTGTGGGTGGGCAGGTCTAGACTGAATTTTTATAATTAATGAAAAAGGATAATTGTACCTTTAACAATATAAAAGACCATTCTTCAGCTTTTATAATGTTGGAAGAAGCAAAAAAATGCATAAACGGTTAAATTTTTTAATTCGTCTTAAAATGGAGATTTAGTGAATTATAAAATATTCCTCCATGCCTCAACAAACCTTGATTATTAATTTTACCTATTTTTCTATGAGTGAGAGTGCGGGGATTCGTAATTTCCTAAAAAAAAAAAAAAAATTCCCGGTCTACTGATAAAAAAAGTGGGGGTATCAAATCTTCATTAGAATCTGAGCTCCAGGGTTGCGAAATTTTTAATGAAATAGTAATGCATTAACCATTACTTTTTAAATGGTTAATGAAAATAATTTCCATTAACCATTAAAATTTTCATTAACCATTAACATTTAATGGTTAATGAACATTATTTTCATTAACCATTAAATTTTAATGGTTAAAGGAAATTATTTTTATTAACCATTAAATTTTAATGGTAAATGGAAATTATTTTTATTAAAATTTGATGGTTAATGGAAATTATTTTCATTAACCTTTAAAATTTAAAGGTTAATGGAAATTATCTTCATTAACCATTAAAATTTAATGGTCAATGAAAATGCAAATGCATTAAAAAAAAGTAATGCTCTATTTGCCTCACCAGGGTTGCGAAATTTTTAATGAAAAAGTAATGCATTAACCATTCTTTTTTTAATGGTTAATGAAAATAATTTCCATTAACCATTAAAATTTAATGGTTAATGGAAATATTTTAATGGTTATTGGAAATTATTTTCATTAACCATTGAATTTCAATGGTTAATGGAAATTATTTTTATTAACCATTAAATTTTAATGGTTAATGGAAATTATTTTCATTAACCATTAAATTTCAATGGTTAATGGAAATTATTTTCATTAACCATTAAATTTTAATGGTTAATGGAAATTATTTTCATTAACCATTAAATTCCAATGGTTAATGGAAATTATTTTCATTAAAAAAAGTAATGCATTATTTGCAACCCTGCTGCACTCTCGCTGCTTTTCAACGCGATAACGAGACTCACCCTCGCCGTATCTTCTCGGATAGACCCTCGTTCTTTCGGTCTCCAACTCACCTGCAACAATAAAGAATAAAAAAGAAAAATTTTAGCAATTAAATCGTGCACAAAAGTTGAATGCAAAATTTCGCAGAAAAATTGTTCCCCGCAGTGTCTTTTGAATTTTCATCGCCATTTTGTTTTTTTTTCGCGTCTATGAGGAAAAATGTAATTACACGAGGAATCTCGCGTGATCTGGTGCAAGGACGAAAAACAGGACGAAAACAGGACGAAAAAAGGACAAGTACAAAAAAAGGTGTTCTTTGCCCACATCACGAGCTTGGAAGCGATGAAGTCTCTGCAAAGGCGATGCGTCAACCGCGATGGAACCATGAAAAAGAAAATGAAAAAAAAAACCATCACCATACCGATCGTGCACACGCTGTTTTATGTGTCCCGCAATCGTAAAACTTTGACACGCCACTAGATTTTCATTAAAAACAACCTCGTGGCTTACCGTGACATCGTAAATTAAGGGGCTAAGCAGACGCCGCACTTTTATTCTCCTTCCCTCGCGTATATCATAGGAAATTCGGGATTACAGATTTTTCGTGCTTTCCAGATGACTTCTTTTCCGATAATTGGGTAATCGGGACGATAAAATCGATAATCCCGTAGTAAAAAACTCCAAAAACGCCATTGAAAAAACCTCATACATTTCCCATTGCCAAAATAACCAACGGAGATGAATGCCGAATTGCCTAAGGGGATTTCCGCCATTGAATTCCCCATTTGAAATCGAATGAGGATTTTCCAATGAGGATTGACTTCCCCATTTGAAACGGAATGGGGATTATCCTATGGGGATTCAATGAAAAAAATCCCCATAGGCAATTCGGCATTCATCTCCATCGGTTTCTGTTGGCAATGGGGAATGAATGGCGATAATCAATGGAGATTCTTTCATACAGTAAAAAACTCCATTCGTCACCATTGAAAAATCGCCATTCATTCCCCATTGCCAAAATAACCAATGGAGATGAATGCCGAATTGCCCAAGGACATTTTCGCCATTGAATTCCCCATTTGAAATCGAATAGGGATTTTCCAATGAGGATTGACTTCCCCATTTCAAACGGAATAGGGATTATCCCATGTGCATCAGTCGGCAAGAACTCCTTGCATAGATTTTTCGGACACCGACTTCTGCTAATATTCCGTGCTCAAACTCGTCTAGATAAGCATACTCTTCGCATAATCCGTATGGGAGTTTAGCGGGTTGCCGTCCTGCGACATCTTGCGCCAAGTCTCGGAACTAACGCGACGCGGTTTCCAATGGACATCTTTGGGTAGTGCTGATCATTCAGTTCATCCGCATTTACTTCCCAATGGACATCATTGGGTAAAGCTGATCATTCCGTTCATCAGCATTTACCTTCAAATGGACACCATTGGGCAATGCTGATCGCTCGATCCATCAGCATTTGCTTGCCAATGGGCATCATTGAGTAATGGTGATCATTCGGTTCATCCGCATTTGTTGTTCAATGGACGTCATTGGGCAATGGTGACTTTTCAATGGATATCCATTCACCGAACAATGGTCGTTCCTATACGCCATTGAAAAATGCGGAAATCTCAATGGGTCCCCATTCATTGTCCAATGGAGTCGTATGAGGACCATTGGTTGCCATTGGCGATTCAATGCTGTTTTTTACTACGGGATTGCGAACCGAAGAACCACTCCGAGAATAGTAACACAAAAAAAGCATTGAAAGGACATAAAAAATCAAAATTTGATCGCAGAAGCCTTTTTTCTCTCCCACATTTATACTGAGAGAATCCGAGAGGAAAATTTTGCGGTTGCGGAAAATTCGTGGAGGAAGAGCAGAGTTTATCGCGGTCTAATTCCCTGTCTCTGGTATTGATAAGACAAAGCGACCCGCAATATTTACAGAAATAGAACTTGTAAATTATGATCGACGATGAAAGGAATACAAAAAAAAAAAAAAAATTGCATTACGCATCGGAATGACACTTTCATGGGAGATAAGGGGCAACGGTATTTATTAAAGTTGCAAAAGGTTGAAAAAAAATATATTCGCAATCGCAAAGTCCAACTACGATTTTAAATGTTGCTCGAATTAAGGATTTATTGCCTGTACAGTCCCAGCCAAAAATTGTATCTGATTGAAATTTTTGTACTTCGTGATACACCTAAAATCTGGAAAAATTCTGTAACATTTGGCATGCCATAACCATCAATTGTCAATAATAATATTGACCAAAAGTTATTAATAAATTGTTTAAATAAATAATTATTCAACAATTTGTCGGTAAGTTCTTTTTTTTTGCTTAAACAAATCCAATGCATTAATATTTCTGAGCGCATATGAAGTTTTTCAGAATTTTCTCTCGATTTTGAAATATTATTAAAAACATTCTCAAATATAAACAAAAAAGTGTCAATTTTGCATATGTTTTTGCATACAGGTTTATCGTCAGCTTTGAGAAGTTTCAAAGACACTACGTCGAAAAATATAGAAATACAGCCATTTTGAAAATTTCAAAACGAGAATTTCAAAATAGAGATAAATTGCTGAAAAAATTCAGATTCGTTCAGAAAATTTAACGCATCCGATTTGTTCATGAAAAAAAGGACTTACCGAAAAAATGTTAAATAATTATTTGTTTAAGCAATTTATTAATAACTTTCGGGCAATATTATTTTTGATAAATTTTATGGCAAGCCAAATGTTGCTGAATTTTTTCAGATTTCGTTGTGTCAATTTAATTTCAATAAAATACAATTTTTGACTGGGACTGTATAGACAATACATCCTTAATTGGCAAATGCGGATGAGATTTCAACTTGCAGAAACAAATAGAGAAAAACTTTCGTGCCACGCGATATTATTTTTAGCAGATAAATGAGAAGGGAAAATGCAGTTTTTGCACTTAGAAAAAAAATGGTTGAATATGCAAAATCGTTTAGTTGAATACGTGAAACTAAATATTTAGTTATACAATCCATATTTTTGTTGCCTGAACAATATTTTGGTCAACCGAAGCGCGGAATTATTCAAGAAACTAATTATTTAGTTAGACCAAATAAATATTTAGTTGCCCGTATTCAACTAACGATTTTGCATATTCAACCATTTTTTTCTCAGTGTGTTTTTTTTTGGTTCGATTGGAAATGGTGGTTGATTCGAATATTCGCCTTGTAACTGGCTGAATTTCACCGAGCCGACGGTGTCCAATTGAAACGGTGCATTCACTGAGAAAAAAAAATTGTTGAATGAACTAAACCTTTAGTTGCATACGCACGACTAAATATTTATTAGGTCTAACTAAATAATTAGTTTCGTGAATAATTCTGCGTTTCAGTTGACCAAAATATGATTCAGGTAAAAAAATTTGGGTTTGTACAACTAAATATTTAGTCGTGCGTATGCGACTAAGGATTTAGTTCATTCAACTATTTTTTTTCTCAGTGTTTCAATCAAGCATGCGGTGACGTATGCATCTTTTTCTATACGAGACAAAAGGGCGTAACTTGAACTGAGAGTCGAAAGCTTTTGTTGGCCGACCACTTTCAGAGTCAGCTGTGACTAGGACGAAGCAAACAATGTGTTTTCGTGTGTGTCATTGGTGAACGTTGCAGTCCGGTTGTCGTTGGTCAAGCACGAAAATGCGTAATTAATCACACTTCATGTATATATGGGATATTCCGAGTCAACTCAAAATACATTCCATTCTTTCCTTTTAGTTCTAGTTTTGAGCCTCTTACAGAGGCTCAAAAGCGCTATAAATTTTCTTCAGACCTTTTTTTTTTATTTGGATCATGATTAATAATATTACCCCAAATTCTGAGATTTCTAAAATTAGAAATTAAATTTAAATGATGCATTTTTCCAATCAAAATCACTTAAAAAAATCCGCGAGCCAAATACTTCGCAAATTCGATTAAGTATTTTTTCTTCCCTTCTCGATAACCAATCAACAAAATTCGATTTTAAAAAATGTCAAATTCTGTTGTATTATTTTGGATTCTCAATTTGGGTTTTTTAATTTAGTGCTTATGTTTGTAGAAAAGAATTATGAAGAATAGTCGGTGATAGAAAAAAATGAAAAAAAAGATTGTCAGTATTTTTATACGACGGTACAGTTTTAGGAAAAATTATGAAGAGAATTCATGGGCAGATAAATGTTGATTAAGCTGACTCGGAATTCCCCATACGCAGAACATTTATTCGCAGCCGTGACAATATACAGATATATGAATCAGCGGATTGGAGTTAGAGGTTTGGAATGCGCTAATGAGTCGTCTGTATTGCGTGTATAGATTCTGTTAACCAGAGGGCGCAAATTCTCCAACGGATCGATTAATTGTCTCTTTGTCGCTTTTCAAGCAGAGTTTACCACACCCAACAACATATTTCACATAGAATTGTAATCGATATTGAAGCCAAGAATAATCTCGAAATTTCTTGAAAATCGTTCAAAAATGTCCAAAACTCAAATTTCAAAATTTTGAGTGTTTTTGGGAAATCAAAAACAGAATTAAACCCTATCATGTGGGTACTCTAACTACTCGTCAGAGAATTTTGCATCGCTTGTGATGGTTTTTAGTCCCAATTTTCCTTTAGTTATCCCAAAGTCATGATGGAGTCACTTCTAAACGGCTTGGAGGTTAAAAAACTTGGAAAAACGTTAATAATCTCGAATTTTTTCGATGGGTAATAGATGGAGCATGCAAGATCAAGGCTCGTTGATGTTCGCGTGTCTTTGTCGAATTAATTGGCGACGAGGTTGCGTGTAAAACCGCGGATCAATGAACGGAAATCTTAACGTGTGTTTATACACGCGAATCATTCATTAAATGGTTAACGGGCGCAAGGGTTTATTCCGCCGGTTGATAAACACACTTTAACAGTAATACCGCGACTCACTTTGTGTCGTGTATGGTGACCAAACATTAGACATTTACGAGCGAGTTTAACGTGACAATGAATTTGATATACCGAGAGAAGGCTACGAGTTATCGCTCGGTCTCGTCAACGAACCGAAATTATTTGATTGAAAGCGGAGGACAAACTTTTGCGTATACGTTTATAAACGCAAATGTGTGTATCTAATATTTCGAACGGCCGAAATCCCGAATTTTACGATTACGAGCGTTAGAACAACGAAGCGCCGAAATCCCGATCGCCAGAAAAGAGAAAGTCGAGAGAGCCGCTCCATGCGTAAGAGAGAGAGGAGGCGCATCGCTCTCTCTCTTACGCATGGGGCGGCTCTCTCCACTTTCGCTTTTCTGGCGTTCGGGATTTCGGCGCTTCGTTATTCGAACGCTCGTAATCGTGAAATTCGGGATTTCGGCCGTTCGAAATATTGGTTAGTCGATTCTTCGACCCCCACCCCTCGCTTGTTATCAACCTGCCCGCATATCAATTTTTGTTTAATGACATTTCAGTATGACAACGTCAACGTTCACAAAAGAGAAGATTATCCTCGTTACAAAGGATCAATTCAATTGTTCACGATTATTGTTATTACACTTTTGTCTTCAAAACGTTGTGACATTCAATGGTCGTTAAATTTAGGGCCCAAAAATTTCGTGGTTTCATTTATAATAGAATATTGGACACGGTTTAATAATTGAACACTGCAGAAACAATTTTCCGTGTGACATACGCTCAATATTATTTTATAGGCCGAGGGATGATGATAAAAGTTGCATCATAAAATGGTGATCCTGGTAAAAGGATCGAATTTTATCGTTTCCTAAATGGCTTATTCTCTTCTCCCAATTGATGAATTGATAATTTATTGATAATGTAATCATTCATTGATGGGAATTCTCGTTTTGTCGGTTTTTGACATTTTTGTCAAATGTTAAATACCTCGACATGTGTATTAATAACTATTATATGGGTTATTTCATGTTAAATCGACCATTAGTTGGAATCGACCCCTTTCAATTTCAATGAAATTGGGTCAGAAGTTTTCTTTTATCATAAAACGAAGTTGTACCGAAGAAAAAAATTAAATTTTTTTTTTTTCGAAAGTTTTGCAAAATTTCCAAATTTCACAATTTGTTCAATCTTGCAAGTTCATTTTTGAAATATCTCGAAAACTATTTATCTTACGAAAAGATCTATAGGTTAATTTTAAAGAGTATACTTGGGGCTACGAACAAAAAAATATTCCGAACAAAATTTTTGAAAAATGATGAATTTGGAGAATTTTGAATTTTAAAAAATCATGATAATCCACGATCAACATTAAATTTTTGATTCCATTTTTTTTATATTACACCTTGTACTGATCTTAAAAGATCCTGAAATTTCCGAATTGAATTTTTTCTTTTTTAATATAAATTTTTGAATTTTGGTAAAAAAAAATTTTGTTTACCTCTAAGTTAAGTAACGTTGAGCAATCATGTAATTTTGTAATTTCAAATGATAAAAATTGCATGATTGCTCAACTTCACTTAACTTAGAGGTAAAAAAAGAAAAACAAATTTTTACCATAATTCAAAAATTCATATTTTTGAAAAAACAAAAAACGCAATTCTGAAAATTTCAGGATCTTTTAAGATCAGGAGAAGGTATTAAAAAAAAATGAACAGAAAATTTAATGTTGATCTTGGATTTTCAAGATTTAAAAAAATTCAAAATTCTCCAAATTCATTATTTTTCAAACATTTTTGTCGAAATTTTTTTTTTCGTAGCCCGAAGTACTCTTCAAGATGAACCCAGAACAATTTTTCCGTAACTATAATAGTATTCGAGATATTTAAAAAATAAACTTGAAAAATTGAAAAAATTGTGAAATTTTGAATTTTGCGTAACCTTCGAAAAACAAAAATTATTTTTTTTCCTCTGGTAGAACTCCGTTTTATGATAAAAGAAAACATCTGATCGAATTTCATCGAAATTCAAAGGGGTCGATTCCAACTATTGGTCGATTTGACATAGAATGACCCATATATTAAGTAATATTAAAAGTAACAATAATGAAAAATGTGCGGCACGGATTTTCGCAACTAGCTAGTTTTTTTATTTAAACTTTTTGTTATTTCTCTGGAGATTACACGCGAAATACTCATATTTATATATTTCTTGCTTCGAACATGAAGAGGATGGCTAAAAAGTTGGCGGGAGAGCACGTTTTTTGCTCGCACGTCGCCGACACGCCGGAAACTTCGGAGTAGGAAATACACGCCATTATCTACGTCCGATTAAAGATTCGACATTTGAAATAAATGTCACGAACGACGATGTGGACAACGCGCGTTGTCACGTTGACACGTATAAGTAAATCAATAAATCGATGTCTCACGTACGATTTCAATCAACTGGGAAAATATAAAAATAGCCTTTTTTCAACGAAATTCAATCTCTACTTTTTTTAAATCACAGGAGTATAATCGAGAAGTTCGAAAGGGTTGTGGATGAGCGAGAATTTTATTTGGCAGAAAAGAATCGAAAATAATATGAGATGAAATCACTATCATTTTGCACAAACATAAATCTTCAGATTGGTAAAAGATAGAGAGAGTGGAAGGGAGATTGATTCATTGATTGATTTTCTGTAAATTTTTAAACATCTAATTTGACTCAAAATCAGAGCTTTTTTTCAACAGCTGACATTTCTAAAAAAAAATAATAATTTTTTTCCTATGTTAGACTTTAGCCGTAATTTTTATTAACGAGCACAGTTTTTTTTAAATGATTCTTCACAGAGAAAGAAATGCCACCACCCACCAACGAGAAGTTTGGAAAAAGGATTCTAATGAACAGTATATTTTTTTAATTTGAACACTTTTTTGATTTTGAATTTTTTTAAAAAATTTGTTTTTTTTTTCTCATTTTATTTGGGTTTATTTGGGTTTTAAACAATTTGTTTTTTTTTTCTCATTTTATTCATACAACTATATTGTTTTTGTGAAAATCAAAATTATTTTATGTATTTAATAGTCCCGTCCAGGTAAATTTTTACTTTTATTCCTATTTTTCTGAGCGTCGTGGAGAAAATTGAAAAATCCTTTTAAGAAAAAAAGTAGTTATGGCATTTCAAAGTTCTTCAAATGACTCAAGAATATGTTCACTTTGAAGTGAAGCGAGAAAATGTCAAGAGCATTTAAGTGCTTTTTTCGGGACACCCTGTATATGAAGCATTCCACACCAAGTGGGCCACTAAAAAATCGTGTGATCTCGAAATATTATGAAACATTTTTTTAAAGGTTATTCGAGTGTCAAAGGCCAGCAGGATTTTTTTCAGATTTTTAAATCTGATTTTACACCCCCAATTTTGATACGAATGTTTTTTTTTTTTTCGATTCATTTCACATGCGAAACAATCCATTGCACAAACAAAAACCTCTACATAAAATTTAGGTTTTCCAATATATTTTATAATCTCATATTTTTTTAAGCTTGCCAGAATCCTTTACGTGTATTTTTCAGCGAAACAAGGAAATAATATTTTTTTTTCTTCGAGTTTGCCGTTTCCAATTTTCCTACAACTTCGAGAGAACTTTCGTTGATTTCACAACAAACCACAGAAAAATTGACATGATGGAGAATTCATATCTTCCAAGTATTTAATATATGTTCAATGTTTTTTCAATAAATTTAATGGGGGCGTTGGACAACATCGAATATTTGTCGTAAGTCGCAAGTGTTTTCGTTAGTTAACCTCAAAAAACACTTGGAAGATATAAATTCTCCATCGTGCCAATTTTTCTGTGATTTATTGTGGAATCAACGAAAGTTCTCTCGAAGTTGTAGGAGAATTGGAAAAAGCGAACTCGACGAAAAAAAATATTATTGCCTTGTTTCGCTGAAAAATACCCGAAAAGGATTCTGGACAGCTTAAAAAAATATGAGATTATAAAGTATATTGGAAAACCTAAATTTTATGTGAAGGTGTTTTTTTGTGTGCGATGGATCGTTTCGCATGTAAAATGAATCGAAAAAAAAAAAAAACAACGTTCGTATCCAAATTGGGGGTGTAAAATTAGATTTAAAAATTTGAAAAAAATCCTGCTTGCTTTCGACACTCGAATAACCTTTAAAAAAATATTTCATAATATTTCAAGATCACAAGATTTTTTAGTGGCCCACTTGGTGTGGAATGCTTCATATATACATAGACAGCATAAATGTATATGTGTCTCGGTGGGCTTTAATGTAAACGTTTGAATTCTTGTGTGCACATGGCGATAAGGCAACGTCGACTAAATGACGCGTTTATGCATTACAAAGTGCACATATACAGGGCATTTCACGTTAAATGGACCCGAATCCGACCCTCATCGCCTCCAATTCTATTCCTGAAATTTCAAGTGTCTTCGAGTGTCCCCAATATTATGTATAAATTTACTTATATGTTTTTTAAAATGAACGGAAAAATCGACAAATTTATTCCCTTAGCAAAACATCTTCAGGCCTGTTAATACTTTGGAAATTATTCTTGAAACCTCTTTCAATTCTTGAAATTATTCAATTTCGTTAAACCTTAATTTTTCGTTAAACAGATATATATTTGTCGTTTTTTTGTTCAGCTTAACGTTGAGGCCTTCAAGTATATGAGATTTTTGTTCACAAAAATCGGTGATAAATTTCAGGATATCGAGCAGGACTTGGATTCCCGTCGATTTAACGGGGAATTTCTCGCGCGTTAATGAGAAGAAAAAAAGCGACATCAACGATCTCGGGGCGTGCATAACGAGCTTCATTCATTCATGAGAGTATCATAATATAACCCCAGGGTCAACGAGTTTTCTTTATTACGAACCGATAAGAAAAGATATTAAGGCCCATACAGTCCCAGCCAAAAATTGTATTTGATTGAAATTTCCGAACTTCGTGATACAATAAAAATCTGAAAAAATTCAGCAACATTTGGCTTGTCATAAACAACAATTATCAATAATAATATTGCCAAAAAGTTATTAATAAATTGTTTAAACAAATAAAATAAAAATTTAAATAAAAATTATTCAACCATTTTTCCTTAGGTTCTTTTTTTTCTTAAACAAATCAAATGCGTTAATTTTTCTGAGCGCATATGAATTTTTGCAGAATTTTCTTTCGATTTTGAAATTCCCGTTTTGAAATTTTTGGAATGGCTGTATTTATGTATTTTTTGGCCTAGTGTTTTTGAAACTTTTCAAAGCTGACGATAGACCTGTATGCAAAAACATATACAAAATTGGCAATTTTTTATTCGTATTTCAGAATGTATTTTAGAATATTTCAAAATAGAAAGAAAATTCTGAAAAAATTCGTATGCATTCGATTTGTTTAAGATAAAAAATAACTTACTGAATTTTTTTTGAATAATTATTTGTTTAAACAATTTATTAATAACTTTTGGACATTAATATTATTGATAATTGTTGTTCATGGCATGACAAATGTTGTTGAATTCTTTCAGATTTTTATTGTATCACGAAGTACGGAAATTTCAGTCAGATACAATTTTTGGCTAAGACTGTATAAGCAATACATCCTTAAGGGGAATGCAGCCGCGATGTTTTTCCATCTCTCTCTCTCTCTCTCTCTCTCTCTCTCTCTCTCTCTCTCTCTCTCTCTCTCGCTCATACCTTTCATATAGTGTTCGAAGAACTATGAAAGCTTTTAGTGGCCACGAAATAGAAGATAAACTTTCTTTTTCTCCTCCTCAGATTAAAGATGGCCGAAGGGGACTGATAGGAAAAATCGTTGAGAGCACGTGGCGATAATGGCGATTCCTTACTCGTGAAACTTTTAGAAAAATGTTTCTTCTATGATTTTCTTTTCCTCACAACGAATCAAGACGACGCGTTTATTCGACAGATTAGCGGATGGGGTTGATTTTGAATTTGCATTGGTTAACTGTTAACAAATTCAAATTAAAAAAATAACGAAATCAATTATTTTTCAATAGTTAATAAATTAAATAAATATTTTTTAACAGTCAATACATTATTTTGACACAAATGAAACATTTCTTAACGACTAACATATTTTGTGACAGTTTAAGAATGTTTAAGTAAAAGTGCCAACTAAATATATTTCTTTAATACAAATAAACTATATTTTCTCAGTGAAGACGCACTTGGCGTCGCGTTTCTCCAGCAGACATTTTCCACGATGCATAATATCAGTAATTGTAAAATGAGCGGGAAAAAGATGAAGACAAATCTGCGCTCTACTTGATTCTTTTCAAGTTTCTATTTCTCTTTCTATTTCGTTGGACTCGCATTTCCGGTATCGAGCGATATCACGCGATTTAGGTGTGTCTTATGCTCGTTGAATTTTATTTTCCACTCGCACGTGGATTTTTTTTCCCGCTTGCACTTTCTCGAACATACCGGAAACCGCGTAACGGACGCATCGAAATAATTATTTCACTCTCATTCGTATTTCTCCTCGTTATGATTTTACTATTTTCTATATTTTAAAAAATAAAATTATGATAATGATATTTATTATTCTAAATAATTTTCGTTGCATCGGAAAGCACTTGATTATCATAATAAATGCATTTTCGTAATGTTTTTTTAATCTTACTAATTAATAATTTATTACTTATTAATTAATTATGTATTATAATGACCAATTATTATATTTAATATATTTTTGTAATGTTTTCTTAAATGTTATTAATTATTATATTATTTATTACTTATTAATTAATTATGTACTAATTACCAATTATTATGTTTAATTTATTTTTGTAATATATTTTCAATTTCTCACCGATGTAAATTTAACTCTAAGTGTCTCGAAATATTTCACCAAAAATTTCATATTTATCACGCTTATCGTCACATTGATTCCCGTCACTTTCGAACGTAAATGACTGATCGAACGAATTCACACAATTCGACGAATGCAATTTCACGATCAGTACTTTGCGATTTGACTGCGGACATCCAAAGTGAACCATTGTAACGCGGTTTTTGTGCGTGTGCGTGTGTGTGTCTTTGTAACACTTTAATCCCATTGGCACGCGTAATTCATGATTTTATCGTATGCTCAATCATTCGGGAATCATTATTCAATCAAAACTCACTTGTTATGTTCTCTCTCTCTCTCTCTCTCTCTCTCTCTCTCTCTCTCTCTTTCGTTGGTCGCTTCTAATTATTTCGTCATCAGAGGCACAAGCTGTAAAACGCCAACGCTACTTTACTGAAATATTTAACATCAGGACGTATATATATGGGGCATTCCATACCGATTCGACCTGAGTCTTTACCTACACCCATAAAAAAGATCTAGTACATTTCACTAAATCCTAGTCAAGCCAAATAAATTTTTTTAGTTGTAGGCCGGCCTAATAAAATTTTATTCATGTCAACGAAATTTTTTTTTTGAATGACCTACTAGGAAAATATATTGCGATCTAATAAATTTTTATTCAATATTAATAAATATTATTTCAAACTGAACAAATATGTATTTAAATGGAATAATTTTTTTTTTTAATATTTACACAATAGATATTTTTAAATATTTCAATCTTTGAATGAATAGCTATACATATGAAGGCTAAAATTTAGTAAAGCTTCTTCTTTTGTTTAACAGAAGGGAAAAGAAAAAAGACCATTTTTGATGGGAATCCTTTTCGGGGATTCAACCATCTTGCGTTTTGCCGCAATGTTCAATGTATTAAATATCTATACTGAAAAATAAGGATATCAAACATAGACGACCTTGGAAAGGATAGGGGGAAATCCCCTAACGCCGGACGGCAGCTAGTACCGGACACTGTTGATATAAGCCAAACTAGAGAGCAACGACAATAGTTCTCGTGCGTAGTTCGAACAGTGGCCACAGTGGTAACGGTGGCGCTAGAGAGCTTGTCGCAGTGCGCATGCGCGCGTTGTTGAGAGTTGATTTTCGTTTGACCCGATTAATATTTCGTGTCAGTCGTAATTTTCACACATTCATTGTTTCAAAAATAGGGGTTTTGTGGCTCCGTTTTTTAGCTTGGGATGCTTTTTGGTAAGTATTCTTTCAAATAATGAAGGTTTAATTTCAAAATGTCCGTGAAATGGCGACGCATTTTGTTATTTAATCTTGCATGTTGAGTCCCTGGTACCGGACACTCGATTTTTCTCCAGTACCGGACGCCATTTTTTTTTCGTTATTGGAATATTTATGTAAAATATGTATGTTGTGGTGGTATTTCACTATGACAAATCAGTTAAAAATAATGACAAAAGGAAAATGGCCCGAGGAAAATATGAAAAACCCTCGATGACAATAATGACTGGATCCAGTGCGGCAATTGTAAGCAATGGGCTCGTGAGGCGTGCGCAAATATTCCGGAGTATTCCGATGAATATATTTGCGATCATTGCAAAATTTAACCATTTTTAATAAATTTTTTCAAATAATATTCATAGTGTCCGGTACTAGGTGCCACTTTTCAGAATCGATCATTTTAACTATTAAATTCAAAAATATATTTTCCTTAGTTTTACGTTTTTTAAAAATCTGTAGTATCTTTAATGCTCTAAAGAATACTCCAAAGTTTGGGAAAAAAAATATAAAAAATCGAAGTTCTTATATATATATATATAATAGTTTTATTAATGAATAACCTTAAGTGTCCGGTACTGGAGGACTTCCCCCTATAGGCGTCGAGAGGCAGGTTCGCTTGTGCGAAAGGTAGCCACCTGGCGGATTTTTGGGGTACTGACAAATCTGCGGATATGATCGGATGAGATTACGGGTGAATAGGTATTTAGTAACAACGAATAGAATTTTCCTTCAAATAAATAAATATAGTGGAAGTAAATATCGCCCAAAATTAGATGGAAAGAAATTTTTCTTTAAAGTAACTAAAAAATAATCAAATAAACGATTAGAGTACCTACGACTAGATCTTTTTTTTGGGTGTATCCGATTTTGTCCGCAATTTTTTATAGTTTTGTAGTTCTTCTGAAAAGCCCTCGGGATTTTTTTCAGATTTTTTTCGAGCAATTTGACTTGACTATAATTTTATAAACAAATTACTGTTAGAACAAATTTTGAAATTTAAAAATCACAAAAATTCCGTTTTTCATATAAATTTTTTAAAGCGATGAGCCAAAGTGGGCAGAGGTTTCCTTCTGTTTACAACAAGCTTTTTCGACTTTTTTTTTTTAAATAGAAGGAATAACTTGAATTGAGTGGGCCTTTATCCAAACATTTTTTTAAACATCTTAAATTCATACAAAAATGATTGGATAACCTTCCCACTCAATTGAGGTTTCGCCTTCTATTTTTAAAATTTTTGATTTTCGAAAAAGCTTATTATGAACAGAAGGGAACCCACTTTCTCTCAATGCTTGAAATTTTTCATATAAAAAAAGGGATCTTTGGAATTTTTTTCAGATTTTCAAATTTGGACTAGCAGTAATTTGTTTATAAAATTATAATCAAGTAAAATAGCTCCAAAAAAATCTGAAAAAATTGCGAACAAAATCAGAGAGGTAAGAGTCAGAACCAGGTCGAATCGGTGTGGAATACCCCATATATATGTCAGTGTAGACGCATAATGGAATTAACATTGCAGCCTCGACCCTCGGTGCTTCTCTAAATAATATATCAACGTATGCATAGAGAGAGGAACTAAACATCGCCCTGTCTATTCTCGGGTAATTTAATGGCCTTGCAATTTTGAACGAAAAAATAATTCCCAGCGTCAAAATGGAGTTAGGAGACAGAAAAGACCAAGGTCTTTGAGAATCGAGAGCCGAGAACGTGGCAAGCTTTATTTCAAAGGTTTCTCACGCTTTTTTTTCGGGGTCACGCACGACGGAAAAAAAAGCCGTAAAGTTTGGTTAAGTTTCATATAGAATTTATCAATAATTAATTAAAGTCCCATTAACGAGGGTCGATATTTGTTTAAAGTATCTCTGTGAAACATCTTGATTAGCGGTGCACCGATCTACTCCAAATTTTTTGAGCTTTTTTTAGACATAGAAAAATTGTTCTCGAACGAAAGATTTTTTTTGTATTTTTTTTTTATAAATCAAGAATTGACATGCTTACTTTAGACGGGTTTTTTCCTCAAGGTCAATGAATTTCGAATAATCCCCCGATCTCTACAAACATTTAATCTGATTACACTATAAAAAATGTCTGTTTGAAACTTCTTCAAAAAAATAAAGTTTTTATGCATATGAGGTATTCCATACCAAACCGACCAATCCGTGGATCCGACCATTTTTGATTTTGTTGAAAATTTTCTATTTTCTTGTACGTACTGAAAGCAGTCTCTCAGAATTTTTTTTTAGATTTTTGTCTCAACCCAACTAACCACAATAAATTTTTCAAAATTTGACACAATTTTTTTTCAAATACTCATAACTTTTTAAAAAACGGAGATATCAAAATAAGACAGAAAATCTTTTTTTCCCCTCTTGAGTTGCAGTTTTATAAAAAAAATACAAAGAAAATATCGAGATTCATTTTCATATGTTTTTTGAAGTTTTAAACAGAAATTTTTTTTTTTCAACTTGGACCCTTTTTATTTTTTTGAAAAAATTCACCAATCGATGAGAGACATATTTACAAGTACTAAAAAATTGTCAACTTGTGATTCTCATAACTCATATTTTTTATCTATTTTTGAAGTTATAAAAAACACGAAAAAAGTTTCAAACACAAAATATATATATTTTTTTAACCTGGACCCTTTGGGTTTCTTCGAAAAAAATGCACTAATTTTTAAGAGACATTTTTACAAGTACTGAAAAATTCTATTCTGAGAGCTACAAAAAAAATATAAAATTTTCAACAAAATAAAAAATGGTCGGGTCTACGGATTGGTCGGCTTGGTGTGGAATACCTCATATACAGTATATTAATTTTTATTTTATTTTACATATGTGCAGTAATATTTCAATACAAATTTAAATTTTCAATGTTTGCTCTTTTAATTTCAACAACAGGTATATTAATGTTAAATACATTTTTTACAAATTCTCGAAAAAATAATGCCGGAAATTCAGTTTTTTGTTTTCGACCAGTGACTAGACGTAACTCCTCCACCTTCAAACCCACTTTTCTAATTTCTTTTTGGGCAAACTTTTTTTACAATAATCTCGTATTCTGGTTCTGGTAAGTTTTGACAGTTATTATGAATTTTATTGAGACCAATATTTATTCTCCTTTGATTTTACAACTTCAAATTCATCGCACAATTCAAATTCTTTACACTTTCATCAGATCACATCAATTCGTGATTTTCAATCCGATCAAATTTTACTTCGAAAACGAATAAAAATTCCGCATGGGAAATAAAGTATTTTCGCAAATTTATTTCGATGATTCGACGATTTTCACTTGAATTTTTCGTCTCCGGATCGCGTGTACGTTATTGTCTTTCGTATAATTAAAAAAAAGACAAGAGAATATCTTTTTATTTGCCTCGTCATTGTTATCGTTCATTTCCGCGTCTGGACATCGGAAAAGTGCGTCGCGGCGAATCGCGGATTGCGGCAATCACACACACACACACAGACACGCACACGCACACACAAGATCACGCTCAAGACAGACGCGAGCGCTGAATCCTCTTCTTGATGCGGAGAGAAGAGAAAAAAGCGCGTGGACGCGGCTTAAACACCGGACGAATTCCGACTAAAACGTTTGAGCGAGAATTTCAAACAGCTGATTTGATGCGTCGGATTACGCAAACGATCGTGTGCGTGCGTGACACCCGCGTGCATTTGTCCACGTGTGTGTGTGTTCAACGCGAGAGAATTGGCTCGAAGATTCCACCAAAATTTAAACCATCAAAAAGGCGGAGCGAAGATTTTAACCAAAGCGTGAAATCGCTCAACTTGCGCCCTTTTATTGCTCATCTATCATTATACAGTATTCAGCGTATGAACGTGAAGACGACGACTTGTAAACGATGGAAGAGAGACAAGGAGGGATAAATATATATGACGCATTCCACACCGATTCGACCTTGGTCTGATCCTTCAGCTCTCCGATTTTGTCCGCTATTTTTTATGGTTATGTAGTACCTCCCACAAGCTTTCAGGATTTTTTTCAGATTTTTTTGAAGTGATTTGACTTAACTGTAAATATAAACAAATTATTTTTATCCCAAACTTGAAAATCCGAAAAAAATCCCGTTTTTATATGAAAAATTCAAAGTGTGGGATTTTCCTTTTGTTTATAAAAAGGTTTGAAACGAAAAATTTAAATAGATGGAGGAACCGGAATTGAGTGGGTCGTTATCCAAACATATTTGTATGAATTGAAGGTGTGCAAAAAAATGTTTGGATAAGGGCCCACTTAATTTAGGTTTCTCTTGCAATTTTTTTTTCAAAAAAGGTTTTTATCAATGGGAGGAAACACCTGTCCACTTTGGCTCAACGCTAGGAATTTTTCATTTAAAAAACGGGGTTTTTGGGATTTTTTTCAGATTTTTAAATTTGGACTAAAAGTAATTTGTTTATAAAATTATTGTTGAGTCAAATCGGTCCAAAAAAATCTGGAAAAAATCCTGAGTACTATTCAGAGGTACTACAAAATCATAAAAAATTGCGGACAAAATCGGAGTGCTAAATAGTCAGACCCAGGTCAAATAGGTGTGGAACGCCTCATATATAATGATGTGCACGCATTTCCGTGCGTGCCACATAGCCCAGTTACGTAATACGCAATACTTAAGCACCCTGAGTTTATTTGCGGTATGAGCACACGACACACGTTCCTGCATCGTTGACGATCACACTCGCCTTTCGAGCTTTTTTTCCCCCCTCATTTTCCTCCACTTTGCATCGGTTTTTTTCGTCGCTTTCACAAAACGAAAATTGACGTTTAAACTCTTTTCTTTTTCAAAAGTTTTACAACATATGTGGGTCAAATTTGTTAAAAATAAACAGCATTCGTCGATATTTTTTCGTTGAATGGTTAACCCTAAAATCTTGGGTTCGAAAATTAAATTACAGCTGTTCTACGATTCATAAAAATTTTGACATCGCGCCTATCAAATTTTTGTTAAAATTATTTTTTCGCTGTTTTTCCACAATTTTTCATCTTTATAAAAATTGTTCACTTAATAAAATCGAAGAAAATCAATTATACCACAAATCATTTTATTGTTTACTAAAAAAAATCGATGGTTTTCATACCAAATAAAAATGTAAATTGTCAGTAAAAATTGATTGTTATTGCTAATCTTTTTTTTTTGTTAATAGTTAATCCTAGAAACTTGGGTCCTGGAATTAAAATAAAATCTACGATAAATGAAAATCTCGAAATCTCGTCTGAGATCGAATTTTTGTTAACATTAGTTTTTCTGCAATTTTTCAATAGTTTTTCATTAGGTTTTCTCCAATGAGTTTCTCACTAAATGAAATTAAATAAAATAAAAAATTTCGCCAATCAGTTTATTATTTATCAAAAAAATAACATTTATTTCAAAAAAATAAAAAATATATACCCCAAAGTAAATGCTCAATTCCAAGGTATGAAATTTTACGTTTGCTCAAGAAAGAAACTTTTTTGTAATTTGAAATAAAGCTGTTTTCAAGTTTTTTCCCCCTCATTTTCCTCCACTTTGTATCGGTTTTTTTCGTCGCTTTCACAAAACGAAAATTGACGTTTAAACTTGTTTTTTTTTTTTTCAAAAGTTTCGCAACATATGTGGGTCAAATTTGTTAAAAATAAACAGCATTCGTCGATATTTTTTCGTTGAATAGTTAACCCTAAAATCTTGGGTTCGAAAATTAAATTCACAGCTGTTCTACGATTCATAAAAATGTTGACATCGCGCCTATCAAATTTTTGTTAAAATTACTTTTACGCTGTTTTTCCACAATTTTTCATCTTTATAAAAATTGTTCACTCAATAAAATCGAAGAAAATCAATTATACCACAAATCATTTTATTGTTTACTAAAAAAATCGATGGTTTTCATACCGAATAAAAATGTTAATTATCAGTAAAAATTGATTCTTATTGCTAATCTTTTCTTTTATTAATATTTAATCCTAGAAACTTGGGTCCTCGAATTAAAATAAAAAGTGATCTACGATAAATGAAAATCTCGAAATCACGTCTGAGATTGAATTTTTGTGAACATTAGTTTGTCTGCAATTTTCAATAGTTTTTCATTAGTTTTTCGCCAATGAGTTTCCCACTAAATGAAATTGAAGAAAATAAAAATTTTCGCCAATCAGTTTATTATTTATCAAAAAAATAAAATTTATTTTTAAAAAATAAAAAATATATACCTCAAAGTAAATGCTCAATTCCAAGGTATGAAATCTTACTATTTTGTAATTTGAAATAAAGCCGTTTTCAGACGGAAAAATGCGAATAATTACGATTTAGGTCATCGAGCGAGAGAGCTGATTTTGCTCTATCGTTCTCTCTCGTTCGATATAATATATACGCGTGCGTAAACGATGCACTAGAGAGCTTGCACTATCATCGGTTTGAGTTCCGCAAGGACAGGTGTTCGTACGTAACGGCGTAAGAAAGATTGCGCAATCACGTGCGCGAGACCCTCGCGATAGGCACGCATCAGCTTCGAGTGTGAGGATCGCGAAATTGCAGGCTAGGCAAAGTGCAATATAGGCCTCAGCTCTGTGCCAGAAACGAAAATATATCCGGGGGAGGGAGAGGAAGATGAAGTAGAAAAAAAAATAAGAACGAGCGCGTTCGTTGGCCGCGTGTCTTGCGATTGGGTCGGCAGACGTGCGGCAATCGTTCACGATATTCAAAAGAGGGTACATAGAAAAGCACAGCGAGAGAGAAACAACGAGAGTGCCAATTCTCGATTGGATAAACCTCGTTCGAGCGCGAAAATTGTTACATTTTAATCGTCGCCAATTCCCGATTGCCGCGTCGCCTTGACACCATAAAACGTCGAATTTTCCGACCTGTTCATATTGCACAATTTTCCTGAGTCAATTATACAGTTAAAACGTTCACTCGATGTGCTTTCTTTTTCGGAATTGTCATTAGAGATAATGAATGAAATGAAATTTTCCAATTCTGACCATTTTTGAGGCTCTAATCCACTTGGGTAGGACTTAACCTGTGTTAAGATGGTGCTTAAGCATTGGTTAAAGATGTTTTTCGAAAAAAGAACATGGTTACCACAGATTGGGGCTATGATAGTATCGTAACCAATCGAAAATCTACTTCCCGTAATTCACTTGGACTAACTCGGTTAATCTGGGTGGTTAAGAAACAATGAAGGGTTAGGACAGAATTCAAGTGAGTTATCGACGTTGAAAATCTCAGTAAAGCTTCGAAAGTCATTTTTTTCTTCACACTTTTATTTCTGTGCGTGATAACACACCAAAGTGAAATCTTACAACTGGAAAAAAGCCTTTAATCGAGTTAAGATAGTTGCTTAGCTACTACATTGCTGCTGTTTCACGTCGTATAGGGTCTATTACCAGCTGGTATTTGTATATATGTTTTATGTTCTGTGTGTAAGACTCACATGGAAGCCAGTTTGCTCCTTGCACTAACCGCAAAACACGTGTATTTTACTCTCGCGGAAAAGGTCTCTCTCTTTCTCTCTCGGCATATATATATGTCTCGTTTGCATCCGCAGCACGTTGGCTAGACTCTCCCAGCTACGCCCGTACTAATAGTTTTAACCGTGAAATCATACAAATGCCTCATATTGACACGTAAAATGTGACGAAGAAGGAAAAAAATCATCGAGCACGTGACGATTTTCCTTTCGAACTTTTCTTCCTGGTTTGGTTTTGACTCTCAGCAATCAATTAATGACTCACGCGTATTGCTCGTCATGGATAATTCATCTATTGTGCTTTGGCACTTGCCAAGGTGCGTTATACAAAAATGATTCAACGATGACGAAATAAACATATGCAATCACGATTGATCGGTCATCGTTGAACCTCTAGATGGCTCAAAAATTTGGGTTAACCCCCCTTTTCGTTGAATAACTGTGGACAATTGTTTCTCACCACACCACATTAGTAATTTCAATTTAACCGGAGTCCATTGTACTGTATATAAAATTGACTTCAACCCTAAAATCGATAGGTCATAGTTGATCCTCCAATCCAGATGACTCAAAAATTAGAGTTAACCACCACTTCCTTGACTAGCCATAGAAAATTGTTTCTCACGTTGTCATATTAGTAATGTCAAGTTAACCAGAGTCCATTATACTTTATATAAAAATTGACTCCAACCCTGAGATCCTCTAATCCCGATGACTCCAAAATTTGAATTAACCACAACTTCGTTGACTAACCATGGAAAGTTGTTTCTCACGTTGTCATATTATTAATGTCAAGTTAACCAGAGTCCATTATACTTTATATACAAATTGACTTTAACCCTAAGATTGACAGGTCATAGTTGATCCACTAACCCAGATGACTCGAAAATTGAGGTTAACCATTACTTCCTTGACTAGCCATGGAAAATTGTTTCTCCTATTGCCATATTGGTAATGTCAAGTTAACCAGAGTTCATTATACTTCATATAAAAATTGACTCCAACCCTAAGATCGATAGGTCACAGTTGATCCTCTAACCCAGATGACAGAAAAATTGGAGTTAACCACCACTTCCATGATTAGCCATAGAAAATTGTTTCTCACGTTGCCATATTAGTAATGTCAAGTTAACCAGAATCCATTGTACTTTATATAAAAATTAACTTTAACCCTAAGATCGATAGGTCATACTTGATCCTCTAATCCAGATGACTCAAAAATTTGAGTTAACCACCACTTCCGTGACTAACCATGGAAAATTGTTTCTCACGTTACAATATTAGTAATGTCAAGTTATCAGAGTCCATTGTACTTTATATAAAAATTCACTTCAACCCTAAGATCGATAGGTCATAGTTGAACCTCCAACCCAGATGACTCAAATATTGGAGTTAACCACCACTTCCTTGACTAGCCATTATACTTTATATAAAAATTGACTTCAACCCTAAGATCGATAGGTCATAGATGATCCCCTAACCCAGATGACTCGAAAATTGGGGTTAACCACTACATTCTTAACTAGCCATGGAAAATTGTTTCTCACGTTGGGGTTTCTCAAAAATTGGGGTTAACCTTTACTTCGTGACTAACCATGAAAAATTGTTCCTCACGTCGCCATATCAGTAATGTCAAGTTAACCAGATACTTTAATTGACTTCGACCCTAAGATTAATAGGTCATGGTTGATCCTTTAATTCAGATGACTCAAAAATTGGGGTTAACCACCACTTCCTTGACTAGCCATAGAAAATTGTTTCTCACGTTGCCATATTAGTAATGTCAACTGAACTAGAGTCCATTGCTGTACTTTGTATAAAAAATGACTTCAACCCTGAATAAAATCATGATTGGAGGAGACTCGAAATAATTGTCACTGAGTAAAAAACTTCTGTCAGGAGGATTAATTGGAAGGTATCCTCCCGGGGAAATAATTCGATACGTATTTTTCTTTTGTTTTTCCCTCGAGTATCGAAGGCAAAAAGGACACGTCGAGTTTTCTTTGTGCACCAAGTGAAACGTGTATAGGGCAGGTGTGCATCGGGGCATCACATAGAGTCTCCGGCGTCTTGGCGTCGTCTCGCCAGTACACGGGGGATGCTGCTGCATTTTATGCACTTTGTTTCATCGTTCGGACACATACAGACACACACACTTGCCAGAAGGAGACGCTCATTTCTCTTTGTCCTTTTTTTTTCTTTAACTTTATTTTGCACACAGCGTGGTACACGAGCCGGTCTCTCGCAGCTTCTCCGTGAAACCGGTTATACTGTATACGCGTTTCGTTCAACCCGTCTCTTTCTCCTCCACCTCGGCGTCGTAGTCGTTGTCGTCATCGTTGCTCTCGCGAATCCCGCGTGTAAAGCGATCGAGAGTACTTGAAACTCCGGGGAGTCTTTATATTCAACGCTTCTCTCAGCTCTATCGCGCGTGTATGTCCGTTTTATATTTTCCTCTTCTTGCCTTCCACCGAGCTTCTTATTTTATCCATTGGCGGCGAGCTTATATGTGCCTCTTCGAAGAATCCACCCCTGTTTAGGAAACTTGAACGAGTCCGAACAAGCACAACAATCAGTTTCTCCTGGCCTGTCGTTGGCCATTGCACTGGGGTTAAACCATTTGGAATTTTATAGCGGGCTCGAAAAAAATCGAGAGTAAGACCCTGATTCGCAAAATCACAAAGGCAATTATGGATAAGGATAAGCATTGGCTCGTTGATAAAAAAGATAAAGGATATCGGAGAAACGAGGGTCATGGTCGAGTTCATCAATGACGAATTGAAAATTGGGGTTAGCTCGAAGAAGGTAACTAAGTTAGTCGAAAATTGTTTCTCACATTGCCATATTGGTAATGTCAAGTTAACCAGAGTCCATTAGACTTTATACAAAAATTGACTTCAACCCTAAGATCGATAATTGATCCTCTAACCCAGATGACTTAAAAATTGAGGCTAACCACTACTTCGTTGACTAACCATGGAACATTGTTTCTGACGTCGCCATATTAGTAATGTCAAGTTAACCAGAGTCCATTATACTTTATACAAAAATTGACTTCAACCCTAAGATCGACAGTTGATCCTCTCACCTCGACTAAAAAATTGGGGTTAACCACTACTTTGTCGACTAAGTTAGTTATAATTTCGTGGGCTTGAGTGTGTATATTTACCAATATGTCCTGCAACGAGACCGGCATCACGGAGCACGTTGACATATCCTTCAATTTTCAAACCCAATCACGACATCGGCTCCATTGAGTGTTTTTACTTCTCCTTTTGTTTCGTTAACTCTCGAAACTCACTCGACGCACTGGTTCTGTAGATAAACTCACAATTGATGCACCTAAAAGGTAAGGACAGCCCTGAACCCTGATGACTCTGATGTTTTTGAAAATCTGAGATATCTGGGTTTAAAAGGCGTCGAATTAATTTGACACTATCGAGCACCCTGTCGCGCGAAAAACGAAGCGCGTCTAGTCGAGCGTCCCGAGGCAACTGTTAACATCCGGCTGGCCGCGTGGACACTGTCCACCGCGGTAAGAATCGCGCTCGGCAATTCCGCCGCGGAAGTCTCTCTGCTTCTATAATACCGGTGTCCCCTTCATCGCCCTCGCCTCGCTACTCCACGACGGCTACCTACAACCTCCGACTAACCTACTATATTGAATTAAACGACGGTAAAACGTTGCCCGTCGAAGAGTCGCCGACCACTCTATATAGATCACTAACCTCCCTCTTCTCATGCGGACGCCGACATAATCCAATATCGCGCGAGGCATAGAGACCTCGTGGTTATGCGGTCGCCGGGTTTACCGTCCTCCCCCGCCTTCGCGCCTAGACATGCACGTTTCTATTATAGCTACGTGTATGAAGTGCGAGTCAATCTGTGTAAACGTTTCGTGGGATATACATATTTTTTTCATGCCCTCGTGGATTCAGGGGCTTTGCACCGCGGGAAAATGTGTCGCGGAACAAACGTCGTCATTGAGAGGCTGCCAAATACATCGGTCGTTCATTCAGGGACCTTTTTATTGAAAATTAAAAAAAGGGAAAATGGCCGCAATTAGTTTTTTTTTAAAGGGTCGATGGAGCCTACAGAGGGTGGTCTTGGAAAAATTGAGAAATGTTTGGGAATTTAAAATTGATCAGGAGAATTTCAGAGAATTTTTTATTGGTGAGGGAAAATTAGAAATTATTGATGTTATGTAAAAAAAAAAAATTTGGAAAGATGGGGTTCTTTTAGTAGAGGAGCTTGATAAAAAATCTCATTTAACCCTTATATGCGCACCCTTATATGCGGAGGTCACCCACCTCGTCACATCTTTGCTTGTAACTCTTCGAAAAAAAAATTCGATCTGAGCTTCCGAATCGAGGAAATTTAACTCTTCACGAAGAGATTCCCATAGCTATGTTTCAAAAACAAAATTTGTTTGCAATAAAAAAATGAACTTGCAGTAAGGTTAGTCCCAGGGAGAATCCTTACTAGAGAAAAATTCGATATATTCGTCTGTAAATCTATGTTAATGTTATAAATACTACCTCAATCGAAAATTGATTAGCATTAATATCGATTTCTTTTATTTACATTTTTTTTATTGATTTTTATACGTTGATTTTTCCATCATTTTTCTATTGCAAAAAATTTTGTTTTCGAAACATAGTCATGGGAATCTCTTCGTGAAGAGTTAAACTTTCTAGATCCGGAGGCTCAGATCGAAAAAAAATTTCAAGGTAAAAAAAGTTACAAGCAAAAATGTGACGAGGTATCCGGATGCGCACATAAGGGTTGAGGATGTATTGCTTATACAGTCCTAGGCAAAAATCTGTATCTGATTAAATCTTCTCTCTATTTTGAAATAATATAAAAAATATTCTGAAATACAAACAAAAAATTGCCAATTTTGTATTTGTTTTTGCATACAGGTTCATCGTCAGCTGTGAAAAGTTTCAAAGCCACTATTTCAAATGAAAAAAAGAATAACAATTTGAAGCATGCAAATGTCCCAATTATTGAACACTGGAAGTGCCTACGTCCCTAATATTCAACAGGCATGTCCCAGTTATCGAACACTCTCGAGAACTCTTTTTCCATTCTGAAAATATTATTTTGGGTACAATATTAAGAAATAAAAGCAAAATCTAACACTTAAATAATCTTTTATTAATCATGTAAAAATACAAAAATATATATTTAGTCTCTCTTGACAGGTTTTTAGTGCATTCGCATTTGGTCTATTTTTGCTTTTCAACTCGAACTTTATTTTATTTTTATTTTCAGCTTCCTCGTTTTCATGTTCTGTTTTTGTTTGATTTTGTCCCAGCTTTCTTGTTTTTCGACTGAAATATCGGAGAGCAAAAAGTATTGAACAATACATTCGTATTCTCAGGTTACATTTAGGTTATATTCTCTTCTTACTTTTCTTTTTATGTTTATTGCACGAAAATACAAATAAAAAAGATATTTGACGATCTTAGAGTTATCATTAAGAGAATAAAGGTAAGTTTATCCAGGAACTTACAGTTTTTGTTTGAATAAATTCGATTTACATGATCTGTCACACGTTAACTGTCTCGATGTTTCGAAAGATTTGATGACGTCATCTTGGAGAATTCGAGTGTTCAATAATTAGGACTCACTGCATTTTCTATGTCCCAATGATTGAACACCGTATTATTTAACAAATAATTAATTGAAATTTAAAAAAAAAAATTGTTATTCGTAAGAAATTTTCTAAGGAACCTAAAACGCCTTTACTTTTTGAGATGCGACCGTTTTTGAATTTTTTATGCCCTTACGCGTGAAGCGGCGCGTCTTAGCGAAAAACGATAAGCAATTACCACGAGACATCAAATCGGGTCACCGTTGCTGATTAAATAATTTTTTTCTCTATTAATTAAAGCTTTTTTTGCACAAGTAAGGTAACATTTCGATAGCTAAAAGTTCCATATATGTAATGAAATTCGTATAAATAAGTAAATGCATGCAGGTGAATGAGAAATAATAAAAATACAAGATAGTGTTCAATAATTGGGACCTGTTCAATAATTGGGACGTTTACCTTACGACACTACTTTTAATAGTTCAAGAATCGTCTGTAATTTAATTTTGGATAAATATGACAGCACGCGTGGTATTCGGGGCACAGAAGCCATTATCTAAGCTGAAGTACTGAAGAATCGCGATATCTTATTGAAGCTATTTCGAAGTGGTTTTTATTGTTTTCGAACTGAGCCTTAGCTGTTTTTATTCGGAAAGATACCACTAATTTGATCATGTTTTGAGTACTTAATTTTCATGTCCGGTTATTGGTACATAAGAAATGTATCTTGTACCGATAACCGAACATGTGTCCGGATATCGGTACTTGCTCGCAACTATGTTCAGTCCCAGTAACCGGACATCCGCTGACATGTATATTATTCGTGCATAACCTCAAAATTTCGGTGACACATTCTCCGAGCAGCGACGCATTTTTCTCAATTAACCCCCTCCCTTGTCCCCACCATAGAGATGCGTGGTCGGTTATAGGGTCATAATGTGTGGTCGGATATTGGGTCATATAGAAAAATGGGTGGTCGGGTACTGGTACATTTACATTTCTCAGTATTTCCGGTTATTATGAATAAACGACTAATCATAGCAACAACTACACCCTGTGCTTTGGAAACTAGAGACTTCAAGCTTTCCAATAGTCATAGTTGTTATAGAAAATAGTTTATTTTTGAACGCGAAAAACAAGTTAACTTTTTCGTCGCCTCTTAGATGGTCGGGTGCTGGGACATTTACCTTAAAGTTGTTACAGCTTAATGCATTTTCTATGTTTTTTTTCTCTCGTTTGGATCGACGTTTCCATTGGAATATTTGAAACGTTGGATTTTTCGTCACCGGTTATTCATCATTGAGGATGGTGAGAATCGATAGCTGGTTACCCCGAGGGTTTCGCAATTAACGATTCTCGACGACGAAGACGGCGCTGAGGAACGGCAAACGAGTTCTGCCCCGAATAGCCGGTTCACCGTTCCGCCAGGCGCTTCTCCAGGCCGATAACTCGAGATTCTCATCCTGGAGACTATACAGCCACGAAGAGCTCCAGAAGCGAAGGTACGGGCGGAGCTATATTAGTTAGAGGCAGCGAGAAAGAGAAAGACAGAGTTTTTGAACTCTGTAGACAATAGAGTGACTTTAATTTCTGAATTTCCAGAGCCACGTCCAAGATACCTCTCAGGAATGAATTCGCCGGATAAAAAAAAAATTTGAGACGTCGAACCAAGCATTTGAGGATCGATGTTTCCCAGAAAAATCAAGTCAAAGAGTTTCATTTTGCTCATTCTCATTACGCCATTTTATTTTATACATTCACTTCGTTAAGAAAGAGATTAATTGGCTAACCAAAACCCAAACCGAATTTTAAGATCTGAAGATCTATCTTAGAAACAATGTTAAGATCAAACTTAAGGTTGTTTAGAAGCAAATCACGTTTAATGAGAAAATTCTGAAAGTTTGGTATGTTTTTCAATGAAGTATTTAAGAGGTCGTGTAAAAATTTCACGACGATTTGGAAGCTCGTTATCGAATAATTGAGATCAACAAATTAAATAAAATAAAATGTAGTCTTATGGAAACTGATATAACTTTGCGATAAGTTTTTTTTTTGACCTCTCAATTTTTTAATATCCGCAATATACTGAAAGCAACGGAAAGAAAACGAAGTTTATTGATAAAAATTTTTTTTATTTGTTTAAAAAAGTGTTTTTAATAAAACGTTAATTTCTTAATAACGAGCTCCCTAATCGTCGTGAAATTTTTACACGACCTCTCAAATACCTCATACAAAAACATACCAAATTTTCAGAATTTTCTCATTGTTTTTTATTTTAACCCTTACGGAGGTTGAAGTAATGATGATAGAATTCTGAAAATTTGGTATGTTCTTACATGAAGTATTCAGGAGGTCGTGTAAGAATTTCCCTATGATTGAGAAGCTGTGTATTGAACAATTAACATTCAAAGGTTCCATAGCTTCTAAACAACCTTAAGACCAAACTTTCCATTGAACTCAAGCTGAAACTTAAGTTTCCATTTAAGTCTCATTATAAGTTCATACTTAAGCTCAAACTTCTGTGCGGACTTCAGATCGATCTTAAGTTCAAACATAAACTTGGTTTGAGTTTCATCTTAAGATCCGTCTTGAGCTGGAACTTAAGTTCGATCAAACTTCTTTCATCGCCTCCCTCGACCGTGTTTTTTGGCATTAGTTGTCAAAATAATTAAGTTCGATAGAACTTAAGTTCAATCCCAAGATAGATCTTAAGATCAAACCTCAAACCAAGTTCAAGTTAGCACTCAGGATTGATCTGAAGTTCGCTCTAAAAATTGAACTTAAGAATGAACTTATAATGACACTTAAGTTAAAACTTAAGATTCATCTTAAATTGGAACTTAAGTTCGAGCTTAAGTTCCACCTTGAGTTTAATGGAAAATTTAATCTTAAGTTTGATCTTAAGATCGATCCTAAGATGGACCTTAAGATCTTAAAGTTCGGGCCTTAAAGACGGAAATGCTCTGATCTTATTTGCAAATGAATTTTATAAAGAAAATTTTGATCTTCTGTCGATGACTGACCAATTCCAAAAAGAAGAATTTTCGAAAATGAACTAAACGGCAATCAATTTTTTTTCCAGTCGAAAATATTATTTTTACAATTGTTGAATAATAGTAGTGATTTATATTTGTTTAACTTCGTCAACGTTACTGGAGTTGTCATACGAGAAGGAATTATGGTCTGAGAAAAGAGAAAGGAAATTTTTTCTTACAATTTTTGGTGACAAGATCATTGAATGCTTGGGACGACTGTTTTAGGGGATTTTTGAAAATGTATCGCAAGATATTGAATTGAATTTTTTATAAAAAGATTCAAAGTTGTGCCACCCTAATGTAGAATTTTGTGAGGTAGACGGCAAACTGGGCACCTCGGACACGCTTGCACATCGTGTGTCTCGGGGAATCCGTTCGTTCGTTCCGAGAGGAGAGACTTCGGCGTGTGTTTTCTGGCCGTTGACCCGAGGAACACCCTTCTCCCCTTCCTCTTCATCTTCGTGCAAAAACCGAGGGGAAATAAAAGAGAGGCAAGGTAAGTAGTTTCACATTACGCTGCTCCGCAGAACTCCCGAGCTATTGCGATAAATCGATGGGTTTCCTTTCGATGTTTTTTTTTTTTTTTTTTTATTAATCCGGGAAAGCTCGAAGAACCAAGCCAGGATACTGAATGCAGAGAGAAATGGCGGTAAAGGGGTTGCACTTTAATTGGTGGAAAACCATGATAGTCTGCGAAAACCACGTTTCTACGCTGAATTGTCTGACTATTTGCTGGAAATATCTACGAAAAATCATCAGGCCAGTTGTCAATTTCACAAATTTGCGTACACGTTTTCAAGGTTAAGCGTGGATCAAGATGTATCTGGATGAAACAGTTCCTACTGAATGCAGAAAAAATGTGCAATGATTTCAAAGAAAATAACTGAATTTACATCATTAAAGCCACAGACATATTTACATTTTTGTAAATTTAAATCGATCATTTTAGTTTAATTTACATAAGTGAGAGTTCAATTTGTTTCTCGATGGATACTCTATGAATTGACCGTCAAATCTTCATCGTTCAAAAATTCGAGCCATTTGTTGATGAAGGAAAGAGAGAGCTGCGAGGTTAACTAAACTTTTCTTTCAAGTAAGAATGTAAATAAAGAAAATAACTCTCGTGAATGCGTAAAATGGATTTTAAGGGGCTATACAAGTGTGACAAGCATTAGCCTCTCAGCAGGCATTTTTCGAGGAAGGAAAAGGTGTAGTATGGACCAGGCATAGCAGATTAGCAATTTTTATGGTAAATATAATTTTATCTAGCAAAAATCGATAGTTGAAACTTGAACGCGTTTTTCTCGAAACGACATTTTTCAAAATTGCTGACATCATAACTCAACGACAATTTGACCGATCGACTTCAAATTGAAACTGAGTATTCTTGAATATATTCACTATACAATGACCTACGATCTTTTTGATTGGTTGAAAATTGTCAATTTGGCATTAAAAAATCGACCATTTTTTTACCCCAAAAAACGACACTTTTTTCAGAACTACGCCATTTTGTTAATTTTTGATATTTTTCAAAAATCGTGGGTCATTGTATAGGAAATACCTTCAACTTTAATAACCTTTTTGAGTTTTTTTGTTTCAGCTACTCATTCGGCCGGAATCATGTCAGCAGTTGGGGAACTTTTTTTTGGCACCTCCGAAGACAGGACATGACTCCGTTATTTTTCAATATTTTTGTAAAAAAAATCTTAAAATATAGCTGAAAATTCACCTTATTATGTCCAAAAAACTTCAAAACATTCTATCGAGTACTTTCTTTTAAAAAAAATCCCGAAAATCGCCTAATTTTTCATGGGTTACACTGGTATAGCCCCTAAACGAAATCAGCTCTCGCTCATCAAGACCGAACTAAAATTACAAATTTGACTTCAGAAGAACATTGTACTAATATGTCCGCGGATATATCGGCGTAAACTCAGTTTTTTTGTTGTTAATCTCCTGTTATACATTTTTCCTGTAATAAGCAGAAACTCTGTAATTCAGATTCACTTTCACACTATTCTCTCCTTCAGAACGAAAATCAACAATTTTTGAAATTTAGGTTCTTCAGTGACTTCAGCACTGCAAGGACTACCTCAATGTCAACGCTCGAAAGATTCACGTATATCAATCACGCATGGCCTTAATTTTAACCGCGACAATCTCTCAGAGCCACTTTTTTCTGACGTTCACTATTTCCCAGGACATACGTTTTACGCGTCACAACTACAACGTATAGACCGTTACAGGTACCGCGATCTATCAGACGATGTAAGCTCTAGCCAGGGATTCACGAGGAGGTCAAGCGATATATCCGGCGTTCCTGCTGCAGACAGCAGTTTCCGTGGTCTATAGGTAATTCGATATTGGCGAGAGGCCAGAAACCAGAGTACCAGAGGGAGGCGGAGAGAGTAAGAGGGAGAGTACCCTTATTGCTTTGGGCGGGGAGGCAGAACAAAACCTAGACCGGAAAATAGTGAAGCTATCGTGCGAGCGAGAATTTGCGAGTCTCGGGTTGACTCGAGTGGTGTAAACTGTGTAAGGGCTGCGGAACAGAACGAACAATTGTAAAGACGACCAAACCCAAACTCCCGTTACTGGATGCGTTACTTGTTTCACGGTTTAGTTGAATCAAGAAGTCCAGGATCTGAAATGCCTCCAGCCAAACTTCTGCTTGAAAGGCATTTCGATTGTAACCAATCGAGAATCCACCGATCGGTTACCGCTAATTGAGCAGCAACGAGAGTCCAGAATGGCTTCAGTCATTGTCAAACTTGCCATTGAAGGTCCTTCGAGTGAAACCAATCAGAAATCACCGGCTCAGTTACCTCTAATTGAGCAGCAAGGATGTCTAGGACAGCTTCAGTCATTGTCAAACTTCTCATTGAAGGTCCTTTGATAATGACTTATCAGAAATCCACTGACGAGTTACCGCTAATTGAGCAGCAAGGAGTCCAGAACGGCTTCAATAATTGTCAAATCTCCCATTGAAGGTCCTTTGACTGTAATTGATCAGAAATCAACGGGCTAGTTACCATCAATTGAGGAACAACGTGAACCATTGAAGTCCCACGAATTCCCGACTGAATCCATCAGTTTCACGATGGTATCAGAAGCACGTTGAGCTTACGTCAACTGGCAACAATTGGTGGGGTAAATAACGAAGCCAGACAAGCTGGGAACAGAACGAACGATTGTAAAGACGACCAAACCCAAACTCCCGTCACTGGATGCGTTACTTGTTTCACGGTTTGGATGGATCAAGAAGTCCAGGATCTGAAATGCCTCCAGTCAAACTCCTTATCGAAAGAAATTTCGATTGTAACCAATCGGGAATCCATTGATCGGTTACCGCTAATTGAGCAACAACGAGAGTCTAGAATGGCTTCAGTCATTGTCAAACTTCCCATTGAAGGTCCTTTGAGTGAAGCCAATCAGAAATCACCGGATCAGTTACCTCTAATTGAGCAGCAAGGATGTCTAGGACGGCTTCCGTCATTGTCAAACTTCTCATTGACGGTCCTTTGATAGTAACTGATCAGAAATCCACTGACCAGTTACCGCTAATTGAGCAGCAAGGAGTCCAGAACGGCTTCAATAATTGTCAAATCTCCCATTGAAGGTCCTTTGACTGTAATTGATCAGAAATCAACGGGCTAGTTACCATCAATTGAGGAACAACGTGAACCATTGAAGTCCCACGAATTCCCGACTGAATCCATCAGTTTCACGATGGTATCAGAAGCACGTTGAGCTTACGTCAACTGGCAACAATTGGTGGGGTAAATAACGAAGACAGACAAGCTGGGAACAGAACGAACGATTGTAAAGACGACCAAACCCAAACTCCCGTCACTGGATGCGTTACTTGTTTCACGGTTTGGATGGATCAAGAAGTCCAGGATCTGAAATGCCTCCAATCAAACTCCTGATCGAAAGGGATTTCGATTGTAACCAATCGGGAATCCACCGATCGGTTACCGCTAATTGAGCAACAACGAGAGTCTAGAATGGCTTCAGTCATTGTCAAACTTCCCATTGAAGGTCCTTTGAGTGAAGCCAATCAGAACTCACTGGATCAGTTACCTCTAATTGAGCAGCAAGGATGTCTAGGACGGCTTCCGTCATTGTCAAACTTCTCATTGACGGTCCTCTGATAGTAACTGATCAGAAATCCACTGACCAGTTACCGCTAATTGAGCATCAAGGAGTCCAGAAAGGCTTCAATATTTGTCGAATCTCCCATTGAAGGTCCTTCGACTGTAATTGATCAGAAATCAACGGATTCGTTACCTCCAATTGAGGAACAACGTGAACCATTGAAGTCCCACGAATTCCCGACTGAATTCATCAGTTTCACGATGGTATCAGAAACACGTTGAGCTTACGTCAACTGGCAACAATTGGTGGGGTAAATAACGAAGCCAGACAAGCTGGGAATCAACGCCCCTGCGCTTGGTCCGTGAATCTCAAGATCGTCAAGACAAGCCAAGGCTTCTCTCATGGAGGCTGTCTGATCGAGGCAGACCTGTGGCTGCTTTCTCAGTGTTCGTCACGCATAGAAAGTCACCTCGTGCAACCCTGTTTTTGTAAATAGTTTTTTATCGTTTGGCATCACTTATGAAGATCGCGCACGAAAGCTAGATCTTGCTGCACGCATCAGAAGCTAGGACCCAAGTGCCTGGCATCGGCAAAACAGCGAGACAGCAATCACCATCACGATTCAATGCCCACAAAGTTATACCGGAGGGTTTCGAGAGCGTAGAATCAATCGTATCGATTAATTCACATCGCGCCAGCGGTCAAACACGCAAACTCTCTTTCACTGTGCGACCACTTGCAGGACAGATCAACGATGACCGGCGGGCGATATAGAGCTTCGAGCATTTCAATGGCTTGTTTCACTCGCGATCAACCATAAAAAACACACAGGCCTGAGAAATCTTGGACGCAAATTGATCCATGATAATATTTCAATGAATTTATCCGAGGATTTCTCTTTCAAACGTGCACTTTGGCGTTAAACATCTGGAATTTGAAATACCAATTTGAACGATTCGGCTTTGCGATTCTACGTTCACCGGGGGATTATCCGTTATCGTTTCTTCATTGATGAGATACGAGAGCAGTGATTTCGCTATTAGCGAAAGTCCGTCTCTCTCGCGTTTTTAAGTTTCTCCTTTGTATTTCACGTGTGAGAGAGAAAAGCGCGCGTCCGTTCACAGGCAAACACGACACACACGTCCGATGGTAAGGATGGTCGGACAGACACTGATCGCACGATGCGTGAGCGCTAATATAAGCACGCGTATATCCCGTCCGTTGAACACACACGCTTTTAACCTGTCTTTGTGTGTCTGTGCTTGCTGCAGCAAACTCCTTCGGCAAAGGCACGCTGCAGGCGTGAGTCAGTTTGTGTCTTCTTCAGCGTGTTGGTGAAGAGTTTTAGCCGTGATGAGCACGTTTCAAACATCGTCACAATCCTGCATACATCGTGAGTTCGATACTGCGAGAACGGATATGAGAACACGCACGTGTGACCACTTGAACGATCATGACGAAGTACGCAGTTGCTGGGATAATTCTCACGCGAAAACGACGGACTCAACTAGGAAACCATCGTCATGTGAACGAACCACCCTGGTTCTCGTTCGAAGAGAACGTGTGACAGTTATGATTCTATAATGCGCCCGATAGTTTGTAAGTTCTATTGATAAATTACCAACGATTTAATGGTGTATTTGGGGCATTCCATCCCAAATCGGACAGTTTGAAAAACTTTTTTTTTTAATTTCTCAATTTTTTATATTTTTGAGTACCCATCGAAAGACCCTTCCTGTTTAATTTTGAGATTTTTTAAATTATCCGCTCAAAAGATATTAAATTAACAAAAAAACCGCTCTTTTTTTGGTATTTTGGTCATAATTTCTTTAATAATGGTCCAAATTAAAAGTTTTTTATTTCAAAATTTTTCTTTTTTTCATGGCCTTTTCAGAAAAAAATAACAACAAAAATATTCGACGTGTTTTTGAATGATTTTTTTGAGTTTTAAACGTTAAATCGCGTTTTTAAAGGTGAATGTCATTTTTGATTTTTTTTTCAAATTTTTTGTTTCCAACATCTATCTATTCAACAATTTTTAAGACTAGTCCGATCATGGGATCTCAAAAACTACTATTTTTTTCGATTTTTGAAAAGAAATTTTTTTTATTTTTTTTCAATAAATTATTATGAATACCAATTTTTGTTACTGTATAGTATTTTTTAAATAATTTTAAATTAATTTGGACACTTTTTCATTGTTAACAGATTTTTAAAATTAATAATTAATCGATGAGCAAATAACAATAGTTTAAGAATTGTATGAGTGGGCATTGAACCTAAATAGTCTACCGAATATTGCTGTCAAATGTTAACATGGAAAACATTATTCAAATGCAAAAGAAAGATTTTATTTGCTATAAAATACTGCGAAGCCAATCACAGGGAGACACAAAAATTTCATTCAATTATTCCAATGAGCAACGGAAACGTATTGACAAAGGAATATTCTAATTCAGGAAATAATTGTATATGTAAGGTTTAAAAAAAAATACGTGAGTAAATAAAAACTGTTGTTAGTATTGTTCATAAACAGACTTAATGCATAATTATTAATTTTAAGAACCTGCCAACAATAAAAGAGTGTAAAAATAAATTCTAAATATTGAAAAAAATATTAAATTATATATTTTTAAAGTAACAGCCAAAAGAAGAGAGCAATTAACTAATAAGTTAATATTAAAAAGGACTAATTACTACGGTTTGGCAATCACCAGAAACTATAAATCTCTCGAAGAAATGAAGAGAGCTTTGAGAAAACTTTCAGGAAAAGGAAAGGATTGCTCTATGCACCGGGCATAGCTGATTAATGTAAGATTAATTTTTTAATTTTTTAATACAAAATCTGTTGTCAAAACTTTAAACTGACGAAAAACTACCCGTTATTTTATCGACACATAGCTAAATACCTAACCTCTAAAACATTCAATTTTTTAATAATAAATGAATTTTTTTAAACAATTTATTTTAAAAAAATCGAATTCGAAGACCTTTTTTGTTCACAAGGCCGCCATTTCATTTTTGTCTGAAAATCTGAATATTATAGGTTAGAGCATTAGAATTAAGACTACGAAATAATAATTTCTTTGGATTTTTTATTTCAGATGACTACGGAAGGCTGTGCTTCCCCGAAATAAGTCACCTTTTTTTTCGAGAACTCCACTTTGACGTACAAAATCATAAACAAATTCATGTAAAATTAAGTGAACAACATTTTTTTTGTACTCTTCAACAACATGTACTCTAACAACATGTAAACATTTCAAAACGATCGCATGTTATTTTGTTATTTAAAAAAATTAATGAAAAAAGGTCGAATTTCGGTCGTCAGAGTGGGCCACTACCTTAAGGTTGTTTAGAAGCTATGAAACCTTTGAATGTTAATTGTTCAATAAATAGCTTCTTAATCGTAGTGCAATTTTTACACGACCTCCTGAATACTTCATGTAAGAACATACCAAATTTTCAGAATTCCATCATCATTATTTCAACCTCCTTAAGGGTTAAAATAAAAAATGATGAGAAAATTCTGGAAATTTGGTATATTTTTGTACGAGGTATTTAAGAGGTCGTGTAAAAATTTTACGACGATTAGGAAGCTCGTTATTAAGAAATTAACGTTTTGTTAAAAACACTTTTTTAAACAAATAAAAAAAATATTTATCAATAAAACTTCGTTTTCTTTCGGTTGCTTTCAGTATATTGTGGATATTAAAAAATTGAGAGGTCAAACAAAAAACTTATTGCAAAGTTATGTCAGTTTCCATAAGACTACATTTAATTTTATTGAATTTGTTAATCTCAATTATTCGATAACGAGCTTCCAAATCGTCGTGTAATTTTTACACGACCTGCTAAATACTTCATTGAAAAACATACCAAATTTTCAGAATTTTCTCATTAAACGTGATTTGCTTCTAAACAACCTTAACTACTGATACGTCAACGACGAATGATCGCACAGAGAATAATCGGGCAGTTTCGAAAACCACACTAAATTTCCTACAAGATTCCTTCAAGATTTTTGGGAAAATATTCCCCCCCTCCATAATATTTAGTTGAGAAAAGTACAAAAAGGGACTTTTTCCCTTGTTTTGGTAAATCGACTGAAGCTTTGCTAATATTGGTGGGAAGACTAATGTTTTCAGAAATTTTTACATCCCAATGTACTCCCAATGACCCTGTAAGTTTGCAGATCGATCCATTGAACGGTTTTTCCGGACCGATTGATCGAAATTTCAAAAAAATTTAAGCAGCAACGTTTTTGTTTCTAAAAATCGCGTAATCTTCTTGAGAATGGAAAAATTGATTTCTCTTCGACTTTCTTTTACAATTCTGAATCTGTTACCAGTTAAATTTGAAAGAAAAATAAAAAATTTCAATTAATTCAAAAGTAACTTTTGGCAAGACCTTGCGCACAGTTTTAGAGAATATTTCTATCATAAAACATCTCTACCGGTTACAACTTTACTGCTGAATATTTTAACTAAAATACAGGTCCATCGGTGTTGACAAACGTGGCAACGCTCTACAACTCTACCAATTAATAAGTCTATCAGATATTCGAAAATAAAACACTTCTAAAGAATAAGCCTTTGAGAATAACTCTACCGAACAAGTGTTACCCTGACAACTGCAATAGGCGAAAACGTTACCAAATATTCCTACCACAAGACATCTCTACCGGTTATAATTCTACTGATTAAAGTCCCGAGCAAAATACAGCTAAGTTGGTATCAAAAGACCAGCTCGCGTCTTTCCCCCAAGTAATGAAGTATATCTACCATTTACAACTCTATTGAATAATAACTTTGTTAGATATTTGAAAAAAGGAGTACTCTTCTAAAAAACAAGGCTACGGGAACAACTCTACCGAATACAAGGTTTCAAAAGATCAATTTCTTTGTTCGGCAGTTTTGCCAGTTGTAGTTCATCGAGCGCGTTCAGGACCAAATACTTTGGAGCCGTTATTTCTTCCTGCCAGGTTTTTAAAAGAAGAGCGAACAGTCTTCCTAACATATGAGATCTTCATACTTTCTTCTGACTGTTTTTCTGGTAGAGTTGTTCGCCGTTACAGCAACAACCGGTAGACATGTAAATCTGATGTTTTCACAGGATGTTTTACAGAAGAATTGACCAATGATGACATTTGAAAAGAAAACTCATTCGTGATTCTAAAAGAATAATCGCAAAATTAGCAGTGACTCAATCTCTACGATTTCACTAACAAAGAATTCATTGTTCATGAGTCTTTGTATCAACGATTCTTGAATAAATTGTCTCTCTCTGCGAAAACTTCTAATGGAGCATAGATTAGAAATCGTAAATGGCGTATCAAGAGACGCGGAGGAATCTCGATGGAAAATATCCCACGATGTGGCATCACAGACTGTGTGGCATGACTTCGACTCCCTCATCGTCATCATCATCATCATCATCATCATCATCATCATCATCATCATCATCATCATCGTCATCATCATCATCGTCATCATCATCATCATCATGGCGATGCAAACCCGCCTCAATGGAAAACACTCCACAGTCCGATGCCCTGTTTTCCTACACTTCTATGTGGCTTCGCTGTTACTCCTGTCCCTCGTTTACAAACATCCACACGCAGACACACGAACCCATAAGCGAGTATGCAGTCGAGTGATATTATAATTTCTAATTGAAACGCGCCACGGTGTGGAACATGTAGTCGAGTGCACGACGCATTGTTCGACGGAGCAAGAATACACAGCGAGAGTGCACAACAACGGTGTTAGTCAGATTTATCCCTACTATGCAGACTGTTGGCTTCCGACTTGTGCATCGATGCGACGTTCCCTTGATTATACACAGAGCCTCTATTTAATTCTACGTGCCCTTTGAGGGGTTTTGCTTGGTCGTTGAGGGGAGAAGTCACTGTGAAAATATTTTTTTTGCATTTTATTCGAAGTGTGTATTCCCGAGAAAAAAAGTTCAGATATATTTATAGATTATTATATATCATTATTTAGATGTAATTAGTTCCTCCATTTTTCCTGATCTAATGAGATATAGATATGATTTTATATAAACATATCTAGCTATATCTTTTTTGATAAATTTACACTCACACGGAAATTTATATATTTAAAATATATGCAAAATTGCGTACGAAATATATTCAAAATATAATAACCGTATATAAATGAATATATTTAAAATATATTTTTTATAGATGTGTAACATATTTATTTGGATAGATTTTGCCGCTTTTCGCATATGTACGTATATCTTAAATGTATTTAAAATATATTTTAGATATATGTAAAATGTACGACACATACATACAATATATATATTTTATATACGTGGTGCATACATCTGAAATATAGATTAAATATATGTTGCATGTATTCCAAATATAGTTGAAAAGTGGGCTGCATACATCCCGAATATGGGTTGAATATGCGATATTCGTGTTAGAAATTTCCGAAAAATCGGAAATTCTCTAGGAGAATCAAATACAAAAGTACGAGTTCATGAGAAGCCGGCAAGAACTCCTGATATGGCTTCATTTACGCCGGACTTCTGTTAATATTCCGTTCTCGCGCCCGCCTTTATAAGCATACTCGTCGCATCCTCCGTATGGGGGTTCAGCGGTTGCCGCTCTGCGACATCTCGCGGCGAGTCTGGAAACTATCGCGACGCTGCCTATACGTTACGAACATGTGGCAGGCGCCCGATCGCTTATTCTCGCGGGATAAACATTATAATGTAAATAATAATGAAAAGTATGAATACAATAAACTTAAATAATTAAATAAATATTATGTTAGTTAGTTAGTTAGTTATGCTACCATATATGTTGCATATATGGTAGCATATATTAAGAATATATGTAGAATATATGGGAGATACATGTGAGTCACACCTATCTCTCATATATTCGAAATATATCCACATATATTTTGCGTATATTAAAAATATATAAATTCCCGTGGGGGGACATAATTAGATATGCATAACCAGAATTATTATTTACCGTGCAGAATTATTTATTTTTTCCATATATTTATCAGTTGTTACGATGAAAATCAGTTTCATATTCATAATTGGTAGTTTCTGAGGGTCAAGTAACGAAAAAAAAAATTTTAAGAAAACAAATTTTTTTCCCCATGGGGGGTTTGAACCCGCGACCCCCGTTTTTACGCATATTCTCAAATTCAACAGGAATTGAATAAAAAAAAAGATAATTTGAAAGTTCTTGGATTTTTCGGATAGAATTTGTACGAGACCAGACTTGGATTTGAAACCTACCTACCTATCGAGTCGAACTAACAACCTAAGACTGGGACGCTAACCACTACACCACCGACTACTTCTGATATACTGATGTAAATATCATATTTACAGAACACAGACCGAGAAATAAATACGTACCACAATAGTATTAAGAATTTATTTTCATTACCCGAAGGCCGATTTTTGCCTCAACTTGTCTTTTAACTTAATTTAAAGAAATTAAATATTGAATCAGATAAATAATAATAACAATAATAATAAAATAAATATTATTAACATATTTGTTTTAATAATAATAATATTAAATAATAATGAATATTTATTACTTAATTTATATTGTTATTATTACCATTTATGTATTCGTATTATTTATAACATTTTTAATTTATGTGTATGTATATCATATTATTGAATATATGTACTAAATTTTATTTTGATTATCTTATTCTTTGAAAGTACCAAACTGGGTCTCGTACTGGCTAACCTATCAAGTCCCTATTTAAATTTATTGTTGGGAATTCATCGCATCATATAAGTATATATAGGGTTACCATCCGTCCGGCTTTTTAAATTGTCCGGATTTTTTACTTGAATGAAAATTTTTAAATGAATATTCAATTTTTACATTAAATTGCTTAGAAGTAAAACACAAAACACAGTGAAAAATTGCTGCATCGATCTCTCTGAATTTTTCAATACTCTATTCTACATCTAAAATAATCTTGTATTTAATTAAATGATTTTTTTCGATTTCCATTTCGATTTGTTAATTAACCCTTTCTTGACACACTTCTGCAGAATAACGCACTTGACACACTGGGGTCGTTTGTACCCCAGCGATAAAAATTCTCATAAAAAATGTACCATTTAATATTTCAACTTGCAAATTTTGGTCGAACTTCTTAAGAGGTTACTTTCCAAAGTTATGTAAGATTTATGGTAAAATATCAAAGTGAAATACGAACAAAAAATTAAATATCGAAAAAAACTGAAAAAATGACAATTTTTACGGAAAAAATCACAACTTTTTTATTTTTCGACAAAAATTGTTAAAAATTTAACTGAGTTTGCTTAATACATAGCACTACAAGGAGAAAAAAAAGTAGTAGTAAAATAATGTAACAGGAAAAAAAAATCGCAAAAAATGTTCACACTTGACCTTACTTGACACTAAAAACTTATTGTCTTAGAGTGATGCTATAAGCTCGAAAGTGTAATTGCAACCTCGAACTAATGACAGATGTCGCTGTAGGTCCCATTTTTTTAAATTTAGCTACTTAAAATTAAAGAAATTTAGGCCTGGGGTGTTTTGTACCCCACTGTACCAAGTAAAAGTTAAAAAAAGTCCTTGTTTGTCTCATAATATCTAGATTTACTTCAAACACTCGCCATTTTGGTTTACTCCAATATTTCTGCAGTTCCGTCACTCAAGCTTAGGATTACCGTAAAACGGGGCTACTTTGACTTTGTTGGTTTTTGGGGCTACAATGGACGAACAGCAAAATACGGTAAAAACGTGTGCGCAGTGAACCCTCGTGACCTTGTGGGGCGGGAGTGGGTGTGGGGAGTGGGTAGAACAGGAAAAAAAGTCATTCATAAACCAGGTACACAGATATGTGTAACAAGCCAAGATGTCCGAACAATCGACGATGCCATTCGCATGAAGGGAATAAAGAAGGGTAAGAAGAACAACGCCAACCTCTGTTACATCAGTAAGACCCGAATTTCAAGTCACAAGTCCTACCCTAAGATCGAACTTTCCATGGAACTCAAGTTGGAACTCAAGATCGAACTTAAGTTCCAATTCAAGACGAATCGTAAGTTGAACTAAAGTGCCATTATAAGTTCATACTTAAGTTCAAACATTAGTGCGAATTTCAGATCGATCTTAAGTTCAAATTTAAATTTGTTTTGAAGTTCGAACTTAAGATCCATCTTGAGCTTAAACTTAAGTTTGATCGTACTTAATTATTTTCACAACTAATTTAAAATATCACGGTTGAGGGAGGCGATGAAAGAAGTTTGATCGAACTTAAGTTCATGCTCAAGATGAATTTCAAGATCAAACCTCAAACCAAATTTAAGTTTGAACTTAAGATCGATTTGAAGTTCGCATTAAAATTTGAAAATAAGTATGAACTTGTAATGATACTTAAGTTTAAACTTAAGATTCATCTTAAATTTGAACTTAAGTTCGATCTAAAATTCAAATTCGAGTTCAATAGAAAGTTTGATCTTAAGTTTGATCTTAAGAACTTAAAATTTGGGCCTGCGTATTCGATATTTTTATGTAAAATATTTCTTCAATAAAAATGACGAATTGATTGTAAAAAATCGTTGGTTTTCATTTAATTTCATGTATAATGTATAAAATATCATTATTTTTTTATCAAAATGATGTGAACGCTGCGTTTACGATGTTGATCTTTGACACAAGTTGCATTTCAATGCCTCTCCAAAGTAGCCCCACACTCGGGGTTACTTGAGCTTTTTTTTTCTAAATATACAAAATTGTGAGGATCTGGTGGGGCTTGCTATTGTTATACATTTTATAGCCAAACGACACATTATTCTGTGCGAGCAGAAAAAAAAAATAATTTTAGACGTTAAAAAAAAGTTACGACCAAAAAACTTCCGAAACACCAACAAAGTAGCCCCGTTTTACGGTAACTAACACAGTAAGAAAAAGTCTTTTATTCTCAACGATCTGCTTCAACATGGCACAGCTCACCGCGAAAGATGGCTTTCCTGACATTCTCGGCTATTCCCTTATACACTGCGACCTCGATAATCGGTACCTCGATCGTTGCAATTGCAGCGTAGTGGGAGAAGCGCCAAGCCAATCGCGTTAGGCCGCCGTCAGCCACCAGCGGCGCAGAGACGGTTCTGTGCAATGTGCGCAACCCCACTTCTTGCAAGAGCCGGTTCCGACGGATTCCGATTATCGAGGTCGCAGTGTAATTCCTTATTTCTCCACAAAGAAATTACCGAGTGTTCTTCAGATTTGACTCTCTGAAATACCAGTCTACCGTAGAAATATAAAACTAGGATTCGCCATTTAAAAAAAAACCGCAAGGATACGATTTTGTGCACTTGTGATTTTTGTTATTGAGCTTCCAGCTCGCCTCCACGCCTCTGTGATCCTCCGGCGTTCATACTTTCACCCCGGGGACGATCTATGATCTGGCGCATCCCGTTGATCGGCTGAAAGCGATAATCAAGAAGATTCGCGCAGGTATACAAGCAAAGAGCACCTTCAACGATAAGTGTCGCAGATACATATATTCCAGGCCTGCACGATGCTCTGTACCAGTGTCGTGGCAATATCCCTTTTTTTCCTCTTTTCCTCCTCCTCCTCCTCCGACTCTTTCACTCCTCTTCTTCGTCCCTGGGAATAACCTAAAGCGCACCTAGTGCTCCCTGTTGACGTTAAGTGCTTCGCGAGAGCACGGCTCTACCTATACAGAGAGCGAGGGTGAATAAATTATTCGGCTTAGTGACTCGGAACCCCAACACACGTAACACGAATGAACGCAGACACGAACGCGAACGAGGAATATCGTCGACATGCCCTCAACACACTTGTCTAATGCCAGGCTGCGTCGTTTGCAGTATGATATCTTCAATTACCTCCATACCTACTGGCCTACAGTAACGGTAATATGGCACTTGCAACGTTGGGTGTGTCAATGCTCCCTCCTCGTCATTATTCCATTCGTCTGATCAAATAGAAAGGGAAAATGGCATTCATCGGAGGAACAAACTGACACAATGATAAATCATTGATAATCTTTCCGATCCCGTTGGGTTAACTTTCCCAAATTTCAATTTCCACAAACCTCATTGATCAACAATTACGATCACGCGATTTTGGACCTAGACTTGGCCCGGGGCTTGTCTTCACCGCAGCCTTTGAGGGATGGCAGAAGTCAATATCCACTCCAAGCCTTTACGGCATCCTTAAACCGGTTCTACGGGGATTAAGGGCCAGAATGGCAGATGAATTTACTGGGGAACGAAATAGTTTACTGTAAAGTTAGTTTCATTCGAAATTATAAAAAATTGTGTTTTCTCTAGTGATACAAAGATCGTGGAAATTCATACGATATTTTTAAGAGATCATAGAGGAAAGTCAAAAGACAATTGTTACGATTTTTGTTCAAGAAGCATATTTATTTATCATATTCAGCATATTTATAAGCATATTTGTTAATGTATCAAAAATGTTAATGAAGGGGAAAAAAATGGGAATTTAGTCCACGTTTTTTTTCTTAATCGAGAATGCATTGCCAGTGAGCTATTGAATTGAATCTGATCGAATTTCGAGAAACCTCATTGGTTAAGAATTAACAGTTCAGATCACGTGATCTTGAACCTCGTCAGTCCTTGTACTCTTTAAAGGACGACTGGGATCAATATCGACTCTAAGCTTTTATCGCATCGTAAAATCGATCTTACAGGGATTAAGGGCCTATTTCAGAGCTGGGCAGTACTTGAAGTACTTAAAAAAGACCCCAAGTATTGTACTTAAATTTTCAAGTACTTGGCCTGTATTTCAAGTATTGGACTTAAATTTGCTAGTACTTGTCTTGTACTTCAAGTATTGGACTTAAATTTGCTAGTACTTGTCTTGTACTTCAAGTATTTTACTTAAAACTTCAAATACTTTTCTGCACTTCAAGTACTTTTCCAAGTACAAGTATCAAGTACTCCTAAGTGTGTTTTGCTGTTGCATGTACAAAGCCTTTGTAATTGTAATTGAAAATAATATTTCGTGACGTATGGACAGTTTTTTGAAGACGAACGCGAAGTTGGAGTAGTTGTAACAATAAAATTATTACATTCTTAATTTCTTCTTTTTCAAACTTGTATCAAAATAAATGGTAATTACAATCGTCAATGCTATTTTTGAATTATTTTTAATTCTTTGTTTAAATACTTCTGTTCCAATCTGCCTAAATGCCTCATCTCGGTGTATTGCACAAGATGAAAACATTTTTTGGTGTGAAAAGTACTCGAATAAAAATTAAATGAGAATAAGAAATCAAATGTAAGTACTAGAATTTACGAGATATACCTGAAAACTTGAAAAGTACTTGATACTTGGTACTTGATTTTTCAAGTACTTGTACTTTAAGTACTTTAAATCTTAAGTACTTCAAGTAAAAAGTACGTAGTACTTCAAGTACAGTCGGTACTTTGTACCTTGTACTTGAAGTACTTTCCGGTACTTTGCCCAGCTCTGACCTTTATAGTGCACGAATTTTCTAGAGAGCAAAATAGTTTACGGTGGAGTTGATTACATTCAAAATTACGTGTCAAAAAACCTGTTTTTTCAATAAAAAAAATTGGATTTCTCTTTGTGCTGTTTTCGTGATCAGAGCATCCCTTTGAGAATTGTTAACTGATCAAAGAAAAATATGACACGGTTTTAAAGAGATCATAAATGGAATATTAAACAAAAATTCTTGTCGTTATGTTTTCTATTTAAAAACCATATTTTTGAAGACTATAAATATTAACCAAATATAATTAAGCGTATTTTTTAATTTAAGCTAATTTAATTTAATTTAATTTAAACCCAAATAACAAAAAATGAAAAAAATGGAGAAAAAATGCATTGTCCGCGAGCCATTGATCACGAAATTAATCTCGCTGTACCTTAAACGCACTTAAACCACTAATCACTTCAGCATTGAATTGGGCCTCATTTCCCGAATCGATAACGTCACTCACTAACCCGGGAGTGTAATTTTCAAACGCTGATCTTAGTTGAACTCTATCAAAAGTGATCTCACGATCAATCTTGATCCTCGCTCATTTTCTTTGATCTGATCCTTTGATCCGCATACGGGATCAGTTAAGTCGGGCTGGTCCGACAGACCAGAGAAGTTTGTCAAGCCGGTCAATCAGATTAGGATGAATCCGGCGAACTGATAATCTCCTGGCTTCCACGATGCAATGAACGCGGTATTTTAGATGTATTTTTGGAAAATGTGCGAGTACGTTTGACATGAACGGACACACGTGTACTTCAGCTGTAACGCTCTGGCTTAGTTTAATGCATAAGCTGCGCACCGACATACCTACAAACTGTACTGAGCAAGAGTGTGCAACGTCACGCTCTCGAGATTCGCAAGCACGTGAATCTAAACGGGCTTCGCGAAATCTTGTTTACCTAATCCCACAACGCGGCAAAAGCTACTCTCCCGCTCTCTCTCGCCAGCTGTTTAGCTCCTTCTCTGCTCATTTTAACGCGCATAAGAGCGTGTTACATTAATTCGAGCCTATGTGGAATAACGAATAACCTTATATCAACGTCGTCGCGGAAAAAGGATCAGCTGTTAACCAACCAAAAAAACCTTTCTGGTTACGTTAAACGACACTGAAAGGAGAGAAAAGAGGACGCTATATCATATCGCGTTAAGGGGTTAAAGGTGTTTGAAAATTTCAACAAATCTATTTTTTTAGGGGTGCGATATGTCTAGAATACTTTCTCAAAGTTTCAAGCCAATCGGAATAAAAGTGTAAGAAAGAGAGAGAGAGAGAGAGAGAGAGAGAGAGAGAGAGAGAGAGAGAGAGAACCTTTGAAAATTCCCTATAGGCTTAGCATATTGCTTTTTTCTAAAAACACTATTTTTGAAGTCGGTGCACACAATTTTTCAAAAATTAATGCACCGATCTTATTAAAATTTTACACATTTCTTCAAAATAACATTGACTAGTGATTGAACAAAGGTTTTTATTTTTCGATTACAACTAATTTTACAAGGCTATACGTAGTGCAAATTGTACTAAAGATTGTACTATTTTATGCATACAACTCTGCAAAAAATTGGAATTTCATTTTTCTTTGAAATCCTTCGTTTGATCACTATAGCTATCATTCTCTATTAACAGATTAAGTTCGGTTTATTAAGGTGGTATTTTGGTCTAGAATTAAACAAAAAAAAACAATTTCTTTTGTATTAATATTGTTAACGTTTGACCTTTAAAAATCCTTGTGATACATCCTTGAAAGTAAATTTTTTAATCCCAATAATTTTTTCAAGTTTATTTTTTAAATATTTCAAAAACTATTATAGTTACGAAAAAATCGTTCTGGGTTCGTCTTAAAGAGTATACTTGGGGTTACGACAAAAAAAAATATTCCGAAACAAATTTTTGAAAAATGATGAATTTGGAGAATTTTGAATTTTTCAAAATCGTGAAAATCCATGATCAACATTAAATTTTTCGTTTTATTTTTTTTATATAATACCTTGTACTGATATTAAAAGATCCTGAAATTTTCAGAAATATATTTTTTTTTTTTCAAGAATATGAATTTTTAAATTTTGGTAAAACTTTTTTTTTTACCTCTAAATTAAGTGAAGTTGATCAATCATGTAATTTTGTAATTTTGAGCAGTAAAATTACAAGATTGATCAACTTCACTTAACTTGGAGGTAAAAAAAAGTTTTACCAAAATTCAAAAATTTATATTTTTGAAACAAAAAAAACACATTTCTGAAAATTTCAGGATCTTCTAATATCAGTACAAGGTGTTATATAAAAAAAAATAAAACCAAAAATTTAATGTTGATCATGGATTTTTAAGATTTTGAAAAGTTCAAAATTCTCCAAATTCATCATTTTTCAAAAAATTTGTTTTGGAATATTTTTTTTTGTAGCCTCAAGTATACTCTTTAAGACGAACCCAGAACGACGATTTTTTCGTAACTATAATAGTTTTCGAAATATTTAGAAAATAAACTTGAAAAATGGTGATATTTCGAATTTTCGAAAAAAAAATTTTGTTTCCTCTCGTAGAACTTCGTTTTATGATAAAAGAAAACTTCTGACCAAATTTCATCGAAATTGAAAGGGGTCGATTCCAAATATTGGTCGATTTGACATGGAATGACCCATATTCAAGGGCTTTGCACATGCAACCATCAGCAAGACACATTCAAAAGTACTTGTTACTTGTACTTGAAAAAAGTACTTCAAGTACAGAAAAGTACTTGAAATTTTCAAGTACAGTACTTCAAGTACAGAAAGTACTTGAAATTTTCAAGTGCAAGTACTGTACTTCAAGTACCTGCAAGTACCGAGTACTCTTTCAAGTACTGCCCAGCTCTGATATATTTAAAAAAAAGCAAATATGCTTTTTTAAACCTTCGAAATCCATGTAATCCCGTAATTGGGACGCTGTTTTCCCGTCGTTACGATTTAACAGTCGTTTTTTCGTTCTATTTGCGGCGGGGAAAGCCGTACGTGCGGCTTTTTGCGGACCGTGAATACACAAATTTACGACCGGCGGAATAAACATTATAATGTTCGAATATAAATTTCGGAATAAGGATTTCACAACGGACACGGATGAAAACTCGTGAGAGACATGCATATATGAGGGATTCTCTGTCAACTCAGCCACTTTTTTTCGACCATCTCAGATGGGCCCCATAATTGAGTATATCAAAGTGCTACTAAAAGGCAATCTATGTGAATTTTTTCAGATTTTTTAATTCCAAATTTTAGAAATCGCCGTTTTTTTTCCAAATGAATATATCTCGGAAACTTGAAGTAACTGAAAAAAAATGTCTATACATAAAAGTTGTAGTTTTGTGGTAGCATTCGAGCGGATTATTTGAAATAATTTTTACATTCCGGCAACGCTGATTTTTTACCAAAAAAGCGGATAATTATTTTTTTATTTAAAAAAGGCCGTTTTTTTTGCTGAAAAAATTAGTCTTTCAGTATATCTGACGATATCACAAAAAAATTGCTAGAGTATCACGAATCGAGGTTCTAGGGTAAAAAAATGAAACCACACCAATTTTTTTTCTACCGGAACCTCGTTAACATAACTCGGAAACTTGAAGTTACTGAAAAAAAATATCTGCACATAAAAGTTGTAGTTTTGTGTTAGCTTTCGAGCGGAATATTTGAAATAATTTTTACGTTTCGGTAACGCTAATTTTTTACCAAAAAAGGGGAAAATTATTTTTTTATTCAAAAACAGCCCTTTTAATTTGGCTGAAAAAATTATGGAGTCTTTCAGTATGTCTGACGATATCGCAAAAAAATCGACAGAGTAGCACGGATCGAGGTTCCGGTAGAAAAAAAAATGTGTGTTGTTTCATTTTTTTTACCCTAGAACCTCGATCCGTGCCACTTTAGCGATTTTTTTCGCGATATTGTCAGATATACAGGAAGACTCTGTAATTTTTTCAGCCAAATAAAAAGGGCTTTTTATGAATAAAAAAATAATTTCTCGCTTTTTTGGTAAAAAATCAGCGTTACCGGAAAATAAAAATTATTTCAAATATTCCGCTCGAAAGCTAACACAAAACTACAACTTTTATGTACAGACATTTTTTTTTTCAGTAACTTCAAGTTTCCGAGATATGTTAACGAGGTTCCGGTGAAAAAAAAATAATTTGTGTCGTTTCATTTTTTTTCCCTAGAACCTCGACCGTGCCACTCTGGCGATTTTTTCGCGATATCGTCAGATATACTGAAAGACTCTGTAATTTTTTCAGCCAAAAAAATAGCCTTTTTTTAATAAAAAAATAATTATCCCCTTTTTTGGTAAAAAATCAGCGTCACCGGAACGTAAAAATTATTTCAAATATTCCGCTCGAATGCTAACACGAAACTACAACTTTTATGTATCGACATTTTTTTTCAGTTACTTCAAGTTTCCGAGATATATTCATTTAGAAAAAAACGGCGATTTCTAAAATTTTAAATTAAAAAATCTGAAAAAATTCACATAGAATGCCTTTTAGTAGCACTTTGATATAAACAATTATGGGGCACATCTGCGATGGTCGAAAAAAAGTGGCTGAATTGACAGAGAATCCCTCATATGTAAGAGCGAATAAGAAGTCGGGTCAGCCCGGAGCACTTAACCGAGCGGGATATTAAATTCATACGAATGTCTAGGATCCGCTGGATCCTTGCGGAAAACCCTCTCTCTCTCTCTCTCTCTCTCTCTCTCTCTCTCTCTCTCTCTCTCTCTCTCTCCCTCTCTCTCGGTCTCTCCTGAGATCGTATGAATTTCTCATGAGCATCCTGGATATCCTTTCGCGTCTGAGTGATCAAAATACCTATTGCACCGCATACAGAAGTTCCATCGGCGGACCCGAATGAATAATAAAACGAATCATTCGGTTTATTGTAGAATTCGATGCCGAGAAAAGGAGCGAAAGGGGGCAGAAGGGACACGCACGAATCACCGTCGCGGACGTGCAGTTTCCTTCGCGCATCGTACTTTTCCATTATTTTATATTTACATTCATCGCGAAATAACAGTGCGTTCACGAACGTGTACCCTATAATTTGAGCAAATTACAGTGTCTGAGCTGAAATTTTGCATACTTTTTTCTTTTTTTTTTTTTTAATTTCGAATTGACACAGAGGTCTCAGAGTTTCGAATCGCGGAGACGTCTCGCGATGAACGCGACGCTGTTTTGAATGGCGCGCGCGCCTTCAACCGGGCCTCGATGTTCGCCGTGTGCATAGTCACGCACATCCGGTTAAAGTGCGTGCGGCGAGTAAACACTCCCTCACACGACGAGGAAAAAATGGCGAAAACGCGAGATAAAACGAGTTAAGCGGTCGCGAGAGAAAAATGACGGGAATCAACGGAATTGTTCGTATCATCATGATGACCTTGCTAATTCTCTTGTTCTCCCTTGAACTTTCAAATTGTACGTTGAAGCGAACAATGACGAAGATTGAGAGTCCCCCAGTAGGTTCAAAACACGTGTTTTGTTTTGGTTTGAAAATGGGAGGAATCGAGAGTATGAAGAACTTTGGGGTTAGGGGATGGCTGCCGAATTTTGAGGGATGAATTCTACGGGGTTGAAGATATATTTCTATGCATGGAGAAGACAACACTCACTATCCATGAATGAGCCAACAGTACCCACATGGAAATAAAATATATCGGCAAATATTACGGAAAATATATTTTTGGATATATTAAGTATATTTTGTCCGAAAATGTATGTATTATAAATATGATTTTAGGTATATTTTTAATCTATTTAAAAATATTACAATATAAATATAAAAAATGTATTGAAGATATATACTAAATATATCAAACATATATATTGAGTGCATGTTCTATATATTTTAGATACATTTTTAATTGGTGTTTAAATATACACAATATATATGTAAAAAATATATTTAAGATATATACTAAATGCATCAAACATATATATTGAGTGTACGTTTTATATATTTTCGATATAATTTTAATATATGTTTACATATACACAATATATGTTTTTACGTATATCAAAAAATCTATTTTTATGCACAATAATCATATATCTAAAATATATTTAATATATATTTCAAAGAAATATTTTCTGCCGAAAATGTACTTATCACGAATATATTTTTGAGTATATTTCTTATATGGAATATACATATTATATATTTAATATATATCTGATATACATTTTAGATACATCTAAAATGTATTTAGAATATATAATGTACACTTCAAATATATTTAAAATATATTTTTACGTATATCGAAAAATATATTTTCCGGTATATTATATTTCCGTGTAGGTACGGCATTCCCAGATGCAAATCCAGTGGCATTTCATGTGGTATCGAAAAATTACTGGAGTAGTTCATTAATTCTAAAGAGAAATAACCCTCAAACCATCAGCACACTTTGCTGTGCCAATCCAGTACACTGAGAGAGAAAATTACTAGAACCAATGAAATAAAGTTTTGAAGATAAAAAATCATTTTTTTCATTATTTGCCAAAACATATTAGATCGGTTCCCTTACATATTTACTTGGTTCATTTTTATCAGTCAATTCCATAAATTTCTGTTTCAATAAACGAATTTACTTGAATCTAACAATATGTTGTCAATTATACGTGATATATTGTTTGAATCAAGAACACATTTTATCATTCAAAACATGCATGTCTTTTGATACAGGAAGCACTGAGAAAAAAAAATTGTCGAATCAACAAATTAATTAGTCCCATCAATAGGAAAAATGATTGGTTCAATCAAATGCGTGTTTATTGATTGTTGCTAAACATTTTATAAAAAATATATAGCCCTTGCCAAATAATTTAATATGCATAGTTTAGTGACCCCAAAAAGAGATAAATAGAAAAAAAAGACAAATCTGCGCCAATTCTCCTATCTAATTTCTCTTTCCGACTGAGATTCGAACCCTCGACCCTACCTACCATCATACCTATCCTACCTAACTACCTAACACGCTACCTATTACGCTATCGACTACTACTGTGCACTTGAAAAAAGTTAGGAGTGATGAAGATTCGAACATAAGAAAGCATTTAAAAAACCAGTTTTCTAATTTTTAATAACTTGTGTATACTATTAAAGTATATTATAGAAATGATAGTTCTTTGCTTGAAGGAAATAAAAATGTCATCATTCCAAACAAATATTCTATTGGAATAAAATAATGTGTTATTTATTTTACTACAGCTTCTTTTGAAATAATCACAATCAATTTTATATCTAATAAATATTGAAAAGATTACAGAAATATTTTTGAAAGTAAAATAATGATGAATTTATTGCAAAGAAATAATTTTGTTCGAAAAAAATAATTTTGGATTAAATTCGTTTTTTAGATTCAAATAATCTCATGTTTATGATGCGATCAATGTAATTAATCCAATTAATACAAATTTAAACAAATCTGTCATGCAATTAATTGTTACTATTAAATAAGAGTTTAATATAATGGAGTAATAGATTCGTGAAAATAGTTTTTTAAATGAAGAGTGATTTTCTTGGTTCAACAAATAAATAATCGAAGTAATACTTTCATTTAATAAATAAATTCATGTTCTCAAATTCAGTAATTTTTTCTCTCAGTGTAATATTCATGGTACGGTACAATTAATTTGAACTCAGTTGGAACTCAACATCGAACTTGACTTCCAATTTAAGATAAATCTCAAGTTTGAACTTACGTGTCATTATGACTGTTGTTGTCCATGAATTATCATACTTTTTTTCTTCATGTCGAACAATCAAACATGCTTGCGCGATTAATTAGGGGACGATTTTCATAGGATCAGTACAATGGAATGATGTATAGAATCATATTCGTTGTTCTGCCGGGGAGAACAAGTTCTGGCATCTCTCTTCATCTCCAGTTCTCTGGACTTTTCAGTCCGAAATCGTTGTACCGAAACAGCGGCGAATTATGTATACTCGAGGAAACAGCGTGGCGAAAACGGCTCCTTAAGGGGCCTGAAATGCCAGTCAGAGCGTAACCCATTGTCCGAGTGTTGACTAGGTGTGATACAAAAGCAGCAAGAACGAGAGAGACGGAGAGTGTAAACCGTAATGTAAATTGTGTACAAACTCGTAGTGGGCAGAGAGAGGCACCTTCGCTTCTGTATTCACCGATATCAAGTCCGCACCACTGGGACACGTTGCTCGGCATTTCGTTGTGAAGCCTTGGTACACAATTCCATATAAGCTTACAATGGTACAATGGCACGTTCTTACCTCTGGAACTCATGATTGGGGCAGAATTCTATTTTTGAAATTTCAACTAAGCGTCTGTAAGATATTGCACCATAATAATTGACCCAGAATCCGAAGAATAGTCCAAGTCCAATACCACAAAGAGACCTCTTTGGCACATTTGAATTTTGAGAATCGCTTGATAAGCAACAAAAATATGGATTATTCTTTAAAATATAGGTTTGCAGATTTTCAGATTTTTTGCGGTCTTTGGATTTTTTACTCACTAGGTTGAATTATTCAACTAACTAACTAACTAAGGCCCAATTTTAAGATCTTAAGATCAAACTGTCCATTGAACTCAAGTTAAAACTTAAGATCGAACTAAAGTTCCAATTTACGATGAATCTTAAGTTTGAACTTGAGTGTCATTATAAGTTCATTCTTAAGTTCAAACTTCAGTGCGAACAGATCGATCCTAAGTTCAAACTTAAACTTGGTTTGAAGTTTGAACTTAAGATCCATGTTGAGCTGAAACGTGAGTTCGATCGAACTTAATTATTTTGACTAACTAATGTCAAAAAACACGGTCGGGGGGGCGATGAAAGAAGTTTGATCGAACTTGAGTTCAAGCTCAGGATGGATCTTAAGATCATACTTCAAACCAAATTTAAGTTTGAACTTAAGATCGATCTGAAGTTCGCACTAAAGTTTAAAGTTAAGTATGAACTTATAATGACACTTTAATTCAAACTTACGATTCATTTTAAGATTCAACTTGAGTTCGATCTTAAGTTCCAACTTGAATTCAATGGATCTTGTTTGGTGGGTTTGGTGACTTGATCTTAAGTTTGGTCAAATTCGAGCTTAAGTGGGTTCAACTAACCAAGGTTTAATGAGGTCTGTTGGACCATTTTTATGATACAAAACATCCTGGGATTAATGTTTCCCCAGTCACGAGCCAAAAGGTCCAAAAAGTGGCTCTAGAGTTAATCACTAGACTCTGTAATTGTTTTGCAACGATGAATCATTTAATCATAGTGAACCTGTTAGGGTTGTCAATCGGCATAAATTCCTCTCACAATTCCCCTCTCGTTCCTGTAAAAACATAATTTTGGCAGTCAAAACTCATAGGGGAGACCGGGGACAAAAGTAACAGGGTACAGTTGTAACATAGCGAATATCTCCCAAACTATAGTAGATACCACCGTGTCCCGCAGGCACATAATGCGTCTTGCAGTTCCTCACATTTGGTTACTAGGCTAGGAGACATCCGCACTAAACAGAATTGACCAGAGAGGTGTATTGGTATTGTCGGGCCCAAAGTAAAATTTGCGGCTTTCGATAAACACGAATATCTCCATTACTGTGCTACATATAGTCATTCTTTTTTTTTTCATGAGCTTCCTTGGACATTTTTGTGTCAACTTTCGCGGTTTTTAAAGCCTCCAGCTTGATAAAATTAATCAAATTCTAACTTTGAAGTAGAAAAAACCATCTGGGGACAATTGTAACAATTTTGCCGGGGACGGTTGTAACAGTTTGTCGGCTATCAGTTGTCATGATAATTTCACATCTAAACATTGAATCTAACGTCAAACGGACTTTTTTTCAAGTTTCTGTGTGCAAAAATGCCTTTGCAACGCGTAAGAATCACGCAACGAGCCTGTGCCGACATGTCAACGTACGAAGAAGCGTATGAAAAGATCAAAAATGGAAAATTTTTACAGGCAACCACCGCACGTATCTTTGGGTTATGTGTCATGTTTCTTCGACAAGTTTGATGTGTCCGAGACTTTATTCAATTATTTCATGATTTTTATCAATTCAATACGACTGTTTCCATGTGTTAAGATTTTATCATTGTGACCGTAAAATATATCCCTGTGATAATGTTTGATGTTGTAATAATATCATATAATATTGGTCACAATGAAAGATATAATTTTGTGTTAAAATCTTATGTTAAAACTAGCCCCATCGACCGTTACAACTGTCCCCATCGACTGTTACAACTGGCCCGGGGTAGGGGACGGTTGTAACAATTTCTTACACTTTTTATAAATGCCTATACTTTTTTTTCAATTCCAGTTACAGACTTCAACATAGAACCATTTTGTAGACCATTAAATGCTCTATGCAGGGGTATACGTGTGATTTACGTAAGCATTATACTTTGGGCCCAGGAAAAGCCAAAATACAGATTGTTACAACTGTCCCCGGTCTCCCCTACAGATAAGTGCGCTCTCATGTCCATCGTTACATCGGATGATCCAGATTCTGGCAATTGGGTTTTTGAACAAATTTTTTTTTGCCACAAATCGAAAGATCATATATAAGTTTTATAATAAAACTATTTTTTTTTTTCGTTGTAATTAAAAAGTTATAACAAGTTGAAAATAAATTTTTGAACTCGGTACCGAAAACGTGCCGACAGTTCTCGAGCGCGAGTGACGTCATAATGTTCATGTCTACTCCATCATTACATGCAGTTGATTCGGCGTTTCAACGTTTCATCAATTAAATCTTGTTATTATCGTCCATATATATATAAATTTATTAGAAATGTCAAATCTTAAAAGTTATCGTGCTTGTTTCGTATCATTGTGTACGAATAATACAAAAACAACTCCCCAAAAAATGTTTTTAAGGCCAGGCTGAGGACCCTCTCTCTCTCGTTCTCGCATGGGACCCCTATAGGCGCTCTCTCTCGTACTAACAAGAGCGGAAGCGCGGGGGGAAGCACAAAATGAGAAACGTCGAAACCAATGGTTTGAAGTAGTGCGCCGAATAGATCCCGAAACGCCATCAAATTTATTTACTTGATAAAATTAGTTGTCACGAACAATTTTTGGCACTAAAAGACCGTGTACTATCGTGGAATTATTTTACGGGGATTGTAAAGGTCAACATAACCTCAAAATTTGTTTAACCCATTTTTCTCAGAGATGGCTTAGTGGAATAAAAAAAGAAGAGTAGGGGCGCCTGTGTAATTAATGAGTACAGGTGGCCCAACTGTTCTTTTTTTATTTTATCAAGCTATCTTCGAGAAAAATGTGTTCAAAGTTCTAGCTCTGTCTCTCGCACTCGCGAGAACGGAAAGGCGGGGGGGGGGGGGGAGTTTAGCCGGGCCTTAACATTATGACGTCACAAACAAGACGACCAATCATGGCGCGTTTGGAGTAACGTGATTATTTTTTAAATTGTTTATAATTAAATGAAAAACAAATTTTTTCAAATTTTTTGTGTCGTCTATCAAAATTATTTATAGTAAAGTTTTAAAATACATTAAAAAAATCGATAATTTTTTTTTCTCAATAACTCAATTGATCATTGTCCTAAGTTTGAAATTACGAAACATGCACGGGTTAGCTTAGTTCCAATCTACGACTTCTCTCGTTCTTCACTCACCACGTGTGTCCTGTGATGCTGATGATGCATGCTGTGATGATGATGATGTCTCTTCTCTTTCGCATGATGATGCTTACCGTGTGACTTACTGCCACCGCGATGCGGCGGATAAGTGTGATATATCATATTAACGCCGAAACAAGGCTGGCGTCACCTGACCTCGGTTATCGTGCACTTGGCAGTTACGATCTTTTGCGTCGAGGACGTTGACGACGACGACGAATTCTTGTGATTGTTCTGATGATGGTTGTTCGTTGTGCTCGGCAATGCAGTTGCGGTGATCTGCGTCGTCGTCAAAGTTCCACTGACTGCACTGTCGTTGTTGGAGATTTGTAATTTTCTGATGGTACTCTGTCCACTGATCGGTGTCTGCTCGGAACTGCTGCCACTCATGCTCTTCTTTTGCTGCTGCTGCTGCTGCTGCTGCTGCTGATGTTGATGATGATGATGGTGGTGATGATGATGATGTTGATGATGATGATGTGACTTTTCGTCGTCACGGGAATTGAGCACGTTGCGCAGGGTCAGGTCGGTCTCATCGACCTCGAAGGACGGACGATGACGCGGCATCATTTTCACGCTGGAACCAATCGGCGTTACCGTGGTCGCCGGATCAAGCTTGACCAATGCAGCCTGAAGACCCAGCGCGTCCATCTTCAACGGTTCGCGTCTTCTCGTTGAAGTTTCTCAAGGCCAAAAATCAACGTCCACCCTCACGTTTGGGGACTCTCAGTTCTTTCAAAAAATCGGCGTTACAGGAGCGGGTATTAGGCCCAGTTTTTTTTTTTTGGCTATCTCAAACGATCCACCGCGTTGAGTGATCCCACGATGATCAAAATCCTCCTTCCACGACTAAGGATTTAGCCAGATCCCGTTGAGCAACATGCACGCAATGACCCTCATCTTCTTTATCGAATGCTCGATAACTCGACAGTTTCGATCAATTTTTTTTATCGATACCTCGATAGATCATGGGACATTCGAATTAATTTTTGGTAATACTGATTCTTATTCACGACGAATTAAAATTTGGCCTTGATAACAAGTGATATTTGATTATTAGAACACTTTGACCTTGAATCTTGGGCACACCGTTGGGATTATTATTACGACACTTACTATTATTTTTAATTATCGATTATTGTTATTGTTATTGGTGGATATATTATTTTACATTCTTGGTACAATGAACGTTATTAAAAGTGTACTAAGATTTACGAATGACGAGGATAAAAGTCTCTGAATTATTATCACTACTATTACGATCACTGTTATTATTATGGTTATTATTATTATTTAATTATTAATGTTATGTATAATTGAGGCTACTTTGATTTTGATTATCGGAACACTTTAGATTTTGGCTGTCGATATTCGACGAATATAATTTAATAATTGTGTTTATTTTTTTTTTCTCTGGAGGGAAGCAAAAATCTTCCATGAAGTTTTGGCTGAAAATACAATTATGTTACATGCTAAAAATCGTAATACTTTCGACGAGGTTATGTGCGTCAGTCAGTGCATCTGATTTTCAATCGTTTCCCTACAATAATTTCCATTTCTATGATTCAATGTTATGCGAATGTATTAAATAAGCGAGTATTCGTCATAGGAAATCCAACTGCGGTCATTCCATGTCAAATCGACCAATAGTTGGAATCGACCCCTTTCAATTTCGATGAAATTTGGTCAGAAGTTTTCTTTTATCATAAAACGAAGTTCTTCCAAAAAAAAAAAATTAATAAAATTTTTTCGAAAGTTATGCAAAATTCAAAATTTCACAATTTTTTCAATTTTTCAAGTTTATTTTGTAAATATCTATAGAACTATTCTAGTTACGAACAAATGGTTCTGGGTTCGTCTCAAAGAGTATACTTGAGGCTACGATTTTTTTTAAACCACGAATTTCAAGAATTTTGAATTTTTTAAAATCGTGTAAATCCACGATCAATATTAAATTTTTGGTTCAATTGTTTTGATATAATACCTTGTACTTATCTTAAAAGATCCTGACATTTTTGAAATGGTGTTTTTTTTTTAATATGAATTTTGAATTTAAAAAAAATCATTAAAAAAAACGACATTTTCAAAATTTCAGGATTTTTTAAGGATCAGTACAAGATATTATATCAAAAAACGGATCCAAAAATTTAATGTTGACGGTGATTGATTTGCTCGATTTTTAAAAATTCAAAATTCTCCAAATTCATCGATTTTCAAATTTTTTTTCGGAATTTTTTTTTTCGTAGCCCCACGTACTCTTTAAAATGTGCTCAGGACGATTTTTTCGAAACCATAATATTTTTTGAGATATTTAAAAAATGAACTTCAAAAATTGAAAAAATGGTGAAATTTTGAATTTTGAATAACTTTCGAAAATAATTTTTTAAACCCTTTTCCTTTGGTAGAACTCAGTTTTATGACAAAAGAAAACTTCTGACCAAATTTCATCGAAATCGAAAGGGGTCGATTCCAACTATTGGTCGATTTGACATGGAATGACCCAACTTCGGAATAATCGTAGCGTCTATCATTGGTTTCGAGAATTTTCGTTGAACCTCGAGCGTGTTGGTCATCGCGTGTTCGCTATTTCACCTTAGCTTCGTCGAGTTTCATCCATGTGCACGAGAATCGACGTTGAGGAAACGCGATTGACTTTGGCATTACCCTCGCAATGTCTGGCTTCATCATTGTCCGCTCACACACTCGCTTGAGTCATCAACGGACACGAGAGAATCAAGCGTCGACGGCGCGGATCCTTTTGTCGTGGTATTTTCAAGGCGAGACAAGAGAACAAAAAGTGCATGAGGGAATATATCTTCGGAGGCTGAGCCAACGAAAGAGTACGGAAAAAAATGGTTGTCTGGGACAACCAACTGATTATTAGTTCGGTATATTTCGGTTACCGTAACCATCTGCTTCGTTCAAATAACCACCTAGCATTAGTTCCATGAACCATTCATAGTTAGTTGACGCGACTAGTCAACACAACTGACTTGCTTAGTCAGTCTAACTAATAAAATAGTATTCAAGAAGGTAAAGGATGGACAACGAATTTTATAGGTACTGAAGCCAATTATACGATCATATCTGCAGATTTGTCAGTACCCTAAAAATCCGCCAGGTGGCTTCCTCTCGCACAAACGAACTTTCCTCTCGACGCTTATAACCTTTCCAAGTTCATCTATGTTTGATTTCCTTATTTTTTAGTTTGGATATTTAATACTCTGCGGCAAAAAGCAAAATGGTCGAATCCGAAATGGATTCCCATAAAAAAAGGCTCCAAAGTGCAATGGTGATCTAATTCAAATATGTAGTCTTTAGTCCATAGACCACATTACCCGCGAACACAGAGCGCGGGTAATGTTCCATCAATTTAAAGTTAATTGAGGACTCCGATGCTGGTAATACACTGGTACTTATCGGTGCTCGGTGGCTGTCTCGCTGGCGCGAGAGCGCGCGCCGACCCGTCGCCACCTTACGGATCTCGGGCGAAGTGCCGAGATCGTGGTAGTTACTATACCGTACTATCGACTAAATGTGTTGTGGCCGCATTGAAATATTTAGTCAAATTTATCAAACAATTTGATCGACATGAAAGCATTTACTATTCTTTTTACGGGCAGGGTAAAGTATTAAATTTTTTTTTTCATTGTTTTTTAAATTTTTTAAATGAATGCATAATATCTCAAAAATATTGTGTTAAGATTTGAAGTCGATCGGAGTAAAATTGACGAAGTTATGAGTATTTGAGCGTCTATTGCTCCATGCCGGGTTTTATACCTGGGCGGCAGCTGCGCGGCGCGCTATTGTTTTTTCATCATTTTGTTAATAACATTTTGGAATTATTATTATGCAAAATTAATCTTTCGAGTACCTTTAATATGCATGAATTTTCTCAGATTTTTATGCAATAGAGAAGTGTTCTCAAACTTATGTGCAATGAGCGCTAAGCGACCAAATTCTTCTGCGTTTTTCAAACCGTTTTTCTGAGACTTGTCATATTTGAAGTCCGTGTACACGATAACTCAAAATCTACTGGACCAATCGCTTTGAAATTTTGCACAGTACTTCTTCACATAATTCACCAGGTATTGTCGAGAGCTTTTTTGTTTTTTTTCTTAATAATTACTAACTTTTCAATAACAAATTAGCCGATTTTTTTTTAGCGAAAATCGGGTTTTTGGCTCTCAAGTGCTACGAAAAATCGAAAAATCGAAAAAAAATCATCCCGTCATTACCTCGAGAAACATCTTCTTTGACAAATGCATTTTGATTTTTTTGTTTCAGATTATTCTGTTGCGAGTTATGGTGTACACCGCAAACCAACTTTTTTTCGAGGCGCCTCCGGGGTTTAATTTTCACTCGCTCAATTTTGAATATTTTGCAATGCAAATTTAGGAGAATGTTGTTCAAATGTTACTTTATTATATGTAAATTTTTCAATAAACGAACACTATCCGTTACGCAAAAAAAAAAATCTTAAAAACATGCCCTTTTTTCGCCGAATTAACTTTACCCCGCCCTTCTGGATGAATAGCTCAAATTAAAACTAGATTTTGTTGATGAGACGAAACATATAGTCAAAACAATTTTATTTACTTCCGGTAAATGCCTAGATATTAGATTGAATGAAAAAACAAGTCGTTGAATCAATCTCGTTTGAAATAATTTTGATCCAATGTTGTAATTGCGGTGAATGCAGTACACATTCGAAACAACGACACCAGTTTTATTATTTCAACAACTGGGTAATCAAATCAAATATGTGACGATTGATTCAAACGAATTTTTCGTGATCGCAGCTGGGTAATTGATATTACTAAACCTTTTTTTCGGCGAAGGAAAAATGAGAATGGAAAGGACGCTTGAGCTAATATATCCTGTGTCCAATAATTCCATCGAGTGCGCAAACACTTTTCTCACCCTTCACAGGGTGGTTTCCCTCTGGAATTTCATCGGTACCAGTATCACTGCGTCTTTTTCCATGTCGTAATAATTTTTCCAGGGCAGACACCTCCGTGTACCCTCGCAAATACTATCTCGGTGTCCAAAGACCCCAAAGCGCAAAAGGAACTCGCTCAATTTGCATAAGATATACACGCGTTTGTCTTCTCGGCATAGTAGAAATAACGAAACACACACACTGATAAATCGTGCTTTTTGCGAAGACTTATCGCGCGGAAAGTTTGTGTTTTTGCGTCCACCGCTACGTGAAAAAAGGGACTCTGTGATATACAATCCCCGCTGTAACTAATGTGCAAGCATATTTTCAGTGCTTCTTCTTCTTTTTGCTTTTTGCTTTTAATTATGTCCCATTCCAACAGCGATGCGCCGCGAAGGGCGAGACTGAAATTCGAGAAGACGCAGCTTCTGATAAATGGGTTTAATATGCGCCCGATGAAGCATCTGAATCTTCTCAGCGAATATTCTCAGCTGCGTGCCGGCAATGGAGAAATTGATACTCTGAGTTATCAGCTGACGGATTTTTCAGTGCATAGGCAATAAACGATGAGTAGCTGGGAGAATTTGCGAACAAATTACAGATTAAGGGACGGCTTAACGCACAAAAAGACCTCACGGGAAAGGTGACTTTAAGGGGTGGCAATATTGTCAATTTTTGAGAATTTTTTAATGAACATGACTTATCATTGGTTAATTAATTAATTCTTGTCAAATTATCATAAATTTTATGTATTGACTCATTTTTAAGCCGATCCGCGATAACTGGGGCATAATGGACCACCCTAAAAAATTTGGTCAGAAGTTTTTTTTTCAAATTATGATGAATTTGATGTATTCATCCATTTTTAGGCCGATGCACTACATCCGGGGTGAACCATTAAAAAAAATTTGAAAAAAATATTTTCAACAAAATTGAAGAATTTTTAAAAGAAAAGAAACTGACCTATCATTTAAAAAAATTAATTTTTTTTTGTTAAAAAAAAAAAATAGTTGGAAGACAGCAGTTATTTATTATTTAACGAATTTTTCATTGATCTATATATTTTTTATGGTCAATAAATAAACAATAATATTAATTATTGTATGATTTATGATAATTCTTTAAAAATGTACCAAAAATAAAATTTTTGAAAATCATGAGACCATCCCTTGTAATTTTTACACTGAATCCATGATTCATTAGATTTCGAGTAAAGTCCATTACAATAAAGATAATAGCAATAATTAATTTTAACTTTTGAATCGTTAAAAAAAAAAAAATTTGATAATTTTTTACAGGGGGACCATCGTGCCCCAGATTTTTTTTTTTTAATTTTCGGCGAAAATGTCGGTGAATTCGTTCAAGATACGTAGAACAAAAGTAAACTGATTTGACGGGTGAAAGCCACAAAAAGTGATAATCGGCTTAGGGGGGCCATCGTGCCCCACCCTCCCCTATTCAACTAATGACGTAGCGATTTTCATTGAAAAACGTTACAAATTGATCGAGATATAGATATTTGTTCAACGACAATAAGAAATGTCCTTTCTGTAATCCTATTGATACCTTGGTAAAGTGTTTTAAGAAAAATCAATATTTAAGCGAATGTAACTATCATTATGCAAAGCCATATTTTTCTTTGATTATTTGCAAAATAGCGATGAATTGAATTTTTTTAATTTTTAAGGCCCTTTTTTGTATTCAACCAGGTTCTAAAGTGAGTTAATAAAATTAATTAAGTTAATGAATTAATAAAATTAATAAAATCAAAATAATTCAAAAACGACTCATAAGTTTTTGAATATTCGCTGGGACAAGGTCGAAAAAGATCATTTTGAGAAAAAGGCGTTTACTTTTACACTATCTGCTCTCACCAAAAAAAACTGAATCAATCAATATTCATCATTTTGACTTAAAACGTGATCTACTTGTTATTAAAAATTTATTGAAGAAATGCGAGACAATTTTTTTAAATATTTACAGTGATTTTCTTTTCCTGGAAAAGAAACGCGTTTATGAGATAAAGAAAATTGCTGTGTCAGTTTGACGTTGGGGCGCGATTTTGCTGATGAAAATGCGACAGAGACACGGATGTACACAACGAAAGTTCCTAATGAATTTTCAGTGCTTCAAGTATGGAGGGTCCGGAGACAGAGTGGCGGAGTCACTCGAGTGAAATGGAGTGATTGCTCGATATATCTCGTTGGTTCTTCCCTCGTTCCGCGACCAGGTTCTGCGGAATTCTACCTCGAGCTCTGCTATTTCGTGGCAGAACGGCAGAGGCATATCAAGGTAGAGAGAACAGAATTTGCGACAAAGTGCAATGGGACAAGGGGCAACAAATGGGAAGAGCGACAAAACGACACACTGGGACAAAACGAGAGACTCGTACGCGTCGTAAATTGGAAATGTCCGCGTCTCCGTTTCAGGACAATATTGGAAAGACGGTTAACACACTGTTATCGTGTTGCAGTCGACAAGGTCGGATTCGATATGCACGTGTAAACCGGACACATACATCTGAAATATATCACAGAGACTTCCGGAAACGAAAAATATACTGAAAATTAGAAAGTCACGACGTTCTTGAATTTTTTTTCCGCAAAGTCCTCAGCCATGAAAAAAAAAAATACGGTAATCAAGGCTTCGTCATTAACGAGGTGTTGCGACGGAGAAAGATGAATGCGCAAGTTTCTAGTTCTGCACGATCTTGCGCTTTAATTAATGTGATGACAACTTGAGGCAGTTCTGTGACGAGGAAATCGTATTTTAAGGACCCTTGATTAATGTCCAGTGGGTTGAGTATAATCAACTGGATAACGCAGTGCCAAAGTCTCGCTTTTATTGCCAACTAACTCTAATTAAATATTCAGTGGGTACTTCTTTTTTTGGAAAGATGGAATCAGGAAAGCCGGAGGAATGAGGATACCCGAGCGGAAATTTGATTCCGGCTGGGATTAGGACCACCTCAGGCTGATATTACAACAACATCCGGCCATGATCAGGCTACATATCAGCTAGGCCCTGGTGAGACCATATATCAGGCTACATGTCGGGAGAATAACGCTACTACCAGACAGGTTGGGATCAGGCTCCTTATCCGGTCCCGATCGCGCACGGTTCCTGGCCTGATCAGGCGCCTTATCTGGTCTTGATCGCGCACGGCTCCTGCCTGATCAGGCGCCTTATCGCTTATTTATTTTATTCCACAAGAATTTTATGTGTTTATAGAGTTTTCGTAATAGGGCTTCTCGCGAGGTTTTATTCCTCGCGGTAGAGAAGTAAATTTTCATGCTCGCGGTCGCATATATAAGCATACTATTCACATCATCCGTATGGGAGCGAGCGTCCGTCGTACTGCGACATCTCGCGGCGAGTCTCGGAACTAACACTTCTGCTCCATCCCGGATCAGTGAAATATCAGGCTAGCCACATTATTCGGACCGAAGTTTTTTTTTGCCGGTCGTTAGCACCACCTGATCTGTCCTCAACATGGATAATGTAAGGCTAGCCTGACCTATATCATACCGAAATACGATCCGGCTGGGATCTGTGCGTGATCAGGCTATCCTGATCAGGCTATCCTTACTGATGCCTGATCAGGTCCTTATACGTTATTATAGGCCAGCCGGATCAAATTTCTGCTCTGGTTTTTTTGCCGGTCCTTAGCACCACCTGATGTGTCCCTGACATGGATAATGTAAGGCTAGCCTGGTAATCTATGTCATACCAAAATATGATCCGGCTGGGATCTGTGCGTGATCAGGCTATCCTGATCAGGCACTCCTTACTGGTGCCTGATCAGGTCCTTATTCGTTATTACCCATGCAGAAATTTCGATAGGGACACCCTACGTCCCATCAAATCCCTGTCGGGATTCGGCATGGACTCCCCAAAACGGGCGTCCCTATGGGGATCCCTATCGGGATTTGCTATAGATTCCCCAAAACGGGCGTCCCTATGGGGGTCTCTATCTAGGATTTACTATGGATTCCCCAAAACGGGCGTCCCTATGGGCGTTCTTATTAGGATTTGTTATGGATTCCCGAATACGGGCGTCCCTATGGGCGCTCCTATCGGGATTTGCTGTGGATTCCCCAAATCGGGACTCCCTATTAAAATCCAGGTTGCATCGCCATATGGCGTCACTCCCATTTACCATGTCCCCATAAGATTCCTATGTGGATCGAGTATGACGGTCGTAGGTCTGGATCATATAGATGGCGTACTCGTGAGCCGTGCGGGATTTAGTATTATTACCTGTGCGATGCCAGTGAGGTTATGTCGTGTGTTTATTTTGTGCTTTCAATATATTTGGTGATCTGATTCTATTATTGATGAACAACGAAATGAATGAGCGTGAGAAAACTCGCATTCGCGTACAACGATGTCGGAAAATACGTCGGGAAATTAATCTCGAACTGCAACGCCATGCCGAAGCACGTGCTTCAATTCCAGGTTAGGAACAATACAAGTTTTCCACCGTTTTGATAACGATTATAATAGTTAATAAATATTTATTATTCATTAAAAATAAATACTTGAGATTGGGAGCTTTGTAAAACCTTTCACAGACTTTAACAAAATAAAAAAATTAATATAAATTCTAATAAAAATTGATTCGGTTCGGTATCCCTACAGGATACCGTTTGGTATCCCTACAGGATCCCGGTTGGGTATCCCTACAGGATCCCGTTTGCGTATCCCCATTCGAATCTAATGGGCGGATGTTACAATCACGATTGGAATCCAATCTGACGTCGCATTAGATCCCGATGGGGAGGCCGGGATGCGCGCCAGAATCCCACCGGATCCCTATCGAAATTTCTGCATGGGTATAGGCTAGCCGGAACAAATTTCTGCTCGGGTTTGTTTGCTAGTCCTTAGCACCACCTGATCTGTCCCTGACATGGATAATGTAAGGCTACCCTGGCAATCGATGTCATACCAAAATAAGATCCGGCTGGGATCTGTGCGTGATCAGGCTATCCTGATCAGGCTATCCTTACCGATGTCTTATCAGGACCTTATCCGTTATTAGACTAGTCGGATCAAATTTTTGCTCGGGTATCTTTTAGGCTTCATTTCTAGAACCTTTGAGTTCGTACAGTCTTAAGGGGGTTACATGGATTTGAAGGTGAAATCAAGTCCAGTTTGCTTCGGCATGAAGGAAGCTTTGAAATACTTTATATCAAGCATGGTTGGGATTGAATATGGGAAAAATCGCTTAAGAGGTTTGGCTTGAAAAAAATTTTAATTTTCAGCAAAAAGTTTGTGAGCAGTCTAACTTTCGTAATTTTGAACCTACCAGGCTGATTTTTTTGTGACGATACATGCAACGAAAAATAATACTGGATTTGAGCAAAATCATTTGAGAGGTTCGGTTAAAAAAAAATTTTGAAATGTAAATTGAAGTGTAAATTGTACCAAAAATTTTACTGTTTTGCATATAACTCTGTAAAAAATTCAAATTTCAATTTTTTTTAAATTCTTCGTTCAATAATGAGCTATACTTATCTATTAACAGAAAAATCTCGTTTTTTAAATTTCAGATGAAGCTATCATAAGTTATCTTGACGACTACGAGCACACTCAATTTTGAGGGCTCTCAGGAAACCAGATCCCACCGGCTGAATTTTACAAATTTTGCAATGAAAATTTTATAGAATATCGTTTAAATGTTGCTCTCTTATATGCTCAAAATTTATCATTAAAAAATTTATTTATTATAGTGAAAAAAAACAGAGAAAATATGATTTTCTTAATGTTCGAAATCCTTGTAACCTCTCAAGTCAGAGATGGAATTATCTACTTGTGCCTCTAGCATATGGATCTACATTACATTTCCATCATTCATTTTTTTGATATTTGTCAACCGTCTTTTCAGCCGACAGACCAAAGTCTTTAAACTTATGCAACGACCTCAAGGACCTTGCACCTTGGACCTGGTACCTTCATTAATGTCTTTAGAGTCTTTATGGAAATAATTATTAACCCGATGAACAGTATATTTCGTGAAAGGTTTATTTTTTAAAAATAAAGTGCTAACATTTGTCAAGCTTCAACGCGATAAATCAATTCGTTCTCCAATTATGAAGAATTTTTTAAATTATCATCCATCTTTGGTTCTTTTGTCAGGCAACAAGAAGGACGAAGAAGTCGACTTATCATTCGACGACGATGTCACAACAGGCACGGCAAAGGCGATTATATGAAATTATGTTGCAGCTAATAACCCAGTAAATGTGCAAATGTGTTAGACGTGGTACGTCTTTGAATGTAGTATTGATGTTGATGACAAAAGCGGCACGTTTCAAGGACTCGATTAAATTGAATCGCAAGATGGTCTATGCATGAGGGATGTCTCTGGATCGGCGTGGTAACGTATCGTGAGATACGTCAGACGTCGAATCAACTTTGAGGCCTCTCGATCAATATATATATATATCTATATATATATACTAGGGGCCCGTGCGGCTCAGGCGCTACGCGCCCTCGCATCGCAAGCCCAAACCTTCAAACCCAAACCATCAAACCCAAACCATCAAACCCAAACCATCAAACCCAAACCATCAAACCCAAACCATCAAACCCAAACCTCCAAACCCAAACCTCTGAATCCAAACCTCCAAACCCAAACCTCGAACTGAGCGGGGTGAAGTTGGCCATGGAATCGAGGTTCGAGCGGGGTGAAGTTGGCCATGGCCTCGATTCTTGTACACAGCGGCGGCGGCGGCGGCGATAATTTTATATAAAATAGAGAGATATATATATGTAATGCATATTACATAAGTTAACCCAGGTACATAGCTACGACGTAGATCAAATCGAGAAACCGTGAGACCGGCGTTGAGGTGTGAAGGACGGGCTGAATAATGCAGAGGAAAAAAAGCTGAAATAAAAATGGGACGATGACAAAAAGGATTCGTCCTCCCGATGTCTGTGATTCTTCAAGAGACAAATCGTGGATCGTTCTTGGGAATTCACGCGGATAACGCTGGATTCCTTTCTCTTTCGTCTTTGATATTCACAATGGGAATTGAAAAAATAAAAAAAATTGTATTATGAGTGATCGAGCGCGCGGAACGAGTCTGGCGAAACTTCTCGGGTGTAAATCCGGACGGATCAGAGTGCTCTGTCGTGTTATCGATAAATCGATGCCCATAAGGAACTAATTAAGGCCTGGGCTATCGATCAAACGGAGTTTCGGTCGTTCGAGTTTGCCTCGTGGGCAGTTCCAACGAGGAGCAAACACATATATTATACATAGGTTCATATATAGATATACCATATGCATATAAAATAGATGGCCTACGCTGCAATTCCACTTGCAGCCAAGAGTAGGGTTGCATTCCTCCTCCACATGCCATCTATGTGGGTATGTAGGTGCAGAAGGATATGCGGGTTTGTGTATGGCACCGGTTTAACATGGAATGACATTATTCCTGGAAATTGGCGAAAGACCGTGGGTCTTTCCCGTGAGTCCGGACGGATCTCGAGGAGACCAGGATTCCCAAGGATCATGGCTAGTTGGATCGGGCATTTTCGTATAACGATCTCCCCGCGAATAATCACATTGACGGCGAAGAGGCTGCGAGGATCAACGCGAAAAGAAGGACACAAAGTCACCTCGCCAGAAGGAGCAGTCTCCTCCTGGCGAGGAGGAGAAGGAGGAGCGTGAAGGAGGTTGATGTACCCTGGGATTATTGGTCCCTCGGAGTCTCGTTCCCTTTGTCACGAACTTTTATTCGATTTTTGAGTTTCGTTGGTAGCACGGTGTGAGCTTGTTGGCTGACAAAGCTCACGCTGGCTGGATCCCATTTGGGATGGGATGCGACAGGGACGCTCCAAACGAGACGGGAGAAAGAAAGAAAGAGGTTTTTCTTCGAAGGATGCGAACGAACGAAACAAAAAGAGGTGATGGCAACCCACGCGTCTCTCGCCCACTTGATCCTTCAGGGACTCGTATAAAAACGAGGATAAGCGGGAAGGAAAGTGGGAGGAAAATGACTTTTTTTTTTACGTATAGTCTGCCACGAGATTCGCAGCAGTGTCTTTCGCCAATCTCGTGTTATTGCACCGATGCATTGACGGCGATATGTCACGTGAATCGGTCGATGACGCCGAGGTTTGGTCGTCTCTCTCGTCGAGGGCCATTTCCTCGGATTCATTCCGGCACTTTTGTCGTTTGTTTCAAGGTTTTCCGTCGAGGAATGCCCGGACCAAACATTGAGTAGTAATAAGGTACCCGCGGGTAATAAGGCCTGTCGGGTAATAAGGCCTAGTCGCCAAAAATCATATTTACAATGACCGCTTTCGCGCAAGGCTACACTGAATGAAGCATAATGCATAAAAATGTCGCTACAAGTTCGCGGAAGCGCGATACGCCGTTCTCCGTCTCCAGTGTTGCATCATCTATCATATGACGCGGCTGCGCAGCACGAATACTAAAAAAACGGTCCACGCAAATCGTAAGTGTTTTTGATAATACTACACTTAACGATCTAAAATCGTTGTCTCTATCTTCATGAATATCTACTTCGATGATCTTGACGATATAAATAACGTATCATGGTCCAAATATTTGTTATTTATTGTTTTTCTGAAATATGTGGTCGGCGGTTATTAAGGCCTACTAAATTTTACCATAAGAAAAACGTGTTGATTTTTTTTTTATTATGTCGTTTTTTACATTATAGGGAAGTGTATCCTCCACTTAATTTAATTTATTATTAATTGATTATTGATTTCAGTGACTCGATACAGATGCCTCCTAAACCAGCGTTGTGGTCAGAAAACGACCTGGTATCAGCTGTCAGAGCAGTGTAGAGAAGAATTTTAAGTTCTTATAAAGCTACAGAGAGGTATTAATATGATTATTGATCACAAATACCAAATGTATTAAGTATAGCTTAATTATTTAAGCATATTAAAGCCGTAGGCCTTATTACCCTCCTATAGTAAAATAAGGCCTACTGATAAGGTTTTTTTGAATGTTTAATTTCGTTTTTGTTTATGGTAAAAATTACCATTATTCATTTATATTTTATAGAAAATGTACTTGAATAATGATTGTCATTAAAACTTATTGATTAAATTGTATATTTTTCATTTTATTACAAATTTTCCTTAGCTAGGCCTTATTACCCGCAGGTACCTTACTCAATTTTGATCGGGAATTTAAAACATTTTAATGTAAATTTTGAGCTGAATGTCCTTTTTATAACTCGAGATATAACGTAAACACCGTCAGTTCCCCGCCAGACATCGAAGCGAGAGTACGTGCACACGAGCTCTGTTTCGGTTAGGTATCGTAAAAAAAATACCTACGAAAATTTTGATTTTGACTATTCCAATTACATTAATTGTGTTTTTGTGTTTTCATTACTACAATGTAAATTTAACTGGTTTTGAGTTGCTTTTTTAAGTTTCTTCTAAAGTTTTTAGTTTTTGAGATATTTCATTAAGTAGACATAATGAGCTCATGGGGCAAGTTGTAACAAAAAGCAGGGGCATGTTGTAACATGTTACAATTTGCTCCATGTGCCTGTATTTTTTGCTGCTCTCTAATAAGCGTGCATGTATTTGTATATTTAATATTATTACACCTCGTAGTATAGTGATTACATAGTATTACAAATTATTTGCGGCTTTTTGAACATTCTTCGATTCATCTTAACCCCTTAATTAAAGAACCCAGGACGTATATGAGTCGACAGCAACTGAAGTTTTGGAAAAAAAGCGTCAGCATACGAAAAGCAGCCTAAGATTTCGACCAGTGCCATGTCTCATTGTCTACATACAGGGTGATCCACGAATAAAGGTAATCTTGGTAAGGGTAGATTCGTGACGTAATATCGAGTAGAAAAGTCCTTTGCCATTTTTTGATATTATGAAAACCAAGATTGGTTTCTATTTAATTAATTATTAACGTAATATTGAGTAGAAATGCCCTTTGCCATTTTTTGATATTTTAAACCTCTGAATTATTATTAGTTTAATTAATCATTAACGTATTATTGAGTAAAAAAGTCCTCTGCCATTTTTTAATATTTTTGCCCCCTAAATTGTTATTAATTCAATTAATTAACAACAACGCAGGGGTTCAAAATATCGGAAAATGGCAAAGGACTTTTCTACTCAATATTACGTCACGAATTTACCCTCACGAGGATTACCTCCATTCGTGGGGTACCCAGTATATAAAAAAAGATGACAAATGAAGTCACCTTCATTCGAGTTGCCCAAACTCCAATTCAGATAAAGACTGATTGAGCTAAGAGATAAGTCAAAAGTGGCCATGTTCATTTTTTTTAGTACAACGTTGTGATGAAAAAAAAGTATTTATGATATTTATAATAAGTGGCATGTTGATTATTTATAGTCAAAGATTATGATCATCATAAGAATGAACCATGATGTCGATAATTCATGGATAATACAACACTGATAACCAATAAAAATGTCTTCTCCCTTACAAATATTGCCTTTTCATTGTTTCTATAACTTGCCCCGAGCCTGTTACAATTAGCCCCAAACATGGGGTAAGTCGTAACAACTCTCATTTTTTCGAAAAGTGTCCGGTGTAAAGGGTAAAGATTTAAAATTATTTTTAAATTGGAATTAGTGCTCAAATATGAAGCATTCCACATCAAGTGGGCCACTAAAAAATCGTGTGATCTCGAAATATTATGAAACATTTTTTTAAAGGTTATTCGAGTGAAAAAGCAAGCAGAATTTTTATCCGATTTTTAAATCTGATTTTACACCCCCAATTTGGATACGAATGTTGTTATTTTTTTTTCGATTCATTTTACACGCGAAACCATCCATTGCACAAAAAAACACCTCTACATAAAACTTAGATTTTCCAATATACTTTATAATCTCATCTTTTTTGAAGCTGACCAGAATCCTTTTCGTGTATTTTTCCGCGAAACAAGGCGATAATTTTTTTTTCGTCGAGTTCGCCGTTTCCAATTTTCCTACAACTTTGAGAGAACTTTCGTTGATTTCACAAAAAACCACAGAAAAATTGGCACGATCGAAAATCCATATCTTCCGAGTGTTTTCTGAGGTTAACTGATGAAAACACTCGCGACTTACGACACATATTCGATGTTATCCAACGCCCCTATTAAATTTATTTAAAAAAAATTGAACATACATTATTTACCGTGTTACAGCGTGGGGTACAAATATAATATACCGGAAAATATATTTTTCGATATGAGTAAAAATATATTTAAAATATATTTGAAGTGTACATTATAAATTCTAAATACATTTTAGATGTATCTAAAATATATATCAGATATATATTAAATATAGAATATGTATATTCCATATAAGAAATATACTCAAAAATATATTCGTGATAAGTACATTTTCGGCAGAAAATATTTCTTTGAAATATATATTAAATATATTTTAGATATATGATTATTGTGCATAAAAATATATTTTTTGATACATGTAAAAACATATATTGTTTATATGTAAACATATATTAAAATTATATCGAAAATATATAAAACGTACACTCAATATATATGTTTGATGCGTTTAGTATATATCTTAAATATATTTGTTACATATATATTGTGTATATTTAAACACCAATTAAAAATGTATCTAAAATATATAGAACATGCACTCAATATATATGTTTGGTATATTTAGTATATTTCTTCAATACATTTTTTATATTTATATTGTAATATTTTTAAATGGATTAAAAATATACCTAAAAACATATTTGTAATACATACATTTTCGGACAAAATATACTTAATATATCCAAAAATATATTTTCCGTAATATTTGCCGATATATTTTATTTCCATGTGGGGTTAAAGTCAAAAGTTGGGACCTCTCAAAATACTTTGGTATTTCCGAACAATAAACGAATTAAGCATGCATTGACCCCACGCTGATACACGGTAAATAATACATGTTCAATGTTTTTTTAATAAATTTAATGGGGGCGTTGTACAACATCGAATATTTGTCGTAAGTCGCAAGTGTTTTCCTCAGTTAACCTCAGAAAACACTTGGAAGATTTGAATTCTCCATCGTGTCAATTTTTCTGTGTTTTGTTGTGAAATCAACGAAAGTTCTCTCGAAGTTGGATTCTGGACAGCTTCAAAAAAGATGAGATTATAAAGTACATTGGAAAACCTAAATTTTATGTAGAGGTGTTTTTTTGTGTGCATTGGATCGTTTCGCGTGTAAAATGAATCGAAAAAAAAATAAATAACAACATTCGTATCCAAGTTGGGGGTGTAAAATCAGATTTAAAAATCTGAAAACAATCCCGCTTGCTTTTGACACTCGAATAACCTTTAAAAAAATGTTTCATAATATTTCGAGATCACACGATTTTTTAGTGGCCCACTTGGTGTGGAATGCTTCATACATACTTTACAAAATCTCTACTCACAATCATAAAAGTATACATATTTTAGACAATACAGGCCTTTTTTCAAAAACTGTTACAACAAAAGCACGCGCTCCACCACCGATTGATCCTGCCAACGAGATGACAGTGTCGGTTCTTTTCCGCGTTTTCAAGCCAGAAAGCGCGGAAAAGAGAGCAACGGCGGTAGATCGCGAGGAACGTTCGAGCTTCGCACGAAAGGGAACGAGAGACGGGTTTTCGATGATGAGAAAGAAAAATCAAGACACGAGGTTTTGCGCCTCATTGTGCCTCTTGTATTATTCTCGGTGCATAAATGCCGAGGCCGTTTGCCAATAACGACGAAAGAGAGAGAGAGAGAGAGAGAGAGAGAGAGAGAGAGAGAGAGAGAGAGAGAAACGAGACGAAAGAGCACGACTCTCAACGAGCCGATCCACGGTATGACCTCGAGAGATCGGACCCGGTAATAGCAATAATCGAGTAATAACGACCAGAGAGAGAGAGACAGTGAGTTGCAAGGAGCAAAAGAGATACGAGATCACGATGGAGATACAAAAGAGTCGGAGAAAGAAACTGCCGTTTTGCCCAGGAGCTGCATCGTGGACCAAAATAAGACGTTGCTACCGCGGCAGCTCTACTTTACTCTCGTTCTCATGCGGCTACCGAGTTTTCTCCTCGCGCCGCGAACTTGGCCGTTTCTCTCCTATGAATAAGAGCCGCTGAACCGAAAGTCGTAACCGTAAGAGGCTCTGTACCGAGCTTAAGAGGAGGCTAAATACCATTTTTATTCAATCCCTACATTATCGACGTATCATCGTCGTCCAGTCTTTCTCCGACAACCGTGGATGAAAATTAATTACATTTTGACAATTAAGAGGGGGATAAATTAATTAACAATTAATCGTCATTTGAGAGGCTAAAATGCGTTACGGCTAATGCCAACGAACTCATTCGAGCCCTCTAAATATTATAGGTTACTCGTCAGAATCCAGGGTGCTGCCCTCACTCGCACGTCTGCGAACTACATTTCGCCATTTCGTTTTTCAATAAAACTACAATTTATCGATATTTATCTCTTGATGCGCCATCCAAACTTACGGCGTGTCATTTTGATAAAATAATGTCAAAGACGTCTCGATATTTGTACCATGGCGTTCTTCATGGAGCCTCACTCTTGGTTTTACCCGAAATGAAGTGAAAGTTTAATAATTTAAGTTTTTCAATTACAGTTTCTTGGTGGTAAATGAATCTGTACATTTTTTTTTTGTTTTTCGAAAATTTTTTAGTGAGGCTCCATTCCTGCCATTGTTCTGATGATGTTGTTAAAATTTTATTCAATTCCATCCGTTTGTATAAGAGCAAGTTTGGATGGCAATTTCGAGGTTTAGTGTCGGTATTTAGCCTCCTCTTAAGAGGCAACGACACTCTGAGATTTTGGAAAAATCGATTTTTTTGGCTCTACGATACTTTTAGGTTATACTAACAATGTTTAGTAGGTCCTAAAAAGTGAATCTGTTTGAATCTGGATCTGTTTGAAATTTTGACAGTAGCTTCACTGCAGTCATATGCAGCTGTTGTTTATTTACCGTAATCTTTCGTTTTCGGAAACAATGTACTGTTTACTTGGAAACCAAGAATCGATTTGCTATTTTTTAAATTTCGCAATTTTATCGAAATATGATTAAGGGGTTGCATTAAGCAGGTGCACTGAAAAACGAAACCTTTTTGAGATTTTTTTTTTTTAGTTTACCAAACGATGAATAAAAATAGAGTTTTATGATTCTATGTGTATTAATATGTACAAAATATTTTTCATTTATATGTAAGGTACCAAATAGCGTCGTTGCAGTAGGTAACACATGTTTTTCCTATGGAGGAAAAAGGCTTACACGGTAGCAGTCTCGGTACACTACCAAGAAAAAAAAATGGTTCCTTATCTACTGTAGTTTTTCTTAAAAAGTACCTGAGTTAATTTTTTTTTTAAATTCGAGAATAGGCATCAATTTTGATTGTTTATCTCTTTGTTTGTAAAAAATCGATCTTAAATTGTTTATTGTTGATGATATTATTTATCAATCGTAAAAAGCACGTGTAGTTCAATAGAAAATTTATTTAAGAGGCTGCAGTTAAAATTTCACATGCCACTTTGAAAAATATGATTTTGAGAAAAACGTGTTCAAAGTTTTGAAACGTATATTTATTAGTGCTAAGAGGCGTCTCAGAAATAAAGCTAAAAAAATGTTTATGAGCTTGTCTTCCGAAAAATAGCTTCTAAAGATCATTTTTGAATAGTTGATGCACCATTTAAACCAATAAAAAAAAAAGAAATCTTGAATAGTAATAATAATATTTTTCTCTATACTTCATTATGGGTTAAAAAAATTCTCTGAGGAGAAATCCCATCCCTTTTTCCATACTTCCAAAATAAATTGTCGAAGTTAGGCCTTTCTTTGACTGGAGAAGTATTAGCCCTTAACGGGTTATACGCCGTCAGGAAGTTGAAAAAAGCGATTTTTCAAGAATTTTTCTGGAAAGACATTTTTGTTTATTAATGTCAAAATTTTAATACAAATTTCTGCAATCTTTAACTTTATTTTCAAATTTGTCTTTTTAAAAAATAATGCCTCTACAAAAAGCCGTCTTGCTGTGAGCACGATATTTCTGGATTGGATCTCCCAAAATAAAAAATTAAATAGATTTTGATTTTGGATGAAATTTTTTGGGTTAAATTGTGTATGAAGTGGAAAATATTTGTCGGTAAAAAAAAACCTTGGATTAATTACTAAAAAATATATTTATAAAGTTTGTCCAGAAATTTAAGACTGATCGGTTATAAAGTTTCTGAGAAATCTTGCTCACCGACTTTAAAAACACATTTTTTAGAACAACGCGTTCAAAGTATCAAAAGCACTTTACCCACAGTAATTACGGGTTTATAAATATGTCCATAGGGGGATGTCCCCTAACACCGGACAACACCTAGTACCGGACACTGTTGGTATAAGCCAAACTAGAGAGCAGCGACAATAATTCTCGTGCGTAGTTCGAACAGTGGCCACAGTGGTAACGGTGGCGCTGGAGAGCTAGCCGCAGTGCGCATGCGCGCGGTGTCGAGAGTTGATTTTCGTTGGAGGCGATTAATATTTCGTGTCAGCCGTAATTTTCACACATTCATTGTTTAAAAAATAGGGGTTTTGCGGCTCCGTTTTTTAGCTTGGGATGCTTTTTGGTAAGTATTCTTTTAAATAATGAGGGTTAAATTTCAAAATGTTTGTGAATTGGCAACGCATTTTGTTATTTAATCTTGCATGTGGAGTCCCTGGTACCGGACACTCGATTTTTTTCAAGTACCGGACGCCATTTTTTTTTTCGTTATTGGAATATGTATGTAAAACATGTTGTTTTTGTTGTGGTGGTATTTCACAATGACAAATCAGTTAAAAATAATGACGAAAGGAAGATGGCCCGAGGAAAATATGAAAAAAGCCTCGATGACAATAATGTCTGGATCCAGTGCGGCAATTGTAAGCAATGGGCCCAGATATTCCGGAGTGTTCCGATGAATATATTTGCGATCATTGCAAAAATTAACCATTTTTAATCCATTTGTTCAAATAATATTCACAGTGTCCGGTACTAGGTGCCACTTTTCAGACTCGACCATTTCAACTATCAAATTCAAAAATATATTTATCTTAGTTTTACGTTTTTTTTAAATCTGTACTATCATTAACACACCAAAGAATACTCCAAAGTTTGTGAAAAAAAAAATAAAAAATCGAAGTTCTTATACATATAATAGTTTTATTAATGAATAACCTTAAGTGTCCGGTACTGGGGGACTTCCCCCTAACTTCGAAAATATTTGTCGGATTGGCATGAAACTTTCTGTGTATATACTTAAAAACATGTACATTACGAAAATGAAATTTACAAAATCGATTTTTCGAATAGCCTGACTGTGTATACCCCTTAATCACATATCGTGCTTAAAACCCAGCAAACTTGCTACCTGATTCATCGGCTCGACGAGGGAAAAGAGAAATGGATAAATGATCACTGGATTCGAAGGGGGGCAAAGAAAAACTGGACGGTAGAAGGTTGAAGCAAGGCGTTGCCGTATTTACGGAGTTTCAACAGCACGACGAATGGTTCAGGGCGAAGATGGACGAGCTTTTGAGGCACACGATGGTGCTGTATGTAGCAACGAGGAAGATCGCGTGAACGAGGACTGTAAAAGGAAAGACCGCGATCCTCTAATTAATATAACGGTTTGTAATGATCAAGGAGTTTGCTTTATGTACGAAATCGTCGAGGCTTGGATAAACATAGACAAACAGCCTCACAGGTTTATCTACGAATTTATACGATAGTGCCAAGCTGTATCTCAATGCTTCTGCCTCGTTCGGCAGGAAATCGCAGGACCGGTAATCCAGGATCAGCACCTCATAGTGCCGTATACTTGATAAGCTAAGGTCTATGATAAGGTAAATTGTTTTACGATGATTTCCTGGATGGTTTTGCTCTAAATGCTCCTTCATTTTGAATGATATGTGCACACTAGGGTGGGCCAAAAATCTGCTTTTAAAAAAATTCTTTTAGCAATACCGAAAATATTGTTTATTATGCTACGAAAAAAATCTGTGTGAATGGAAAATTTTTGAGTCAACATCCTAGGCTCGCCCAAGTTCGTTAAAGTTCAAAATGTTGTAAAAAAATTTTTCTCGGCTTATTTTTATTGGAAATTCAATTCTCTACAAAAAAAGGTCCCTATATCAAATCGTGTAGGCTCGATAGTTTCCAAGATAATTGCTGTTTTAGTGCAAAATTTGTCATTTTCTTCTATATTGATACTTTTTATGGGTAAAAAAATATTTTTTAATCTTCTTATTTTATGGGAAATTCGATTCTCTGCAAAAAAGGTCCTTATATAAAATCACGTAGGATCGATGGTTTCTAAGATAATTGCAAATTTAGTTGAAAATAGTCATTTTTTTCTACAAATATTTTTCCTATGAAAAAAAATTTCCTTTTTTTATTATTATTATTTTTTTTTAGTACTGCCGATGTGACGTGAATTCGAAACACAGCCTAATCGTAAGTCGAAACAAATGTTGGATGTTTTCTTCGTGAAATACTAGCGCCAGAGGTAAAATTTTTGCGAACTTTAGGGAAAATCGGTTCCATATGATCAAAGATCGCGATAGCGAGTCTTTTTCCATACGACGCGACTTTTGCTTATAAAAGCAGACCTACAGAAAGAGTCATGGATGAACCCGGCAATTGAATGAACTCACAGGAAATGTTGCTTAAGGAAAACGTAGCTAATTTGTCATTGTTATTATGAAAAAACCTGTTTGGAAGAATAAAAATTGTTACAATAAGCGACAATTTCAAAATATACATATAATATTGAAGTAAATAGACTTAAAGATTGCTTTCGTAGAGAATCTAGTAAAAAAAGGAAGGTAATTTTTTTTTCATAGGAAAAATATTTGTAGAAAGAAAAATGACTATTTTTAAGTGAATTTGCAATTATTTTAGAAATTATCAATCCTACATGAATTCATGTAAGGACCTTTTTTGTAGAGAATTGAATTTCCTATAAAATAAAAAGTTTATCAAATTTTTGTTCACCCATAATAAGTATAAATATAGAGGAAAATGACAAATTTTTCACTAAGACAGCAATTATCTTAGAAACTATCGATCCTACATGATTTGATATAAGGATCTTTTTTGTAGAGAATTAAATTTCCAATAAAAATAAGCCGACATTTTTTTTTTCAACACTTTGAACTTTAACGAACTTGGGCGAGCCTAGGATGTTGATTCAAAATTTTTTCCCTTCACACAGATTTTTTTTGTAGCATGATGAACAATGTTTTCGGTATTGCTAAAAGAATTTAAAAAAAAGCGGATTTTCGGCCCACCCTAGTGCACACGGGAAAGGTGTCCACTTTTTTTCACTTTGATAGGTTATTCACTGAGTTCAGTGGCAAAAAAGCAGAATTTTGTGATTTGAAAAAATCGTGAATATCCTGCAGGAAGTTTGATATTCAACGTTGTTCCATCCGTAACATTTGCGCGAAATAATATAATTATAACAGCACTTAATCCTGCGAATTCTAAGTGTTCATCCTGATCGATGGAACTTTCGAAATAACAATTTTTAAAAAAATTATGGATCTCCAAAGTGAGTCTGCATTTTTAGACCCAACCCGAGCAGAAATTGTGGTAAGGATCCAGCTGGATTCCTGTAATTCATCCCAGTCACGGATCAGGATCCTTCTAGAGATTGGACCAGATTCCATGACCGGTATGCAACGTTTGTAAAATGAAGTCCAGCAGGGACTCCCGAATGGATCCGTGATTGTGTCCAGGGCGGATCTTATTTTGATGCTTGAATGACCCATAGCGGATTATTAAAGAATCCTATAGGATCGTTCAATAAATTACATTCATTAAAATGGGCACTTTTCAGGAAGGCATCTGAACTACACACATTGTCTTTATTAATGACTAAACATTGTGTGAACGTGCTCAAATGACCTGCTGAAGCGGGCCCTATAATTAGTCCCAATTAACGTAATCGCAAAAAATATAAAATCAAAAATATATGGTTCAGCGTTATAATAAGGAATCAACCTGGGGCCAACCAGGGATCCAATAAGGACTCCTATATAAGGGTATCCCTAAGAAATCCCGATCGAGATTTAACAGGAAACTGGAAAGTCCCAGCAAATTTTTGCACAGTAATACTCATTCCGGGGTTGCCTCAACAAATCCTGATCGAGATTTAATCGAAATATGAATTTTTAGATTGCTGGTTAGCGTTAATAAGGATACACCACTAAGGACCCACCAGGGATCTGGAAAGGGCTCCCCTTTTAGGGCATCCCTACAAAATCCCGATCGGAATTTATCCGGAAGCTGGAATACCCCAACAAATTGCTGCATGGGAATCCCCACAAATTTTAGAAAGGTCGGCGGAGTATATTCAGCAATATGACTTTCAAAAAGCAGTCCCAGAAATTGACTTAAAAGTCCAAAAGCGGATTACCTCGAAGTTAACGACCATCAGCTATAAGGAGCCCAAAAATACTGCTAGAAAATATCGTTTTAGGAATTGAATCAATTCTTCAACTTTTACGATCTCTCAATTATCGGCTCCACAATTGCAACTGGACAATGGAGTAACCGAGAAGATGCGAGACGTTTTGAAACGGAACTCTATTTAGTATTTTTTTTTTAGCATGTAATGGTCTCGATGACTTCTCAGACTCTCCCAAGATTGTTTTTCTTTGCGAGTTCGACGGGGACTTTATGGACTTGTTGGACGACGCGGAACCCTTCGGGATGAATCATTCGCTACTATTGATAACCTATGTAACGGTATGTGAGATTTTTTTTTATCACTGCCATTGCGTAGGTCGTACGTCGGAAGAAAAGAAAAGCAACGGCTGGAGAAGTGAGTTTGTCCATAACGGTGTCGCTGAGAAAAGATCGTATATCTCGTCATTCGCTATCTCGTGCTCTCTGTCTCCTTTCCGTCACCCTATTCAGACGTTTAACGACTCCGTCGGAATCTTACGGCCTAATGCCGAGATTTACGGTCCCTTACACTCGTTATCTCGCATCCAGACAGTGTCTGGCCTTTCCTGGCTCGATCGTATCGAATAGCTATTGATTTTGCTCCCTTCCCTTTGCCATTATCAATTCCGCAATTACACGTGCCACATAAACATCGTCCGGACGCGAAAAAATTAATCAGAGCACGTACGCACATAACCTCGACGAATAGAGAAACGGAATCGTTCGGAATTCCTCTCTAAGAATGCGAATTAAGTGTATCTAGCGTGGATCGTGAACCTTGGATTTAGGGTCTCGGTGACCAGATTGGCCGATCAATCGACCGGCAATAATTCCCACGATGGTTGAACAAGGTCAATTCACTATCTAAGTGTAAGAAGGATCACTCTGCGGATTACTCGGATAAACACGGATGGAAAATATCGATATTTTCACTAAAAAGAGAGATCGACACTCTAGAGACACTTGAACTCGTTGATAAACACTTGGACGATGTAAGAATTTGCAATTTAGAAAAAACCGACGCACTAGAAATTTCGGCAATATTTCGACACCGACGAGAGGCACAATTATCGATTATTTGGCACGATTAAGTTGATAATGTTTCAAAGAACGAAGAACATTGGATCGAGACAATTCACATGGTTCATGTATGCGTTTATAACGGATTTAAACAATTATCTTTAAACATTTGGCGTAAGAAAAACACTGTAATAAAACGGAAGTATTACGGGGATAATGTGGAAACTCGTTTGTTATTATTTATTTCGCTGGAGCACCGATTTTTGTTTAAAAATGAGGAAAAAACGCCCTGTCTCCATCAGCACGACGCAACAGCGTTGAATCTTTCACTTCGTGTCCGACAATGAACTCGATGCATAACAAAAATCCTCGCGTTTGTATATCTGCAAACGTTGTTTGGTCTCCGAATGCGTTTGTTTTCGGTAGGATTTTTTGGCAAAACGTTGCACACAGTCCTGAACGAGTGAAGCCGTATTTAGGGGTAGTCGATAACGGGGGTTTGAAAAAGCGAAAGAGGGTAGAATTCGCGTGTATGTTTCGCGTGTACGTTGAACGTAACGGGGTTGGCAAAGAGGAGGATTCGTCGGGATGAAAGCGTGACTGTGCTCCACGAGAGATGGGTGTTGCCCTTGGTATACAATGATGTCTTTGGCTGATCCTGATGACGGTGGCTGGTGTAACTGGTGCTGCTGTTCACATGTACATGTAGATATGGACTTTGGCGTACCTTTTGGCAAACCATACGACGCTTTTGTACCGGTAACGCCCTCGACCACCCCCAACAGTCCACCCCAACTACGATTCCTCACTACGATTTTCCTCGTGAATCTTTCATCCCTTATTCAGCAAAGCACTCTCACTCGTTTCCTCTCCCCTTCATCACGCAATTTTCGTCATTCGGCGGTACTTCCTCCTTCTCAGAATTCTCAGAGCATTCTCTCGATGGGAGTTGGGTTTGAAAAAGCGGGAAATTAAGGAGGTAAAAAAAGAAAAGGTCTTGCTATCGTACGTTGGTGTCTTTGTAAGAGTTACGAACGCGAATCTCAACGTGGACCAACCGTATCCCGCGATACCGCGATTCTGTGCTCGATGAACTCGTGCAGCAGGCAATATAGCGGCCAGGCAGACCAAGGGGGAGAGTCTGAAGGCAGTCAGGCGCAGGGCAGGGGATTTTTCATTCGGGGGGTAGCGAAGCATCACCACCACCACCACCACCACCATCACCATCACCACCAACAGGGGTAGCCGACAACCCCGGCGTAGGGAACAGTGTTATATAGCCCGAAGCGAGAGCACCGCACGAGGGGGGGGGGGGGTGGGATCAATATGAGGTTGGCCCGCGAACGCGGGAAATTCGCGCGCACATCCCTCTCCACGGCCTCACCCTTCGTACTCCCTTATACCGACGCCATATAGATGCGAGACCCTGTATCGTTTCGTCTTTCTCATGCACATGGTCGAAACGCTGGGACTTTTTTGTCCATCTCTCTCATGTTCCCCAATGCTCTGTCCCTTTTTCCACCCCTATTTCTCTCTTCCACTCTCCGACTCCCTCTCTTTTTCTCTCTGTTCGTTATATTTTGTGGATATGTATGCCTTCTGCAAAGATCCATCCTTTAGTCTCGACGCTTCTCCAGACTACCCTTCGCCTTTTTCGCTCTGCTCCATCCCCTCCTCCGCCTTTTTTTCCCCGTTCTCTCGTCCATCCCCTAAACCTCCTCGTCGTCCTCCTCTCACATTCGCGTAAACTATATTCCGCAGACTCCCTTTCGCAGTGTGTCACAACCCTCCACGACGAAAATCACCTCAACCAACTACCCGCGCATCACCCGCGGCTGTGTACCATTCTACCACAGATCTTCCCGCAATTTTTCACCAATTTTCATTCCACTTGCCCGCTCGTTGCGTCCTTTATAGATATATTCCTTTTCACGTTTTTTTTTACAAGGATTACTGTATGTTTATATATATAAATATCCTTTGTACGGAGGGTTGTGACTTCTTGTCGCGCTCTTTGAAAATTTTCCGCTTGCTGGAATCCGAAATGAAGTCCAGATTGCGCCGGGGAATTGGCTTTTGTTGGGGTGCGCAAATATGCGGAGAACATGAAAAACATCTTTTTCATTTTGATTTCTGTACAGTCAAATATTTTTCAGTCATGTGCTTACGCAGCGTGTACCAGGGGTGAAGGTCAATACCGTAAGAGTTGATTCGTGACGTAATATCGAGTAGAAAAGTCCTTTGCCATTTTTTGTTATTCTAAAGCCCTGAATTGTTATCAATTTTTTTTGATCAGCCAATGAGATGCCCCAATGTACCTTGCTCACACCGACGAGCGCGAGGGGAGGCATGGTGGGAACACGGCTCTTCTCTATGGCCGCATATCATTGGTTGATTAAAAAAATTAATAACAATTCAGGGGTTCAAAATACCAAAAAACGGCAAAGGGCTTTTCTACTCGATATTACGTCACGAATCTACCCTCATGGTATTGACCTTCACCCCTGGGACACACTGTAGAGATAAGGTTTGAAATAATAGAAATGAAAATTTCACAAAATCGACATTGCAAAAAATTGCTTGACGTTTACGTTTGACAGGAAACTTTTGCTTCGCCATTTTCTCTTTTAACCTGTTGGGAGGATGATCTTTTTTTTTGACAAGAAGTAATTCCACGAATGATTTTTTCGGAAGTCAAACATAAATTTTATCAATCGTTCATTTGAAAGTAGAGCTTTTTCAACACATTTATGATTCTGTCCGGCATTTCGGTGATTTCGTTTTTTCATCGCTTCCTATTCACATTGCGTTTTGCTCACAGTTCGTCGGGTTTCGTTTTTCTTATTGTACATCATTTTTTTCAACCCTTCGTCCTTATAAAAATCTTTTACCTCCCGTATTTCTGGTTCAGATAGACTTTTTCCAGTCATCCACATACGTTTATACAAGGCAGATTTTTCCGGACTATCCAAGTCGCTTTTCATGCAATTTTTCCTCGCGAGCTCAACTTTCAAGTGTCTCTTTCTTCCTCTCATTTCTCTTTCATCGGGCGCGCCAACATTCGCTGTTTATACGAATGCTCAGGCGAAGGAAAATTCTTTACAAATTGCGCAAGGGAAAAAAGAAATGACATCGTTGAAATTAAATGGCGAAATTATTTGAGAATCATAAAATGTGTTGCCTTTGTTTTAACACAAAAATATAAAACTCGATCGAATTTTTTTCAATCGATTTAGGGTACTACCCACACGGAACCGAGTGTCCATTGGACGTCCATCTATTATCCATAGATCCTTAACACGTCTACATCCACGATGGACGTAATGCGGACATCCATTGAACATCCATGGTATACTTTTGATTGGACAAAACGCAATGGATCACACAGGACGTATATTGTATGTCCACGACACGTACTATTTCTTGAGCTACAAATATACACAACACGGCCATCCATGGTATGTCCATAGGTAGACATTAAATAGCTTTTAATTCAGGATAGTAATTGAACATCCATTGGACGTTCCAGGTTCGTAAACGAAAATCACATTCGGAGGACGTCAATTGAACGTCTATCGGATGTTCCATGTAGGATTTCATATAGACGTGAACCTGGAACGTCCAATAGATGTCCAATTACTATACTGAATTAAGAGCTATTGAATGTCTACCTATCGGCATACCATAGATGGCCGTGTTGTGTATATTTGGAGCTTAAGAAATAGTACGTGTGTGAACATACAATATACGTCCTGTGTGATCCATCGCGTGTTGTCCAATCAAAAGCATTCGTCCTTTAGATGTACATTTAAGTATTTCGGGCAGCTTTGATATGGGTACGCCGATTGACCGTCGTATGTACGTACAAATTACGTCTATCGAAGGATAACGCGGAAGTTTATTCGACGTCCACGACACATATTTTTGGAGCTATAAATATATTCCGCGCGTAACTTAACAGCCAGGGGACGTCCAATAATCATTTAAGTTGGATGAAAATTTCATTCCGGGGAAGTCCATGGGACATTCCTTAAACCACTATCGGAGATGCGAAACGGCAGCGATTTTATGTGCTGAAAACGTTTCGTATACGTACCCTTAGATATTTTTTAGAGGTACCTATAGACCACATAAAGTGACATTTAATGTACGTATTTAAGACGAATGCCAATATTGCAAAAGATATCTAATGATCATCTATTATACGTCCCTTAATTTAAACGCTATTGATTACACATTATCCATTAATTATAAATTTCATTACGATTATACATTATTCAAGGCCTGTGAGACAAAGATATATAAGTATATCAGCAAACTACATCGTATAAGGTTTTTACATGCATAAGTTTCTCATAAGTCAAGTTAGTGTAGGTAGGTAGGTAGGTAGGTAGGAGATTAGAAAAGTTAAGCAGCACCCCTTGAATCCAATACTTGGATGGGTGACCGCAGTGTGAAAAATCGAAAACTATTTTTTTTTCTTTTTTTCTGTAAAATATGGATATCTCGTAGGCCCCGAATATTATATAATCAGTAACAAAGTTTATAATTAATTAATAATGTGTAGTTAATAACGATTAAATTATTTAAATAAAGGGACGTATAATGGATGATCATTGGACATCTTTCGGATCACTGGTTTATTCGTCTTAAATACGTAAATCAGACGTCATTTTTTGGGGTCAAGTCCGTCTAAAAACCGTCTCAAGGTACGTATAAGGGATGTTCCCAGTACATAGAACAGGTGCCGTTTCGCACTTCTTTTAGCAGTGATAGGGATACTCATAGACGTCCCTGGGATGGAGCATTCATCCACCATGTATGGATATTGGACGTCCCATGGCCCTAATGTTCCGTGTGGGTAGTCTACTTTAGTAGGCCAAAAAACAGTAAATTTTTAAGATTTTTGTTCTCAGCTCTTTTATCAGATATGGCTATAAAACTGTTTTTACAACATTGTTTCATGCTCCGAAAATACAAAATAAAAAATTTTTTAATTTGTATTCTTTGAATAATTTATAGAAAGCGCCGAAGTCGAAAATGTCTTGTCCCTAGGCCGACAGTTAATCTCAGAATTGGCAAGACTGAAACAAAAAAATAAAAAAGCATTTTAAAGAGGAAGGTTTCTTACACAACAATTTACCACCGTCAAAGAAAAATCGATTAAAAGAAATGGCGGATGTTTTTGAAATAAAAATGGAAAATTGAATTTTTCACAATTTATTTCAAATATCCGCCATTTTTTTTAAATCGATTTTTTTATGAACGGTGGTAAATCGTTCTGTAAGAAACCTTCCTCTTCAAAATGATTTTTTATTTTTTTGTTTCAGACTTGCCAATGTTGAGATTAACTGTCGGGCATGGGACAAGACATTTTCGAAGACTCGACTTTGGCGCTTTCTATAAATTATTCAAAGAATAAAAAATGAAACATTTTTTTTTGTATCTTCGAGAGATGAAACAATGTTGCGCAAAAAGTTTTATAGCCATATCTGATAAAGAAGCTGAGAAAAAAAATCTTAAAAATTTGGTTTTTTTACCTTCTAAAGTAGACTAGTACTTTAAAACATCTTTAACATTTATTGATTTTCATTTCATGGTTAAAATTTTAAAAACGATCCCGGTTGCGTTGAATATTTGTCGGATCTCTTCAGTTACTTGTATAACTTCTCTCCACTTTTTCGTCCCAGTTTCTTTTTAAATGTCAAGGGTTGCTCGAATTGTTTAACGGCGAATAAAAGCTTTGAAGTTCTATAATGGGCAATGAAGGAAAGCTCCCGTCTCCGAGGGAGAAGGACAAAACAAAGAATTTCCATCGATACAGAAATAATTATCATTATTTCAACAGTTGAAAAAAGAAAACTGTTCCTTCAGATCGTTTCTCGCAAAAAGTTAATCTCGCGCTCGAATAAATTTGTAAGCGCGAATCAGGATTTTTTTTTTCTTTCTAGAACCAACTTTTTAACGAGCCAATCGAGCGTCGGCGGAACTTTGCGAAAGTTAAAATTTTCCTCGTGGAAGATGAAAAATTTGTGCTCATTAAAAGTTCGGAGATTTAATATCGGTGAGCAAGAGAGATTTTGTGGACAACGTTTGGAGATAAAAGTAGCGATCCACACCGAAAAAAAGGTTTAGTAATATCAACTACCCAGCTGCGATCATGGAAAATTCGTTTGAATCAATCGTCACATATTTGATTTGATTACCCCGTTGTTGAAATAATAAAACTGGTATCGTTGTTTCGAATGTGTACTGCACTCACCGCAATTGCAACATTGGATCAAAATGATTTCGAACGAAATTGATTCAACAACTCGTTTTCTCATTCAATCGAATATTTAGTCATTTACTGGAACTAAATAAAATTGTTTCAACTATAGGGGGAAGTCCTCTAACGCCGGACGGCACCTAGTACCGGACACTGTTGATATAAGCCAAACTAGAGAGCAGCGACAATAGTTCTGGTGCGTAGTTCGAACAGTGGCCACCGTGGAAGCGGTAGCGCTAGAGGGGGCTAGCCGCAGTGCGCATGCGCGCATTGTCGAGAGTTGATTTTCGTTGGAGCCGATTAATATTTCGTGTCAGCCGTAATTTTCACACATTCATTGTTTAAAAAATAGGGGTTTTGCGGCTCCGTTTTTTAGCTTGGGATGCTTTTTGGTAAGTATTCTTTCAAATACAGAAGGTTAAATTTCAAAATGTTTGTGAAATGGCAACGCATTTTGTTATTTAATCTTGCATGTTGAGTCCCTGGTACCGGACACTCGATTTTTCTCCAGTACCGAACGCCATTTTTTTTTCGTTATTGGAATATTTATGTAAAACATGTTGTTTTGGTTGCGGTGGTATTTCACTATGACAAATCAGTTAAAAATAATGACGAAAGGAAAATGGCCCGAGGAAAATATGAAAAAAGCCTCGATGACAATAATGACTGGATCCAGTGCGGCAATTGTAAGCAATGGGCTCATGAGGCGTGCGCAGATATTCCGGAGTGTTCCGATGAATATATTTGCGATCATTGCAAAATTTAACCATTTTTAATCCATTTTTTCAAATAATATTCATAGTGTCCGGTACTAGGTGCCACTTTTCGGACTCGACCATTTTAACTATTAAATTCAAAAAAAAAAATTCTTAGTTTTACGTTTTTAAAAAATCTATACTATCATTAACCCACCAAAGAATACTCCAAAGTTTGTGCAAAAAATATTAAACATCGAAGTTCTTATATATATAATAGTTTTATTAATGAATAACCTTAAGTGTCCGGTACTGGGGGACTTCCCCCTATGTTTCGTCTCATCAACCAAATCTAGTTTTAATTTGAGCTATCCATCCAGTTAAATAGAATAGTAAATGCTTTCAAGTCCATCAAATTGTTTGATAAATTTGACTAAATATTTCAATACGACCACAACGTCCACAACACATTTAGTCGATAGTACGTATAGTAACTACCACGATCTCGGCGCTTCGCCCGAGATCCGTAAGGTGGCGACGATCGGCGCGCGCTCTCGCGCCAGCGAAACAGCCACCAAGCACCAATAAGTACCAGTGTATTACCAGCATCACAGTCCTCAATTAACTTTAAATTGATGGAACATTACCCACGCTCTGTGGTCGCGCAGTTCTATGGACTAAAGACTGCATATTTGAATGAGATCACCATTGCACTTTGGTGGCGCTCGTGCTCTTTATGGGAGCAAGGATAAATTCGTTAAGTTTTCACTTGACTGTTTAATCTCACGATTAATTAGTTAAGTAAAAGCCCTCGTAACTTAGAAAAATATTGCATATCATCAAATGTTTTGTTAATTCAATTGAAATTTTCTAGCTTTATATTGAATGCATTTTTTTCCGGTGAACAACAACTGAATTGCATAGAAAATATAAACTGTTCATTCAATTAAACCATTTGGTTATGCAATCGCATATTGAGTGCATTTTGCCAAATATGGAATCAAAACAATGTAATTTTCAATTGAACGGATTCTTTACTCTGTTGGGTCAAGGATATATGTATTTATGGGAATGCAATTTTTGTTTCCATTTTGATACACGTTTTGAGTTAACCGAATTAGACATTTCGTTCGCCACCCGTAACCGCCGGATTTAGTTAATTCAAGCCAAATTTTTTTCACTTTACCAAACCTTTTTCTCGGTGCAGTTGTAAATTACCTCGAGTATACTTGTCGTGGAATTTTTATCATCGTCTCGAATCGTAAATTACAGACATGCGCCCGGAGCATTATTCACGCTATTGGCGTTCCAATGGCAAAAAGTAGATAAATGAAAAAGTAACGAGTGAAAAAATGCAATTGCAATTGTCGGTGCGCTTCGAAAGAATCATGTGAACGGGCGTATGCTGCTCGCCGAAGCGCGGACAGATCGATCGTTTCGTTTTGCTATGAAAGCTGAATCTCGATCCTGGCTCGTGTTTCGCCTATCTGTACAAATCGACCATAAATTCCGTGACTGTACTTGCAACGATCTTGATCATGTTACGACTGTTAATATATCGTGGAATGTGAAGTAAAAAAAAATGGTCGATAGAGTGTTAGACGTGTTTTCACATCTGGCAGAAACCCGGATAACGATGTGCACTCGAAAATAATTAGAAGCGTCGAGCGTTAAGAACGCGTCTTGCATCGGCGCATTTAGGGGAGGGTGGGGCACGACGGCCCCCCCTAAGCCGGTTAATACTTTTTGTGGCTTTCAACGATCAAATCAGTTTACTCTTCTCCTATCTTGAACGAATTCACCAACATTTTGCCAAAAATCAAAGATAAAAATAATTAAAAAAATATTCGGGACACAACGGCCCCCTCTAAAAAATGATACAATTTTTTTTTATCTTAAAACATTGTCTTTATCTTTAAAAATGTTTTTTTATGGTCTATTTTACCCCTGATGTAGTGCATTGGCCTTGAAATAGATGAATACATCAAATTCATCATAATTTGAAAACAAAAAACAAAAATGTTTTGACATAATTTTTTAGGGTGGTCCATTATGCCCCAGGTATCGCGGATCGGCTTAAAAGTGAGTCAATACATCAAACTTATGATGATTTGACAAAAATAAAATAAAAATTTTGCCCCATTTTTGAGGGGTGCCGTTGTGCCCCACCCTTCCCTCCCCTACATCTCTACCCGTAAAAACTTAACATTTTTATAGAATCGTATGAAATACTAATGCCCATCTCTATCATAGTCTAACTCCTTCCAGTAATTTTTTTGCTAAATACTGGAAAAATCTCTCCTGAAAATAAGTCTTCGACAACAACTCTCCCGGATAACAATCGCATGACAATTGTACCGAGCGGAACAATGTTCCCGATACACTCTCTGTCGAGAAAGATCCTTACCGCAACATAAGCCTCCTAAAAGATGTCTAATGACAATGGAATCTTCTGAACGAATGAATTTTCCGAATGACATCTCTACCGGAAAAAATAGCTCTAGAATATTTGATAGATCTCTCGTCCCAAGTTCTCTTTTCCGGCAAGATAATATTTGGGGCAGAGTTGGGCGTAATTGTAATCCTGGATTACAATCAATTACCAATAAAGAATGCAATCCGTAATACACCCTGCTGGATTAAAAATTACAAATGTAATCGGTAATTCGTCCAGTAAGATTACAAATTACAAATATAATCGATAATCCGTCCAGTTCGATTACAAGTTACAAATGTAATCGGTAATTCATCAAGTTGGATAACAAATTATAAATGAAATCCGTCGTCCAATCAGTCGGATTACCAATTATAAATGTAATCTGTAATCCAAACAATTCGATTAAAAATTACAAGTGTAATCCGGAATCCGAACAGTCGGATTATAAGTTGTAAATGTAATCTGTAATCCAATCAGTCGGATTACAAATTATAAATTTTATCCGTAGTTCATCCAGTTGGGTTACGTATTAGAAATATAATGCTTAATTCGTCAGTTGGATTACAAATTGTAATTGTAATCCGTAATCCAATATACGTTATTATTGATGTTGTTATCGTTGTTGTTACTCTCACGATCGCGTTAAACTCAACCCATAATTGCTTAACAGGTTGAACTGTGTCCTGCCACTCTCACCATTACATTTGTAATTTGTAATTCGATTGATTGGATTACGGGATACATTTATAAATTGTAATCCAACTGAGGGGATTACGGCTTTCTAATGTGTAACCCGACTAGATTGATTACGGATTATATTCATAATTTGTAATCCGACTGATTGGATTACGGTTTACATTTGTGATTTGTAATCCGACTAATAGGATTGCGAATTAAATTTATAATTTATAATCCGATGGATTGGACTACGAATTACACTTGTAATTTGTAATCGGATGGATGAATTGCGCATTACATTTATAATTTGTAATCCGACTGATTGGATTATGGATTATATTTGTAATTTTTAATCCAATTTTTAATCCAATTTTTAATCTAATTTGTAATTGAACTGGATGGATGATCGATTACATTTGTGATTAGTAATCCAACAGGATGAATTACGGATTATATTTTCAATTTGTAATTCGTAATCCGACGGGATGAATTACGGATTACATTTTCAATTTGTAATTTGTAATTCGACGGAATGAATTACGAATTACATTTTCAATTTGTAATCCGACTGCAGAGATCACGGATTACATTTGTAATTTGTAATCAGACTTGACGGATTATGGATTACATTTGTAATCTGTAATCGGATGTAATCCATTACGAAAGTAATCGATTATTGCCCATCTCTGATTCGGGAAAGTCGTTCTCGGATTTTTCGAATGCGGTAGAGATGTTTGGCGAAGAAGTTTGTGTGCGCGTTTTTCGGTAGAGTTTGTTCCGCAAGCTTATTTTTCGGAAGAGATTTCTGTATTTTCTCAATATTTGATGAAGTTTTAAGAATATGGACATGATGATGGTACTTTGGAAGAGTTGTTTAACGTGAGAGTTTCAGCAGGTACAGTAAATGTGTACATTTCTGAACTGATTCTTGAGCTCCCTCAATCCTTTCACGATCTTGATCTCGGCGGAATGTTGATTGCCGATTAATCCCCGTGAAGTATGCACAAAAAACAGAGACTCAAGATTAATAGACGCGTAAAATTGACACCAGAATGGCGTCAGCGTTTTCATTATATCCGGTACAGTCCGTGACGAACCGTCGAGCGTACAAAATGGGGCAAATATCTGCATACGGCCATTAAACGTTGAGAGTGTCGCTTGGCGAAAGCATTCTCGTTCTAAGCAGCAATAAAATTATCGAAAGCCCTCGATCAATAGCGGAGAATTTATTTTAAAAATATATTGTAAAAAAAAATAAAAGAAATAGAAAGGCACATTTATACCTCTATCACTTATTTCTCTCTACCAGAAATACATCTCTACCCCAATAAAACACTATTGTAATATCACTACCAATTAACAAGTGTATCGTATAAAATCTCTGCCTAACCGAAGTGCCTTACCCAATAACGAGCTTACTAGAATAAATCTCCACTAAATAACATCTCTATCACAAAACAGGTCTCCCGGTGAACAGCTAATCGGTAACATCTCTACCACTTAACAGCTTTTCCATTTTACAAGCCTATCAAATTACAAGTCTCCGGGACTTTAATACTGCGATGCCTTCTTTACCGACTGAAGGGCAACTGTATTTTTTCATTGGTAATGGCTCCGACGTCGGCAAGTGACCAGCCGAGTTAATAATCCAGAGACTTCTAATCTAGTGGGCTAATCAAATGCAAGAGCTGTCAAGTGGTAGAGAGATTTTTCGGTGGAAATGTTACCAGTGAGTTGTTTGCTGGGAGACTTGTTCTGTGGTATACTCTTTTCGAGTTTTTACGTATCATTTACTTCGCAACCATTGTGTTGTCTACTTCGGTTCGCGGACCGTCAATACTTTAACCCATTCTATTTTTCCTGCATCGTAATTCTGCCTGAGGATGAAGGGAAAACCGCAGAAAAACCTGCGGCGATACAGTCGGTAACTTACCCACCTAGTTCCTTGGTATCGACATGAGCACGTTTAAATGCTGGTATAGATATTACTTGAGAGAGTTATTATTTGGTGAACATTTATTCTTGTAGTCTTGTTATTTGGTAGGATTATTGAAACACTTCTGTTTGACAGAGATGTTATACGGTAGACTTGTTTATTGGTAGTGACATTGCGGTGGTGTTTTATTATGGCAGGGGCGTATTTCTGCATGAAAAAAATGATCAGTGAGAACTGCTGAGATTCCCATAATTTTTACAGTTTTCCCCATCATCAGCGCCTCCTGGAAGGGCAAACAGTGAAATTTGCATATTTCTTTAATACAATATACAGATGTCACATATGGCATAGTACATGCCCATCAGATGAAGTTTTACAGTGTGGAATAGTAAAATGTACGCTATGTGAAAAGTTATATTTCTGTTGTATCCGGTGAACTTTTTACACATTTCACATTGTAAAAATTATCCAGGGCCCGTGAAAAAATTACAGTGTACATTGTAAAAATTGAAAAGAACGTAGTATATTTTGCGGTACGTTTTTTATTTTTCACTGAAAATACTGCAATTTCTAAAATAAATTATAGTGTAGTAAAACGTTTCGATATTTGAATAAATTCCAATTTATTGAGGTTGTCAATTGAGGACGCCGATGTCGGTCATACATCGGACCTTATAGGTGCTCGGTGGCTCTCTCGCTGGCGCGAGAGGGTGCGCCGTCCGACGCCATCTAGCGGATCTCGGGCGAAACGCAGAGATCGTGGCACGCCGCAGGTCGTCCCGTTACAGTCACACTGTAAAAATTGAAATTGACGTTGCATTTTTTTGCGAAGCGCATGTGATTTTTCACTGGGAACACTGCAATTTCTAATTACGTGCTTCGAACATTCTACAGAGTCCATTGTAAATTTTACAGTTTAAACACAGTGGATTTCGTCGTTATTGTTATTTCGTCGGTATGTTATTTCTACTTTGTAATTTTTTTGCGTTGAACATTGCATTTTTTACAGGGTAGATCAGCATTTATAATGGTTTGAAAAGTAGGAACTACTTTAAACCCATTAATTTATAATGGATTCCCAGTAAAACGCCAGAATTAGAGTTTTGAACCGTATATTCCGCATTGAATTCAGTAATTTTTTTAATATTACACATGAATTGTCACTGATCATTTTTTTTCCGTGTGGTAGAAAAATAAATGGTAGAGCTGTTAATGTGCCAATAGAAAATATACGTTGTTATTCGATCCTATTAAAATATATCAGTTGTGGGAGCGTTCTTTTTATCGTGACGCACACCTCCGTTTACGTCGCTATTTTATCGCAGACCGTCACACCGTATAGATATATTTTTCTGCATTATAATATGCGGTTTGACCGGATTCTCAGCGCACTGTGAGAAATTCGCGAAAAATAATCTTACCGAGACGGTAAACAGCCGAGTGGGGAAAAAAATGGTTCTAGTTCGATGCCGAAAATGACGCAAGTTTCAATCTGAGGAAAAAAATAATAATCCCATGGACCGCGAGATTTATCGAAACGGGATCATTTAGAACGGACGAAGGTTCTTCGGGTCTTTTTGCTCGCGAGATTTCTTCACGTCTTTGACGAAATATCATCGGAGGGAATGACGAAACGTCCGTTTTCGATGTCCTTCAATTTTATTTTCCTCCTTGCATTCAAACCGTTACTGAATGTATTTTTCGTCAAATTTTCTTTAAGGTAGATTATTTTGGCGCTCAGATCCAACAATTTTTATAATTATTTGCCAATCATAATGAATTTATCAACATCTTAAGGCGGTGTTCTGGTCTAGAGACATACATTTTGAGCGTTTTGCCGAGCTCGATAAAGAAAAATATATTTTTACCATTCTTTTTTCTACAACAGATTTATTAATATTTTGACAATAAACGAAAACAAAATCGAGAAAAAGAATGACAATTAAATAAGTTATAAGCTAGTAAAATTGAGAATAAAAGAGGGTGTTCTGGTTGACAAGACAAGGTTGGCTCCCTTTCTAGTCTCATCCGATGCAAAATTAAAAAAAAGATTCTTAATTAGTAATAATGTCGTTACAGCCCCTATCTCCGAGAAAACTAAACAAAAATTTCGCAAAAAGGCGACTGCCAGGACAAAAAAGGTATTTATCGGTTCCATTTTCATAGTTTTTAATTTTTTTACAACAGTAAAAAAAGAATTGTTATAAAAAAGTTGTAGGAGCGATAAGAAGTTTACGTTGAAAATTGGTAAAAAAATTGAAGTAAATCAGTTGAGTGGAACTTGAGACATCAGCCCTGTTGAGAAAAGTAGTTTTGAGAAAAACGTCTATAGTTCGATTTGCTCCGGATGGACGTGACGGGCATAGTTGCTGCGTCATTAAAATAGCTACACTAAGAAAAAAAATTTGTTGGAAATGCAAAAATTTTTTGGACTCAACCAAATATTTGTTTCCGGACGTTCAACGAGATCATTTTAGGAATTTAACAAAGATACAGTAGAAGTTTTAGTTAAATCGGTTAAATCGTTGCTTGAATGGGTAAAGTTTCAGTTCGATCAAATAAATATCTTTGTACCAAATAAATTGTGTGATTAAAAATACGATTTTTTTTTGTTATAGCTAAATTTATTTAGTTAAAATATACTAGAAATCAACGAAATATTTCTGTACAGCAACTCAGTAACGTGTAAATTGGACTACACTGTGCCGGAAAATTGACCAAATAATTTCGTTCACCTCATATCTAATGGTTAACCAAATCCATTTGTTGAATTAATTATAGTTTCATTATTTCAAACAAATTAATATTGAACCAACTAAATTTTTTTCAATTAAATGGATTTAGTTGTTGTAACTGAACTTTTTTCTCAGTGTATAACTCCGTAAATTATTGAAATACAAATTTTCCTTTCAAGGATGTATTCTTAAAGGTCTAAACTTTGAGAATATTCAAAAAAATAATTTTTTCAAAATTCTAGACCAGAGTACCCTCTTAGCCCTCCGTGGTCACACTTATATCTGGGTCGATTTGACCTTGTCCATTTTTGAACAAGTATCGTGACCAAACTATCGATCGGAAAAATTTCAAAAAATTACAGATCATCCTTCAAACATTTTAGTTGATGTATTAAAAATCAGTTTATAAAAAAGTGAATGAAACCCAAAAAAAATCATAAAGAAGAAAAAAAAAGTAGTCGTGAGGTCATTTTGACCCCGTGTGACCACGGAAGGTTAAGGAGGTTGCGAATAATTTCTACTAATATTTGTGTAGTCTAATCTGAAATTTTTTGACGTTTTTGAGAATTACAAAAAATGTACAAGTTTTTTCGGATGATATCTTTTCCTACATGATTGTGCAGTCATCATCTACGTTCCTACGGTTTTTGTGATTATAAAATAATTATAAATAGTGTAACAATAATTGATAAGGGAACGATCACGAGGTTGATATCTAAAAGCTATAGTCAGAAAAATATATCGAAAACCGACCTGTTTTTTGAGTCTGAGGCTTATGCATACCCCTTAAAGGCTAATTTTCGTCCCGGGCAAAAATTGGGTATGGGACAAATAATTGCTTAATTAATCCGGCAATTAGGGAGAAATGCCTATCAGGTGTGCGAGATTCGAGGTGGGCAGAGTTGGGAGAATCGAGATGCCCGATTATGGGCGCAATACAAAATCTCATTATACGGTGTTGTAGCGCACATTTATTACTCAGACGTACCCCACACGGAAATTTATATATTTAAAATATATGCAAAATTGCGTACAAAATATATTCAAAATATAATTACCGTATATAAATGAATGTATTTAAAATATATTTTTTATAGATGTGTAATATATTTATTTGGATAGATTTTGCAGCTTTTCGCATATATACGTATATCTTAAATGTATTTAAAATGTACTTTAGATATATATAAAATATATTTAAAATATATTTTAGATATATGTAAAATGTACGACACATACATACAATATATATTTTATATATATGATGCATACATCTGAAATATAGATTAAATATATGTTGCATGTATTCCAAATATAGTTGAAAAATGGGCTGCATACATCCCGAATATGGGTTGAATATGCGATACCCGCGTAGAAATTTCCGAAAATCGGAAATTCTCTACGAGAATCAAATACAAAAGTACGAGTTCATAAGAAGCCGGCAAGAACTCCTTATATGGCTTCATTTACGCCGGACTTCTGTTAATATTCCGTTCTTGCGCCCGCCCTTATAAGCATACTCGTCGCATCCTCCGTATGGGGGTTCAGCGGTTGCCGCTCTGCGACATCTCGCGGCGAGTCTGGAAACTATCGCAACGCTGCACTGCCTATACGTTACGAACATGTGGCAGGCGCCCGACCGCTTGTTCTCGCGGGATTAACATTATAATGTACATCATAATGAAAAGTGTGAATACGATAAACTTAAATAATTAAATAAATATTATGTTAGTTAGCTAGTTTACCATACCATATTTGTTGCATATATGGTAGCATATATTAAGAATATATGTAGAATATATGGGAGATACATGTGAGTCACACCTATCTCTCATATATGTTGCAAATATATCAGCATATATTGAGAATATATATAGAATATATATCAGCATATATTAAGAATATATGCTAATATATATGCAACAGATATGTGTGGATTAAAAATATATGTAAATATATTCGAAATATATCCACATATATTTTGCGTATATTAAAAGAATATAAATTTCCGTGGGGGGTGCGTTTATAATACGCTTTGGATTATTGCACGATTATATTATATACATATATTTTTTTTAGACATAATAAGAACGGGCGTTGGCACAACATAAATTGGGCCAACGTAATAAATTGGGCCAATATAATGATTTAAAAAGGAAATTATCGACGGAGTTCGCGCCTATCGTGTGCGCATTGCGTAAACGGACAGCGACTGTCCGTCTCTGCACGGACCTACCGCAACCGACATAGCTCAAGTGTCAAGTCCTTTACGTCATATTTTACAAGTCTCATGCGGATATAATAGATATAATAGATCGGAAGTGGCCATTAAACGTTATAAACCGATCGGTTATATACGTGGTGAAAGTTACTGCATTCATTCTCTTCTCGATATTCACCAATTTGCCCATCGATCATTCCGCGTCTTATTAAAAATTCCTACAGAAGAAATACGTCGAGAGGCCTTTCGTTTTCTCTTTGCGAGTTCCAAAAATCGGATTCACTGCAGATCGGTAGAGAAAGTTTCGAATTTTATTCAGAAGGATAAGCCGAATTTAACTTTTTTTAAAAATAATATTTGTAATCGTCAAGGTTAAATTTTTTAAATTTGCTCGAATAAAAACAAAGAGCCTCAAAAATAAATGAAATTTCAATTCGCCGAAATTTTGTAAATAATCAAATTATACATATTTATATATTCGTTTTTTAATTTTGATGAATTAAATTTTAATCTATTTTTTTATTATTATCAGATAAACCTTCGCCAAAATTTTAACGGGACAATGGAGAGGAAATTCCGTTTATGGCGTTACGATAATGTATCTAGGCATGATGGCCCCCCTAAAAAATTTGGTAAAAAAACAAAATTTTTGGTTTCTTGTCGAATTATCATGAATTTGGGTTGGCATAATGGACTACCCGAAAAAACTAGGTCAGAACATGTTTGTTTTTCTTCAAATTATGTTGAATTTGATGTATTCATCCATTTTAAGACCGATGCACTACGTCAGGGGCAAAATGGATAATCAAAAAGAAAAACATTTTTAACGTTGAAAACAATTTTTTAAGATTAAGAAAAAAAAAATTTTATCATTTTTTAGAGGAGGGCCGTCGTGCCCCAGAATTTTTTTTTGTTTCGGAAAAATGTCGGTGAATTCGTTCAAGATAGAACAAAAGTATAAACGGATTTCATGTGCGCATGCGCGCGTTGTCGAGTGTTGATTTTCGTTGTAGCCGATTAATATTTCGTGTCAGCCGTAATTTTCACACATCCATTGTTTAAAAAATAGGGTTTTTGCGGCTCTGTTTTTAAGCTTGGGATGCTTTTGGGAAAGTATTCTTTCAAACAATGAAGGTTATAAATTTCAAAATGTTTGTGAAATGGCAATGCGTTTTGTTATTTGATCTTGCATGTTGAGTCCCTGGTACCAGACACTCGATTTTTCTCCAGTACCGGACGCCATTTTTTTTCGTTATTGAAATATTTATGTAAAACATGTTGTTTTTGTTGTGATGGTATTTCACTATGACATATCAGTTAAAAATAATGACGAAAGGAAAATGGCCCGAGGAAAATATGAAAAAAGCCTCGATGACAATAATGACTGGATCCAGTGCGACAATTGCAAGCAATGGGCTCATAAGGCGTGCGCAGATATTCCGGAGTGTTCCGATGAATATATTTGCGATCACTGTAAAATTTAACCATTTTTAATCCATTTTTTCAAATAATATTCATAGTGTCCGGTACTAGGTGCCACTTTTCGGACTCGACCATTTTAACTATTAAGTTCAAAAATACATTTTTCTTAGTTTTACTTTTTTTTTAAATCTCTACTATCATTAACACACCAAAGAATACTTCGAAGTTTGTGAACAAAATATAAAAAATCGAAGTTCTTATATATATAATAGTTTTATTAATGAATAACCTTAAGTGTTCGGTACTGGGGGACTTAGGGGGACTTCCCCCTAAGTATTTTTCGATAAAAATTGACAAGAAATAAGTTGAGTATATATATATATATATATATATATATATATATATATACATATATACGTAATAAAATAACAATAATCCGATCCCTTATTAATTAATTGTCTGACGTGAAAAAATTTTCAAACTTTGACAATTTTACCTTACAGTGGATTTCCTCCTTCAAAATTTTTAGATGCATCTACGTAAAGAAATTTTAGCTGTCGGAGGTCCGCCTCGTGCCACAGATATCAATATAATTTTCAATAATAATAATAATAATAATAATAATAATAATAATAATAATAATGAAAAAAATACTCTTAATAATAATAATGGGAAACGCAGAAAGATTCCACTCCAGTGAACGCTCATCGATCCTAGAGGAGCTCGTGGAGAACCCGCCAATAATTCGAACAACGATTGTGCATTGAGGCATAATCTCGAACGAGTGTCTCACTTGGGAGCGATATCGTTTATTAAAAAATTAAAAAATGGAATAAAAAATAAGATAGATCGAGAAGAGTGTTGGATTTCATATCGCAGATTTTTCAATACCGTAAAATGAAAAATTCAAGAGATACGAGAAAAACATTTGTGGCGCGTGTTGTTTGTGCGGAGAATAACGAAGGGTGGTTTTTTTTTACAGAATTTCTATCAGAGGGTTGAAAGTGTCCTCGGAAATTTCTCGTTGGAGGGATAAAAAGCCCAGAGACGGCAAAAATAAAAAGAGTGACGGCAAGAAGTCAACCACGGAACCAATATATACATATGTAGTGAAGCTTGAAAAATACAATTTTTCATTAGGAAACTGCTCACTTGACATGGAAGCGAGACAGAGTAGTTCAACAATATAACTTAAAAACATGATTGCTTTTATGGTGAACAAGATTGGTATTAGAAATGCTTTTTACGCGTAATTTTTCTCATAAAGTATATAAAAAGATTGTAAATCTTTTGGGGAATGTGAAATAAAAAGTTCAAGGACAGATTAATTTAGGTGGACATTAGGTTAATTTGCGGATTGCCTGATTATTAGGACGAAATTATTCTAATCCCACGATATTTAGTTTTTATATAACCTGAAAGTACACGAAATTCCGCTAATCTGAGAAAAATTATCACTTTCTGTTGTTTTTAGTCGCTACTCATCAGTTTTTTATATCATTGTTAATTGATCGACGATACGACGGGTTTTTTCATCTATTTTAAGATTTTAAGGCTTCGGACAAGAAGATTTTTTTAAAAATTAAATAAAGAAGAAAGGCTATCCAATTCAGCCAATAGGACGCAAAGATTTTGGAAAAAATTCAATAAAAGGAAAGAAAAGGCTTGGGGAAGACTATCCCATACAGCGAAAGGACGCAAATATTTTTTTCAACATTTTTTTATATAGGACGCAAAGGCAAACAAGCAGCGAGACATCTGTGCGATACTTTTGGAACTAAAAAGATAGCAAACTTCGAAGATAAGATACCGACGTGAATGTGTCCCGAGTCCTCAGCGAGAATTGATCGTCGGTAAGTGTTGATAATGCAGAGCGCTGCCGCTACATACTCGGCGGATTAGCTCACTCACTAGATTTCTGTACGCAGCGAAAGTTACTTTACCGACGCTTAAATCACAAACAAAGGACGCTTGAGAATATTTTCATAAGGTAATTCAATTATCTCAGTGTTGGCCAAAGCTATCGAAATTAATTTTAATAATTGTGTGGATTGATTATAGTTCGTTAAAGCTGTCAGAAGCTGTCATTTATCTAGAGGTAGATAAAAATTTCAAAAGACTGTTTGCAAATTGTTTAAAGAGTGGAAAAACTGTCGGGATTTATAAAAAAACTATCGAATAGTATCTCTAATTTCTCGATGATTTTGGCCTCGAATTTACAAGAAAACCCAAAGTGACAAATGAAAAAAAAATTATGCCACAATTAAGAGCTTGGGAGGAAAAGCAACTGGAAAAAAAAATCATTTCTTTACAGTTTATATTTTTTGAAAACATGTAGATGGAACTTTTGAGTTAAGATTCTGAAAATTTACTGAGTTACAGTGACTTGAGTGAGATCAAGTTTTTTTTCGAACTTGTCCGAGCAAATATTTCGAAAATTCGGAGCCAATTTTTTTCAGTATTTCCAATCGCGGTGCCCAATTCTGTACGTAGCAGATTGCAAAAATTTTGATAAATACTATTGTAAAAACCTGCTTGAATAAAAAAAGGTCCTGAAAAATCAAAATAATTCAATTCATCGGTGTTTTATAAAAATAAAAAAAAAACAGCAACGTATAACGACAGCAACATTCTTTGACTTTTCATTTATAAGATATTTTATTATCGTCGTTAAGATTTAATCTACATATCTGTTAATTTTGCAGATTTTATATTCAACATCTCTATGGAAAAAGTTGAATGTATAATTAAGGCGGTATTTTGGTCTAAAATTTTGAAAAAAAAAACAATTTTTATTTCATATTTTCATAGTTTGGACGTTTAAGAATATATCCGCGGAGGGAAATTTTGAAATTCAAATACTTTACGGATTTGCCACTATTTTAGTGGCGCAGCAACTATTTGGAGCAAATCGGATTATGGACGTTTTTCTCAAAACTATTTTTCTCAACATGCCTGACATGATATTTTAAGTTCTACTCAACCAATTTACTTGAAAATTTTCACCAATCAAAATGTGTCAAAATTATTATCCTAACTATTGTAAAAAAAATTAAAAACTATGAAAAAAGGGTCAACAAACGCTTTTTTTCGTTCAGACAGCCGCCATTTTACGATTTTTTTTTGTTTTCTCTGAGGTACGGGCTATAACGACATTCTTACTAATTAAGAATCTTTTTTTTTTTATTTGGATCAGATGACTAGAAAGGTTGCAATCGCGTCAGCCAGCACACTACTTTTTTTAACCCTCAACTTTACCAATTTATTAACTTATTCAATTTTCATTTTTTTCGTAAAAATTTGTTTGTATATTGAAAAAATATTAACAAATAGGTTAGAAAAAGAAGAATAGTAAAAATATATATTTTTTTATCGAGCTCGAAAAAACGCTCAAAATGTGTCCCTGAACCAGAATACCGCCTTAATAAACACAACCCGATCCCTCAATAATTAATTATGTCTGTGATAAAAATTTTGAATCATTAACCATTTTTTCACCTTTCACATTGACTTTTCCTCCTCGTGTACTATTTTCCATAAACTTCGATACTTTTGCTCGTGACTCGAGAATCTTTCGCCACGTTTTTCTCCATCGCTAATGAATCTCGGACCAATTTAAATCGAAATAACTTTCGCCACTCGCGGATGTTTATAATGAAAGCACATTCGCGTAGCCTCACCTTAAGGAGGTTCATCTGGTACCGAGTGAGTCGAAAGAAAAATGGCAATGCTTAACCTCAAAATAATCAACATTTTTTTAGATAAATTAATTTATTATGAATCTCATAAGTACCTAATCGATTTTATGAAGCTCTAAAAATGTTCCTTAGATACTTTTTCATTAATTCTTAAGAGGAGGCTAAATACTGACCCTAACACCTCGAAATTGCCATCCAAACTTGCTCTTATACAAATGGATGGAATTGAATAAAATTTTAACAACATCATCAGAACAATGGCAGGAATGGAGCCTCACTAAAAAAATTTCAAAAAACGAAATAAAATTTTACAGATTCATTTACCACCACGAAACTGTAATTGAAAAACTTAAATTATTAAACTTTCACTTCATTTCGGGTAAATCAAGAGTGAGGCTCCATGAAGAACGCCACGGTACAAATATCGAGACGTTTTTGACATTATTTTATCAAAATGACACGCCGTAAGTTTGGATGGCACATCAAGAGATAAATATCGATAAATTGTAGTTTTATTGAAAAACGAAATGGCGAAATGTAGTTCACAGACGTGCGAGTGAGGGCAGCACCATGGATTCTGACGAGTAACCTATAATATTTCGGGGGCTCGAATGAGTTCGTTGGCATTAGCTGTAACGCATTTTAGCCTCTCAATTGACAATTAATTGTTAATTAATTTATCCCCCTCTTAATTGTCAAAATGTAATTAATTTTCATCCACGGTTGTCGGAGAAAGACTGGACGACGATGATACGTCGATAATGTAGGGATTGAATGAAAATGGTATTTAGCCTCCTCTTAAATTTTCGTCAAAATCTATATTGTATAATGATTGTGAATTTAATATTTGAGGCATTCCACGTAAGTCGGCCACCCCATTTTTTAAATCGCCAAAAATCGCATACAAATTTTTAGAAAGTAGTTCTTACTATCAAGAAACTTCGTGATTTTTTTCAGATTCTTAACATTACATATTTTAGCCGAAAAAAATTCAAAAATTTTGTTTGTCCCATTTTGTAACTCGAAAATTATTCATCGTACGAAAAAAAAGTGGATCATAATATTTAGGATTTTTAACGAGCTTTTCGCTGAAATTTTTTACAAACTCCTCCAAAAGCTCTATATGCCATTTTCGGAGCAAATAATATTTTGATTCACTCTATAATGATACATTGTATCAATAAAAATGCATGCGAAGGAATGGGTTGTCCACTAAGCCAATTTTTTTGTAGTCTGTAAATATATCAAGTAAAAAACTGTTGAAACTACAGACAAATCGAAGATCTTAATTCTGAGAAAAAAAATATCAAAACATTTTTTGTTCCGAAACTGGAATATAGAGCTTTCGGAGGAGTTTGTAAAAAGTTTCAGTGAAAAGTAACAAAATGGAACAAGGAATTTTTTTGTATTTTTTTCCGGCTAAAGTATGTAATTTAAAAATCTGAAAAAAATCACGAATTTTCTTGACAGTTAGAACTACTTTACAAAAATTTGTATGTGATTTTTGGTGATTCCAAAAAATGGGGTGGCTGACTTGACGTGGAATGCCTCATTTATAGACGGAAACCCATAAAGGCCCATGTTAATTAGCAATTACATTTTTATTCATTTCTCACGAACAACGTATCCTCAGGTCTCGAAATTTTAACAGATGACTTTTTAGATACTAATAACTATATTATGATTTTTTTTTATCAACGTCTGTATTGAAAATCGTGTACCAGATGAACCTCCTTAAGCCGAACGCTTCAAACTCCCCGAAGAGATCTCGCACAAACCATGGAATAATATCCGTGATATATTTTAGTATTGCCCCCGCGCTGATGAGAGGACTTGCAACACGAATGTTTGTCTGTGATGCGGTGGCCCGAGAGGCCAGAAAACTTCGTCCAAGTCAGAAATAGTCGAATGCCATTTTCTTCGCTCATCGCGAAGACATGGTCGCACATCATTTGTCCTGCAGTCACCCTCCACCGCGTATGCATTCCGCATACGTTCCAAAAATGTCTCTCAGACACGATAATTTTCAGGGATTGTTCAACCAAGATTTGCCGTCCCAATGGACAACGAAAGTTCATTTCTGTACGTTTTGGAGACTTCAAATAACAAATCGATCATCGATCCGTGGAAAAAATAGAAAGATACTTCGACGGCAGTATGGAGGAACGTGCTATCTCAAATTGTGCTAGAAGAACGTGCTGTTTCAAATTGTGCTAGAAGAACATGCTATCTCAAATTGTGCTAAAAGAACGTCCCGTGTAGAAATTTTGGTAGGGAAAAACTTCTGCCCCTGACTTGTCCTCCCTAACTAAAGTAGGGAAATGATCCGCTCATCCTAACAGGCCCTGTTATGCCATGTAACACCTGGCTGGCCATTTTTGGATCCAGCGGTCATGATCAGGCCCCTATAACGATATGATCCGGCCCTAGCAGATCCTGATCAGGCCCCTAAGATTTTTAGAATCATGCCCTTAAAGGCCCTGATCACGGTCACGATCATACACCGAAGCGCTTTTTGAACAATTCGTTTTTACGAGATACTCCTTTTTCAATGTATGCATCTTATTATTTATTTCGAGGCAACCCTTTCTTAGGGTACACTTTCCTTTTGGCAATCCTCGAAGAGAATATTAGATTCCGAGTGAACGGAAATTCTCTACGAGAATTAAATAAATAAGTACAATTACATAAGACGGCAGGAACTCCTTGTATGGATTCTGCCGACACCGACTTCTGCTGACATCCGTGCTCGCACCCGTCTATATAAGCATACTGAACACATTATCCGTATGGGAGTTCAACGGTTGCTGTCCTGCGACATCTCGCGCCAAGTCTCGGAACTAACGTGATGCGGTTCATGGTGATAATATTAATAATCCTCTGCCTACGTAACGAACTTGTAACAGGCGCATAATTACTTGTTATTCTCGCGGGATAAGAGTGATAATGTAAATAATAATTAAATAATAATAATAATAATAATAAACGAGGCAATGATTGTTAATTTATTATTATTGTTATTACTATTATTGTTATTTATTATTATTATTATTATTATTATTATTATTATTATTATTATTATTATTATTATTATTATTATTATTATTATACTACTGAAAGCCGATATACAAATAATTTTATTTTAATAAATACTTAGGGCAATCCAATAGTTTTCACATCAGAGCCCTGCCAGGGTAATAAAACAAAAATATGTTTTGCTTAAAAGTGTAAAAATAACATCGTCGGAAACTGTTCAAAGTCTGATCATGCAGGGCACTGGTAATAAGTAATTATTTCAATGTAATAACTAGGGACCAGGTCGTTAAGTTCCACGACAGGGCCCTGCCAGAAAAATCGGATCAGGCAGGGCGGATCAGGGGCAAGAATCAACTAATGGTTGCCCTATCACATTTCTACACGGGGTGCTATTTCAAAATGTGCTACAAGAATATGCTATCTCAAATTGTGCCAAAAGAACGTGCTATCTCAATTTTTGCTAGAAGAACGTGCTATCTCAAATGATGAGTGAAGAAGGTGGTATCTCCAATTGTGATCAATTGGAGATACCACCTTGAAATTATGAAATTATGAAAGAAGAAGGTGGTATCTCCAATTGATCACAATTGGAGATACCACCTTCTTCTTTCATAATTTCAGATAGCACGTTCTTCTAGCACAATTTGAGATAGCACGTTCTTCTAGCACAATTTGAGATAGCATGTTTTTCTAGCACAATTTGAAATAGCACGTTCTTCTAGCACAATCTGAGATAGCACGTTCTTCCATACTGCCGTCGACTTGGTTCTCATTCGTGCAAATGACAAGAAGCGTCATTGAAATCATTTTGGTACTGTATTTGGCTTTCAGAGGGACATCGTGACTTGGAATTCATTTGTCAGGTATGAGTTTGTCCGCTTGCATCTAAAATGCAGTGAGATTATCCTTGGAAAAAAAATTCCCTCCATAAAAACTTCCCAGTCACATGGTCACGTATCGGAGCGTGAATTTACAGGTAGATCTGAGTGCTCTGCTCTCCCTCCTAAAAGATCCCACGCATAAAAATTATATGGGCCTGTAAACTGAAACGCCATTGACGGCACTTTCATCCGGTAGTGACACGCAAGAAGCCCGAATCGAATATTACATTCTCGACGCCGAGTCCAACCGTGAGTTCCCAAAAAAAAAAAAAAAAAACAACAGCAAAATGTAGGACAAATTTAATAATCACATGCCAAAAAATGACAGGGGATCGATCGATGGACACGCCATTTAGCGTGACGACGATCGGAACTGATGAAAACGATGAAAAACGACGGCGAATTTTTCGGGGACACCTGCAACCGAAGAAATGAGAGTCTGCACGAGTTAAGGGGAAATATACACCTGGTAGCGTCCGAAAAATCGACTTTTTAATTTTTAAATTTTCTTAAAGTTTGCGTTCTTAAAATTCTTTCTTAAAATTTTCTCAAAACAAGATTTTTCTAACTGGTACCCAAAATATGTCGAAAACTACTGAACCGATTAGCTTCAATTTTTTTGTGGTTATTGTATACATAGTTGTCTAGTCTTTGTCCCAGGATTTTTTTTCCGATTTTCATTTTTATTTTTTGGGTCAAAATGCGAACGAATTTTTTCTTGAAAATAGCTACGTTGAATTCAAACATCCGCCATTTCGTCAAAAATTGATATTTTCTAAATCGGCTATGGCAAAGATAAGATAGTAGTATCTATTTCAGTATCCTGTTTTGGTTTTTTCTTCCACATGATTTTTGACGAAATGCCACTAGGTACCGCTATGGCAGATTTTTTGATGGCACTCCGTGAACTCTGTAAGCCTGGGTCATTTTTGTCCTACTCAAAATTGTTTCCGCCGATTACTTCCGAACGAACGAGCGATGGGGACCTCAACCCAAAAAAAACTTCATAAAAAATTCATTTAAGAATGTACAGTTTTGTTTATTAGAGTAGAATTAACTATTATAAGTTGAAAATAATGCAGTTATAAGAAAAAAAATGTTTTTCGATAATAAAATGCGTTCATATCAATACATGACTTATTGCCCATTTTACCCACCGAACTTAAGCATTTAATATTACACGAATAAAATGTAATATTTTTTTCCTTAAAGGTGCATGATTTTGCTTGAATTTGCCGTAAATTACATTAAAATATCTCAATTTTTCGAAAAGTTATGATTTTTCAAGTAAAATACTGATTTCTTACGCTCCATTTTTTAAATAAAAAATATATGTAAAAATAAACTTTTCACAAATTTTATGGTTGGTACATTGAATTGAAGGTTTCGAACCGTGGCACAAATTTTATTAAATTTTTCCGAGTTCATTAACCCAACAAAAGAACGGCGTGACGCGAACGACTGGGTCGTTCGCGTCACGCCGTTTTTGAAACTTGGAGCATACACTCCTGAAGGTCATGGGATCAATATCGAATTAAATGCAGCGGGTAACTAGGAGAAGAAAAAAATCTGACCCTGCTTTGTAGCTACAAGAGATTTCGACGGTCAGTTTTTCGTACCTAGAAAGTTGTCCGCACGATAGATCCTTATGGAACTTGCAGGATACACTTCTGAAGGTCATAAGATTACTATCAAATTTAATCCAGCGGGTAACTAGGCGAAGAAAAAAATTTAGTCCCTGCTTTGTAGCTACAAGAGATCTTAACGGTCAGTTTTTCGTACCTAGAATGTTGTCCGCACGATAGATCTTTATGAAACTTGGAGAATACACTTCTGAAGGTCATAGGATCAATATCTAATCAAATTCAGCGGGTAACTGATGGAAGAAAAAAAAATTTGGCCCCACCTTGTAGCCATCGGAGATCTCAACGGAGAGTTTTTTTGAACCTAGTAAGTTTTCCGCACGATAGATCCTCATGAAACTTGGAGAATACACTCCTGAAGGTCACAGGATCAATATCGAATTGAATTCAGCGGGTAACTGAGCGGAGAAAAAAAAATTGGCCCCGCTTCGTAGCTACAAGATATCTCAATGTCATCAATGTCTCAATGATCTCAATGTCTCAATGATCAGTCTTTCGTACCTAGAAAGTTGTCCGCACGATAGATCTTAATGAAACTTAGAGGATACACTCCTGAAGGTCATAGGATTAATATCGAATGAAATCCAGCGTGTAACTAGGAGAAGAAAACAAATTTGACTTCGCTTCGTAGCCACAAACAATCTTAACGGCCACTTTTTCGTCCGTAGAGAGTTGTCCGCACGATAGATCCTGATGAAACTTGGAGAATACACTCGTGAAGGTCATAGGATCATTATCGAATTAAATCGAACAAATTTGACTTCGCTTCGTAGCCATAAACAATCTTAACGGCCACTTTTTCGTCCGTAGAGAGTTGTCCGCACGATAGATCCTGATGAAACTTGGAGAATACACTCGTGAAGGTCATAGGATCATTATCGAATTAAATCCAGCGGGTAACTAGGTAAAGAAAAAAAAATTTGACCTGGCTTTGTAGCTACAAGAGATCTTAACTAAATGTCAGCTAGTATTAGCCAAACTTTTTATTAGAAAATATAATACGACAATCTTATTATTACCTTAAAGCAATTTAACTGATGTCTGAGAATTTTATTAGCTGCATAATATTACGGGAAACATATTTGCATAACATCTTCCGAGATATTTGTATTCAAGGTTATCATTCAGATGTTCAGAATGACAGATGGTTTGAATGACAGATTGCAGGACAATACTTTTGCCACTGACAGCGTTGTTCCTACAACGTTGCGAACTTTGGTGACATGAAATTCGCAATTATCGATCGGGAGGGTGAATCAGCTAAACGATGAGGATAAGAAGGATCGATCGATCGTGAGAGAGACCTCGACTGTCAGTTTCTGCCAGAATATAATTGCTACTTTTTGGGCATTGGGAGTTGATGCGCTGATAGTTGGTTTCACGATGGATGAAACGCTGAAAATCGATGACATTAAACTTCTGGAGAGAAACACGGATCCTCTCTCGGCCTTCGTTCGATTTCCCTGGAAACACTTATCGCGTTTGCGTCAAACCGTTTGGCCGATTCACGTCCATTTTTCTCATTCAAGCTTGTCACTGTGACCGAGGTCGAGGGATCGACGTTCAGCGATGACGAAATTGAGAAAGCATACAGTGGAAGATACAATTCACTGATACATCATGGAAAAAGTGTTTCCCTATCTTGATCTCATGAAAAGAACGTGCGAGAGAGAGAGAGAGAGGCGTCCTTTTTTCCTTCTTGTTTCTGAGAGCTAACCATTTGGACACGCAACTCACGCAAAGACCCTAAACGAAGAGAAATAAAGAAAGAAACGGCCCCAATTGTAGATCCTCGTGCGACGATTCGAGGGTTTATAAAATAGAATATGAGAGAGGGAGAGGGATTATACAGAGGACCAGCGACTCTATCGGACGGATCCTTTTCACGCGTGGATCGAGGGTTAACAATGGGGGCTGCGTATGAAGGTCCTTGAATGAAGGTGTCCTGTCTTTGAAATGCTGCGCGGGATGACGGGTCTGACGGGGAATAAAAAGAAGACAAAGAGGAGGCAGAAAAAAATTGAGAGAGAGAACGGATCAGGTTGGAACTCTAATTCTTCAAAGGTGGTTGGCCCAGTCCCTTCGTTCCTAAGTTCTAGGCAGGTAGGAATCGGCATTATCGGACATTGAACATGGGGTTCTTGCGATGGGCTTCCTTCGGGCGTTAGGAAAAGATGGGACCAACCACGTGGAATACATAAGTAACGAGGAGGACCGTTGATGCTGTTTATATATGCTCTCGCCGCGTTCTCCTCTTCGGGACGATCTCTGTTTTTCAATGACGATAAATCAAGACTCGGCAGTTGAACGCACACACTTCAAGGATGGACACGTCGCCGGATCCACGAGAAGAGAGGCTCAAGAGGAAGATCCCAGTGCGCGATATCACCGTGACGAGAGGAGGGAAAGAGGATTCCCTCGCGTATCTTTTAACTTCCATCTCGACAGCCTCCTCCTTCACTCTCTTGTCTTATTCTTTTCTCTCGTGCTCTCTCAGCCTCTCTCTCTATCTTTCTTAAGGCAAGAGTCTAAGTCCCAAATGGGCGTTTCGGTTCAGCTACCAGCCTGAATATTCGTTGCAATTATCGAACTAGCTTGGTTTCTTCTGGGTGTCCAAGCGGCGGTTTGGTGAACCTCCAAAATCAAGGTCGGGACGTTGAAATTAGATAAACTGGTCAACACACGTCGTTCCGACATTAATCGGCATCAGCTGATAGCCTAGAACTCATCTCTGTGACTGATACTGGGCCCAGGACTATTCGGGAGACATTACAGACCCAGAAGCTGAATTATGTTTTCATTCGGGTCTTTGAAAGTAGGGCTGGGTCGGACGCAGGGTCGATATTCATACCAGTCGTGAGTGAGATTGGAAAATATGGCCGATGCTTGCACTTACTATTTTTTTTACTGTCTAGAATTTAAATACAATTATTGATTGGCTTTTTTTTATTATTGCTTTCCCATAAAGGAAGCTTTGTTTTCGTGGAAATTTTGTTTTTCGCGATTTTTATGCTAATGTGCTCAAACTGTCCCAAAACATAGATGTGTGTGTGTGTGTGTGTGTGTGTGTGTGTGTGTGTGTGTGTATTAGGGTGGTTCTTATTTAGGGCTCGGAGGAATTTTTTATCAGACGCCCCCCAAATCGACTCCAAAAATTATGCGCTAATTTTTTCAGATTTTTATCTAGGCTAACCCCTCCCACCAAGAGGGTAGATTTCCCCATTTGAAATGCACGTGTATCGGACGTATTCTCAGGATATATTTTATTCTAAGTGTAAACATTTTTCAAAAAATATGTAACTGTGAGATTTTAGTGTTCATTGGGGCTACTACTATTTGAGGAAAAATTCACATTATCATACGGGACAATCTAGACGAATTTCAATTCGTTTAAAATTCTAATATGGGTCAATCTAGACGAATTGCGATTCGTCTAGATTGACCCATATTAGGATAATAATGTGAATTTCTCCTTAAATAGTGGCACCAATGAACACTAAAACCTCGCCGTTACAGATTTTTCGAAACATTTTTACGCTTAGAATAAAATATATCCTGAGAATATGGCCGAAACACGTGTATTTCAATTGGGGAAATCTAACCTATTGGTGGGAGGGGTTAGAGTCTAGATAAAAATCTGAAAAAATTAAGTTATTGTTTTTTAATTATTTGGAGTCGATTTGGGGGGCGTCTGATAAAAAAATCGTCCGAGCCCTAAATAAGAACCACCCTAGTGTGTGTATCCTGACTTTCTGATGTAAATAATTAATAACTCAAGAACGGTTCGAGATATCGAGCTAAAATTTGGCACACTTGTCCAGCACGACTTGCCCTTCATTATGAAAAATTTTTGTGTTAATTCTAACGGGTGTTTAGATTTTATCGACTTTTTTCGTGTTTGCAACAATCGTGTAAGCGCGCTAGCTTCTACATTTTTCAAGATATTGAACTGAAATTTCGTACAGAATTAGTATAGCTATTAAGGTTTTTTGGTATTGAATTTGAGAATGATCGGTTGAGAAATTAAATTTTTATCAAATTTAGAATTTTTCGAAAAATAGCGTAAACGCTCTAACTTGCACAATTTACAACATATTGCAGGGAAACTTTGTAAGGAACTAGTATAGCTATGAAGGTTGCTCGCTATTGAATTTGGCAAAAATTCATTGAGGGATTAAAATTTTAGGAAATTTTAGGAAATTTTTAATTTTTTGAAAACTAGCGTAAGCGCTCTAACTTGTTCAATTTTTAAGATATTGCACTGAAACTTCGCACAGAGCTAATATAGCTATCGAGGACGAGCGTAATTAAATTTGGCAAGAATCGATCGAATGATTAAAATTTTATCAAATTTTGGTTTTTTTTTTGAAAAAAGCGAACTCTAACTTCGGCTATTTGCGAGATATTGTACTGAAATTTTGTATACATTCAAAATAGTGATTAAGGTTGTTCGCTATTGAATTTGGCAAAAATCAAATATGGCAAGAAGTAAATTTGAAAGAATTTGGCAAATTTGCACATAGATTACTCATTTTTTTTCGATAGTTAACAAAGCTTCCTTTATGAGGAAGCCAAATTTGATCACCATACTTTGTGATAAAGGAAGCTGTTTGAACTATGGATAAAGATGAGGAAGCAATGTGCAAATTTCCAATGTTTTTTTTACTCTTGTAATTATTCGACAATGTAAATTGGAACAATTTTCAGAGACCAAATTAGGTCATCTTTCTTAGAGAAACACCACATAATTTTTTTCGGATGCTGTGTCGTCTTTGAAGCGCCCTTTTTAAATTTCGAAAATCGGTTCATTGCGTTCAAAGATATCAATTTTTGTTAAAAAATTAGGTTTCTGCTGAGTTTTCTTATTTATCAGTATTCAGGTTCATCTTTCACTTGAATGAAAATAAATTTATCCTAAAGGGTTTTTTTTAAATAAAAAATTGATAAATTTATTTGCTATTATGGTTCTTTGTCTAACCGAGCTTAATTTTATGATTTCGAAAATTGTTGGGTCGATTTAAACTCAGCTCATAAGCTGCAGGGTTAATTACATCCGCCGCTCAAGTACAATTTAATTACTTCCGGTCGTGCTTAAATTTCGCAGAATTTTCTGTAGTGCGTGAATTCACGGTGTCGCGAAAAATTGGCCGGATATTCACACAAATGGTCGCGGCTCTAGCAAATCTCAGCATTACCAGAATTTCTTCTCCAGCGTCACCCTAACCTTTTTTTCGTTTCCCTTTCTCAGTGCAAACCCTTTTTATGTCAGACGCATGCTCGCTTTCTTCTCTCGCGTCTAGCTAATAATAGATGGGGCATTGCTGCACCGGAGGGATAGAAATATACCAGCTACCCTCTGCACTTTGTTGCCCCGTTCCAATAATACATTTCTCTCTTTCGCCATCTCACATGTCAACCGACCTCTCTCTAAGTCGATCTCCTCAATTCCTTCGGTATTTATCGAAGATTCATAACGATAAATTGCTAATACTGGGTGTTTTACAAAATCAATGTCAATCCTCTGTATTCTTCGTCCACATTATTCCGTATCTTCACCTTTAAAAGGACAGATTCAGCGTCAAAATGCCAATTTTGGAACAGATGTTCGTTGAATACGTGTAAACCTGACCAATGGTCCATCATCAGACGGTGACATGATATTTCGACCGGAGTCAATTGATCCGCGACATTTAATCGGCGACATGTGGTCCGACGATAAGTTACCCTCGCGACTATTGATCCGTGCGACGTTAGATCCGTCGATAATTGATCCGTGGGTTAATTGATCCGTCGATAATTGATCCGTGCGACGTAATGGTGAAATGCGTACCAATAACTGCGTCGCGGGGTGGCACCATGCCTTTAATGCTAAAATTTATGTGTTTCATGCGATATTTAGTTCGTTTGTCGATATCTTTCAAAGTTAGCAGGTCATTACTGACACTACTGGTGCTCAATGAATACCGGTTTGACCGTTACAGTAAAAAAAACGTCAAACATACGTTGACAAGAACGAGCGAATAAAATTTATTGTTGATCATTATGCCGGTAATCAGACCTTGAAGTATTTGAAGTATATTATGTCTGTATAATCATTAAAATAGTTCGACTAATGTTGCTTGTACATGCCGACGATTTGTGTGTGATAATTTGAGTGTCTCAGGAAACCCGTCGGTGATGTTCTTGTCGCATATAAGGCACGAATTTCGACTTCTTTCTTTGTAATCTAAATATCAGGTACAAGATAGGTGGCCACTGATTGAGAGAATGATTAAAATGAAGCCAATGCAACATGTCTGTTAATTACAATTCACATGCGCCCGCGTTCATTGTAAGGATTTCGTCACGTTCTTCCGTTGAATATTTAATTTTGAATAAATTGATGAATATACCCACACGGAACCAAGTGTCCATTGGACGACCCCGAGTATTATATAATTAGTAATAAAGTTTATAATTAATTACCAATGTCTAATTAATAACGATTAAATTGCTTAAATTAAGGGACGTATAATAGATGATCATTGGACATCTTTCGGATCACTGGTTTATTCGTCTTAAATACTCAAGTTTTGGGATAAAGTTCGTCTAAAAACCGTCTCAGGGTATGTATACAGGACGTTCCCTGTACACTGCGACCTCGATAATCGGAATCCGTTGGGACCGGCTCTTGCAAGAAGTGGGGTTGCGCACATTGCACAGAACCGTCTCTGCGCCGTTGGTGGCTGACGGCGGCCTGACGCGATTGGCTTGGCGTTTCCCCCACTACGCTGCAATTGCAATGGTATTGCAATTAGGTACCGATTATCAAGGTCGCAGTTTACATAGAACAGGTGCCGTTTCGCACTTATTTTAGAAGTTTGAGGGATACTCCATGGTCGTCCTTGGGATGGAGCTTTCATTCACCATGTATGAACATTGGACGTCCTATGGCTCTAATGTTCCGTGTTGGATATTCATATTCATATTTTTAGCGTATTTATTGTGGGATTGTGTTATCTTTTGCGTTATGAATTATAATTTCTTCTGGATTTGTTGTCTGGATTACGTGCTGCTGGGGTCACTTGTCGTGGTAAAGCTGTCGTATAGCTCAATTATCGTTGGTAGAGATGTCGTGCGGGTCACTTATCGTTGGTTGAGATGTCGTGTGGGTCAGTTATCCTTGGTCAAGATGTTGTGCGGATAAGATGTCGCTGGATCAAATGTCGCGGGTCAAACGTCGTGGACCAAACGTCGTTGGTCTAAATATCAGGAAACCAATTTTTGAGTTTCATCACGCTGTGTACGATCCTGACCAAACCACTTAACGGATTTTATCCTACGACGGCTCATTTTCTTAAATATTTGCTTAAATACGGTACTTTTCATTTTTAGGTCCTTATTATGGAGTTACAGGCTACTTTATGAATTTTTGACCCATTTTTTGTTTCAAAAATTCACAAAATGGCCTGTAATTCTATAATAAGGACCTGAAAAAAATGTGCCGCACTCGAGCAGTCTGGAAAAGTGTTGCAAAGAAAATGAGATGTCGTAGGATAAGATCCGTCAAGCGGTTTGGTCAGGATTGTGCACAGCGCAGTGATACTCAAAAATTGATTTATCAGCTAATCGCTGCACCTTAAGGATTCCAACTGACGTCAAAAATTTCTTCATTTGATACTTTAAATGATGGACCATTGGTTAGGCTTATACGTATTCAACGGACATATATATTTCTGTTCGAAAATCAACGTTTTGACGCTGACTCGGTCCCCTTAAAACGAATATCAGTTTGATTGGCTGACACAGAGATTATTTACGGGATTATACGTGGTCGGGCACTTAAAAAAATGAATCCGGTAATTTTTAATCAAAATAAGACCAATAAATTCCGTTACATTAGTTTATCCTGTGATTAATCAGAGAAATTTCCAAAATATCAAATTAAGGAGAAAAGCCGCTGTAAGAATCAAAATAATTTTTTGTTTTCACTCCTTTAAATATATATTTTCAAAAATATGTTAACGAAGTTGTGAGTTAATATTCTGAAAATTAACTGCGTTACAGTAACTTTAGTGAGAACAGGTAGCGCGACCAATTTAGGACCAGCGAAAACTAAGCGATTTTCTTTTTCGAAATGATATTTTTTGTTCCAGTGAATACTCGAAAAATTATTAACAGATTTTTTTCTTTTTTTTTCAAATTTATAATTGCAGTGACTAAGTCTGTACGTAGCTGATTAAAAAAATGTTGATAATTACGATTTTCTAAACCTGCTTGAATAAAAAAAGGGCGTAAGAAATGAAGAAAATTCATCTCGTTACCATTTTGTAAATAATGAAAAAAACGACGATGCATAACGATAGGCTACAGTTTATACCGTTTTTTTACCGTTAAGATAATATCTATATCTTTGTTAATACTCAAGATTTTTCAATAAAAATTGCTGTAAAATAAGTTAACATACACTTAATAAAATAAAAATAACCCGATCTGTTAAAATATTTATATCTAAATATTAATATTTATAAAAATAATTCTCAAGCATTTCGACTTTTTCACCCCTTACAACGACCCCCCTTAATACAAAATGGCGTGTTTCAAAGTGATTCTCAGTTATCACGAAAAAATGAGCATTTTTCATTCACCAAATCGAAATTTACATCAAAATACAAATAATCTTGGCTCAAATACTAAATTTTTACGACTAGAAAAAGCTCCAAAGACTCCCTGAGGTCGAAGCAGCAGTTTTTAAGATATCTTCCTCAACAACCACAAAAACTTTCCAATAAAAACACACGTAATTAAAACATGAGTTTCTTAATTTACATAATTTCTCAATTTTATTTCTCAATTCTAATCAGATTCAATTTGATACCGCCAGAAAATGTTTGGAAAGATAATTTTTCGACTTTTACGACTATGTAATACCCCTTAAACTTTCTCTATATACTTTTCTCTGGTAGAAAAAACCGCATAAAAATATTACGGGAGACATGCATTTGGTTGAGATTTATTCGAGCTTTTACAACGATTGATGGTACAAATATATCATCAACGGCGGTTGGCGTAAAACGTCGGTTTATTGTGAGTCGATCCCAGGCACTGTCACTGAATAAAGCTCTTTCAGGTTGCGCTGTCTTCGAAATATTGCTCGAATCGTACATAGAATATACCAAATAATATGTATGCACACCACGAAAAGACGAAAGCTGGAGCGAGAAGGAGAGATTGGAATGGGCGACGACGTCGGTTTCGTGTAAGGCGGCTCTTTAGTTTTTACGATCCTATCGATTATCCTATCGGGATTCTATCGTCCACGAGGCTTGTCCAAACTACCGCGACACGCTCGTCTCTATCACGCTTCGCGATACTCTTCGGCTCTACTTACCTGAACATCGACTTGTTCAGGATTTCACGTTCACTTCCGTTAAGCTCTAATATCGCAGATCCGCCATCGTTGGCCCTTCAAAACGTGACAACGACCACTCTGTCAACGTTCCTTGTTCCATTTACCAAAAAAAAAAAAATCATGCAAATTAGAAATTTGCACATAGCTTCCTCATTTTTTCCGTCGTTCGTCGACCCTCCTTTATGAGGATCTCCTTGACCACCTCTATGACATGTATGTTTATTATCATGGCTTCCTCATAAAGGAAGCTTCACGAACGACGGAAACAAATGAAGAAGCTATGTGCAAATTTCTAATTTGCATGATTTTTTAGGAATTCCGTTCAGTTGCATTATTAGATGTTTTTGTCGTCCAGTTATTGGTGCTAGAGAAGTGATCTCCATAGCTGTTAAATTAGGAAAGTTAGTGTTAACAAGTATTTTTCGAAAATTTCAAAAAATTTTTGCGAACGAACATCTTGAGCGTTTTTCACCAAATTCAACCCTAACCATTCTTATCATCTAGTGTATTCGTGCAAAAAGTTTTAGCTCCATACTTCTAAAAATGCGGATGCTGGAGCGTTAACAAAATTTTGATGGAAATTTCAAAAAAAAATGTTTAACCGAACCCCTCGGGCGATTTTTATGAAATTCGGTATTATTTTTCATTGTCATTGAGTGTATCGTCACAAAAAAAATCAGCTCGATAAATGCAAAATTACAAAAGTTAGAGAACTTACAATTTTTTTGCGAAAATTGAAAAAAAAAATTCAAACCGAACTTCTTGAGCGATTTTTCCCAAATTCAATCCCAACCGTCCTTATTATAAAGTGTATCTGCACATAAAATTTCAGGGTGGTAATTGCAAAATTACGAAAGTTAGACGACTAACAAGCAATTTACAGAAAATACGAAATCCAGCCAAATAGACAATTATTTTGCAATTTCAAAAAAAATTGCACTTAGAACAGGGACATACGTAGTCTACTTGTGTACCAAATTTCGAGTTGATCGGCCGAAGCGTTCTCCAGACATATTCATTTTAAAGAATGCACAAAGCGTACACACACACACACACACACACACATACGTCCGGACATTTTTTCTAAATGTGATTTCTCGACGTTTTGGGACATTTTGGACATACTGACATGAAAATTGCGAAAAAAAATTTTTTCGCGAAAACAAAGCTTCCTTTATGAGGAATCAAAAAGGAATAAGAAAAAAGCAACTGTACGAAATTACGGTAATTTCCTTTTTGCATTCGATTATTTCCTGTTTCGCGGCAATTTCGAGTACACGATGAGAAATCGATTGATCATTCGTTGTTGGGGCTTAATAAGTGCCGAAAATCTCCCCTTGAACCCGGAAGAACGTCTGGTATTTCTTTTCTCGTGCTTATCGTTGCCAAAATATCGCGGAGAAACAAGAAGGGGAATGAGCTATCGGATCTTCAGGACCGAGCAATCTTAATTATCCCATCTTTCTTACTTTACCCTTGTTTCGTCCGGTCTTAAGGGGCGAAAGAACCATCGGAGGTAATCCGCAGGATCGCAAAGAGCATCGGGCCTCCACTGCTGTAATGTTGGACTGCCCAGGTAGGAATTGGCGATGAAAAAAGAGCTCACCAAGCCCTGAAACAAGGCTCACATTTTTTTATTCAGGCTGAGCACCAGCCTGATTTCAAGCCTAGAAAAACCTCTGAATGATAACGCGGTTTCAGGCTCTTGCACACAGGCTTGACCAAAGGCTGGTAGAAAAGCCTGTACTAAGCCTGAAACGAGCCTTAATGAAGCCTTTACGAGCATTTATGACCCGTGCAGAATTATTTATTTTTTCCATATATTTATCAGTTGTTACGATGAAAATCAGTTCCTTATTCATAATTAATAGTTTCTAAGGGTCAAGTAACGAAAAAAAAAAATTTGAAGAAAAAAAAATTTTTTGCCTCCAGTGGGGTTTGAACCCACGACCCTCGTTTTACGCATATCCTCAAATTCAACATGAATTAAATTTATTCAAAAATTGATAATTTAAAAGTTCATGGATTCTTCCGACTGATTTAGTTTTCTTGCATATTCGCGGACCCTAGAATACGTACGAGACCAGACTGGGATTTGAAACCTACCTACCTATCGAGCCTAACTAACGGCAGAACGAAGCCTGAAATAACCCTGAGTTTAGGCTAAGCAGCCAGTCTTGGTTCCAGGCTGCTCTAAACGGTGCAATGAAACCTGGCCCAGGTCTGTCTCACTCAGGCTCGGTGAAACAAGGTTCGGACAAGCCTGTTTCCATTGTCAGCCTTTTGATTTCCTACCTGGGTGAGGTAAGAGAGGGCATGAATCGCGATAATCGCATCAGGCTCGTAAGCGTTTTGTGCGATAGGACATCTGCACGGAAATGAGAAGGTTCAGCGTATTGCTGGTACACAGTTGCTCCTCATATCTCTGACAAACGCCACAAACATGTTACCACGTTCGACGAATACGATGAGAAGGTACAGAGACGCTTGACTGGTGGGAGAAAATCCGAAGAGTTTTGTTCAAGATTGTCGTTGCGGTGCAATCGAGTCAATGGAGAATCGTCCCAATGGAAAAACTAGTTTAAATTAAGGTGAATCGGAATTAAAGAATTCTCGCTAACAGCAAAACAACTTAGCACAAAGACTGTGCAGATAAATGACTCAATTTTCATCAATAAATCGATGGGCATCTTGTAAAGATTTTGTGAAATAAAGGTTGGAGTTCCAACTCGATCCAGACAAGTGCAAGCTTATTTTGTTTCTCGGAAATTCGGCAACTCTACTTTCTCTCATTCCCAATAGAATCGTCCTTGACCCAGAAATATATCGAATCCTTTTCATTTCATCTCTAAAATAATCGAGCCCCTAAATTCTTGCGTCAAAGATCGAAGTGCCCATTTCTCCCATAAGTGTTGATTCAAACTTGATTTGCAATGTTTATTTTTTTATCCTGATGTTCGGTAATGGACCGTCTACTTCTGCAAACCTGGAAGGGACATCTGAAAGAGCAATAAAATTCACTTATTTCTACAGTCCTCGAAATCGGGAAGAAATACCGTAAGTGGGAATTCAGGAATTCCGTTCAGTTCCATATACGGTTGCCCTGGTAATAATAGTTTTGCCCTTAAAATATGTATCACAAATTTTTGGGAATCTCAGTGATTCATTGACTTGACTGTACCACAAGGATTACCTCAAGAAAGAGAAGAATAGAGAGACCAAGACTGAAAAGAGAAGGTTGACTGACTTACCTCATCGCGGAACGATCTCTGTTGCAAGCTCGTCCAGCACATTCTACATTGGCACGACGACGACGTGGTCGATGGTACTGTAACGCTCGTGACGGAGTTGCTGGTTGCACCAGCCGCATTCCCATTGCCACCGTTACCAACGACTTTATCCCTGTGAGTATTCTGCCGATCACCCGAGGCACCACGATCCTTTTCTCGATTACCGATCTCCGGCGGTGGAGGCGGTGGCACAGGAGGCGGCAGTGGACTAGTCGCTACTTCGAGACTGTCAGAACTAGAATTGTGCCGTCTCGGTGGCGTTATATTCGTCAGATTGTTTCTCTGCTGTTGGCTCACATTCCCGATCGACGATGACGATGACGAGGATGTTTGTTGCTGATTGTGCTTGCCACTGCCGTTGCAATTGTTGATGGAAAGATCACTGGAACGAGCGCTGCGATCGTGACTACCGCCATTTCGGGGATACTGCGAAGGCAACCAAAGATCCAGGCTACACTTCGAGGAAGACTGAGGCTGTTGTTGCGGCTGTGGTTGTTGTTGCTTCTGCTGGGGCCGTAGGAAATCATCGAGAAGATAAAAGCTCTGAGCTCTGTTGGATCTCGTAGAGATCTCGCGACTTCCCGATCCACCAGTTTGCCTCTCAAATTTCTGACAACAATCGACTCTTCGCCACTCACTGCCACCGGTAGATTTCTTTTTCCAGCTTGATTTTTCGCCCGATGATTCATCCCGTGGCTTGTTACCGCGACGCTCCTCCCAGGTCTCCAAACGACACTCCGGTGACTCATTCGCACTCTCCTGATACAATCTTCTGCTGACTTTGCCCGATCTTCCCTGGCGTGGGAATTCGCCGGATTCCCGAGTCGTTCCGGCCTTAACCGAGGATGATGGCCCACCGGGTGTGTAAGGGGTCGATGGTCCACCGATTGCCGGACATCTCAGTGTTATCCAGTTCGGTCCAACATCGTAACATTCGCGGGAATTGTCGGTGTTACCGGTCGTAACTGCATTCTCGATCATAGAGACGCTCATATTGTGAGAGTACGATGTGTTGTCGGTATTACGGACTGAAGAATGCTGCTGGGTACTCGTCGTACCATTTGTCACGGAATTCGTTACGGGTGTCCGCAGCAAAGCACCCAATGAGCGCCACTTGCGATCCTGGCTCGTTGACGACGGCGAGACCGACGATACGTTCGTCCACTTGTCATCTTTGGTGCTAGTGCCGCCATTGACACACGGCGATGCCAGTGTCGTGGTGGCTTTGCTCGACCATTTTCGTTCGCTGGACGAAGTACCCATCGACGGATTACCGATAGAATTCTTGTGCTGTTGCTGAGACTGCTGATGACTCGTCCACTTTCTGTCGCTCGACGGACCGTTGTTCGAGGATGGCGGTGTCATTGCGTTCGTTGGACCACCGTTCGACCACTTACGCTCGGTCGTGCACGACGACGACGATGACGATGCTATCGACGATCCGCCAAGCTCCTGTTTCGCCTTCCACCAGGAAGACGTTGATGCCGTGAACAGAATGAGCGCCCCTCTCAGAGGATTCTGATGTACGCTGTTCGTTTGATTATCGTACTTCGATGTTTCACGATTTTCCGTCACACCGATCGTATTTCTATTGGCGGAGGCTTCGTTCGGACATTTGCCGCTGGTCTCCTGTTTTGATTTCAAAGCTTTTTCGGACCCAACGTTGCACGATGACGACGAATTATCACTGTAGGCCAGTTGACGCTGCCAATTATGATTCTCCGTCTCCTCTCGCAGTACCGTGGTCCTTGCACGTGGCCTTACCCTGACAAAACCGTAATCGTTGTTGCTCTCAGTGACACTGAGATCCGCGTTTTCCGCTACTGTTCCAATGTCGTTTCTTCGCGAACTCGTGATGCCTTGCTGTTGCTGCTGCTGCAATGAACTCGGTCCCCCGTAATTATGATTATGGTGATGATGACGATGACTCGTGCCAGTCGGCAATTGAACGTTCGGCTGTTGCGGCAATGTCGAGGTTCTCGAACGATGTCCAGTCTCGGCTGTCGCACCACGCTGAAGGCAGGAAAAGCTCGCTGAGTGTCGAAGACTCGATGGCGGATTGCTCGGCTGACTCACGCCCAACATCGCGGGGTTTATTGTCGTTCTCGCGCGTGCCCAACGACACGACGAACATCCGGCTCTTCACATCTGTTACGTTTTGTCTCACTCTCGTGGCTTGATATCTTGGATGTTGGATCACGAGCTCATCGAGAAACAACGGAGAAATCTCTGTGGCTCAGGGATTGACAAATGTCATCCGTTTGACTGTTTGGGGGAGGCAGTTCGAGTGAGAGAGATCGAGGGACCAGATGTACCGCCTGGAGTCTTATCGTACTTCCGTTTGTGTCTTCCACGTTTGACGATGATGACAATGATGATGAAGATAATGACTACAATTACGACAACTATGTCGTTGTGATCGCGACAACATTTTATCTTTTAAACTAAACCGAGAATCGTCTCCGACGAATCAATGAGCTTTCTTTAAGGCTTTGTTTTGATTTTGTTTTTTTTTTTTGGCAGTTACAGAAGTCTCACGTGTTCCTAGTGCGGTGCGAATCTTCCCGTCCGAGCTTCAGAACGACTTAACATTTGGGAGGATCTGAAACACAAATAAGGACGGGGTTGGGGTTGACAACTCAAAAGAACAGAAAAAAAACAGTGTATGCCTACTGAAACGTGAATACGATTGATAATGAAGATACGATTGTTACATGTTACGATACGTTATAATAATGCGACACATATGTGCGATAATGAGCAATGAGAGACGCTAATTTATGCTGTCAATTGAAAAAAATGCAGCGATGGGGCAAGTGGCAAAAAAAAATATGGCCATCGGATTCACTCGATGACTCCGACGACATCGTTCGTGATTGAATTCCTCGGCAAATGTTTTTCTTTTTTTTTCAACTATCATAAAAAAAAGGTATCAATGAACGAAGTCTTGAAGACGTTTTTGGAGATGCTTGAGACTGATGAAATAGTATATTACGATACGAGGGCGATGAAACTTTTTCTGACGAGTGTGAGTTTGCAGCATGAGCCGAAGGCGAATGTTGCAATCACACGAGTTGAGAAAAAGTTTCTCCCACTAGTATCGTACGAAATTTTATCGTACGAGTACGGAAAGTGCCAGTTTGAGTACGCGCAGCGTGCGCAAAGTGGCACTTTGCGCACGGAGTGCAATAAATATTATTAACGATGGATTAATGATTATTTCGATGACGCTTTAGTGAAAATGCTCGAATTATCTACGATGCGATTGGTTTGGATCGATCATTGTTCAAGCAATGTTAACAAATACAAACTAACTAATAATTGTTGGACAAAGGAGAGAACTCATAGAAACGAGAAATTAGTTGACCTTTATTGTCATTTGTGAATATAAAAGAAAAAAAGAAAAAAACAAAAACGTAAATGAAATTGGACACTAGTAATTGGAATTAATGACCGATCGGAGGATCGGACGGGAGTTCGTTGGTTTATTATAAGCGCAATTTCACGCAACATCCCGTTCGTAAAAATCCTTAATCGCCTGGCAAAAATGTAATCAATGAGTTCCAGTAAACGTATATTTACAGTGACGATATTTTATCACTGCGAGACTTCCGGTCAGACACGCACAAAAGACGGGGAGTTTTCTCGCGTAGGATTCTGCCAAGCGAATATACATATTTATTCTCGCAATTATTTCGCAATTAGGCTCACGTCTAGACGGTAATTAAAGTCGTTGAGTGTTCTTTTATTCGTGGCCGGTGGTCCAATGTGGTCGAAATTCACGAGGAATCCCTCCGCCACTCTCTTCCCTCCCATCATCGTCAATTTCAGTTTTTCCTTCCGTCACGCATCCTCGTCAAACTTTACTTGTAATTTATTCGAAAATACAAATGGCACATTGCGAATGAGAGAATCGACGAAGAAGAAAAAATTGCAAAATTACAAATACAGCATGAACAAAGATGTCTGAAGGTTGGAGGTTTGCGAGGGTGAAAATAGCGAGGAAAATTGTTGAATTCATGTGAGCACGATGAAACGAGTGTTTGAGAAAGCTATTAATCTTATCGGTAATCAGTAATGGTTTCACCGCGTTGAATTGAGTATGGAGGGGAGCTCGTTGAACTTAAGAATGGATACATGCAAAACACAGTGAAATAAAAGGGAAAGAGGCGAGAGAGAGAGAGAGAGAGAGAGAGAGAGAGAGAGAGAGAGAGAGAGAGAGAGAGAGACAAACGTTAGACAAAGGTGAGAATTAACATCTTTTGCGGATAGACAGACACGTGTACATATATTAACGGAATTTCATACGTATTATTGTGTAGGTGGGTAAAAATTCCTCCATAAACCAGCAAGCGTGACACACTCTATCAACGGAGAAACTTGGCAACACAATGCTTCGTTGAGTGGCGGGAAATCAAAGAATAACTACTATCATATATATATTTTGTGTTACAATATATATATATATATATATATATATATATATATATATATATATATATATATATATTAGGGTGGCGCAAAAAATCGACTATGTTTTTTTTCGAGTCTCTTGTGATGATATGTTAGTTTTTTTATGTTTTAAGGACCCTCACCAAAAATGAGCTAAAACAAAAATTTCACGGGTCACTCAAGATTTTTAAAAATTTCAAAAATCGTCAAAATTCGTATTTTTATTATTTTTTATTTTTTTTTGCTCATTACGGTAGAATTTTATAGACGAAAAAAAAAGTTTCTCAAATTTTTAGCTCAAAATATTCATTTTTAAAGGTCGCTCATAATTTTTTTATATTTGTAAGTGCCATTGCATTAGATGTTTTCGAGTGACCTTTGCATATTCATCTTAAAATTTGATAATTTTTTTTCTTTTAATTAGTAAGATAATCCATAAAAATACACCACGAGATGAATAAAAAATTAAAGACAATACTGAAAATATAATTTTTTGATAACTCGATGTTTTGCAAATTACAGTCATAATACGATTGATTATTTTTTCATTGAGTTCTCAATTTCTTTTAATTTTTTTTTCTTTCGTCGTATCTTTCAGCATTACGAGCATGTGAAAGATCTGTTTTATCGACGCTACAGTAAAACAGAGTGTGTGTTAATTTTTGCGACACAACCATTCCTTGACTATTGAACCGAATGATCTGAAATTTGACCAGGTGACAGGTGATTCTAGAGAGCACTAGAGAGCTCGATAGTGGTGTTTTTCTTAAATTAAGCTATGCAAAAATTATTGGATCCATTTTTGTTTGAAACCTCTCAGATTTTACCCGAAAAAGTACATTTCTATGTTGAATTTCTCTATTTTCTGGCCATTTGGCTCTAGACAAAGCTCTCTAGAATCACCTGTCACCTGGTCAAATTTCAGATCATTCGGGTCTAGTCAAGGAATGGTTGTCGCAAAAATTAACATACACTCTGTTTTACTGTAGCGTCGATAAAACAGATCTTTTACATGCTCGTAATGTTGAAAGATACGTCGAAAGAAAAAAAATTAAAAGGAATTGAGAACTCAAAGAAAAAAATAATCAATCGTATTATGACTGTAATTTGCAAAACATCGAGTTATTAAAAAATTATATTTTCAGTATTGTATTTAAATTTGTATTCATCTCGTGGTGTATTTTCATCGATTATCTTACTAATGAGAAGAAGAAAATTTATCAAATCTTAATATGAATATTTGAAGGTCACTCGAAAACATCTAATGCAATGCACTTACAAATATAAACAAATTATGAGCGACCTTTAAAAATGAATATTTGAAGCTAAAAATTTGAGAAACTTTTTTTTCTCGTCTATAAAATTCTACCGTAATGAGCAAAAAAAAATTAAAAAAATAAAAATTCGATTTTTGACGATTTTTGAAATGTTTAAAAATGTTGAGTGACCCTTAAAAAATTTTTGTTGAGCTCATCTTTGGTGAGGGTTCTTAAAACATAAAAAACTAACATATCATCACAAGAGACTCGACAAAAAATAGTCGGTTTTTTTGCGCCTCCCTAATATATATGTGTGTGTGTGTGTGTGTGTGTGTGTGTGTGTGTGTGTGTGTGTGTGTGTGTGTGTGTATTGTTAATACGTTTATGTACGGGGGAATAGCCATTCGTTAAGACTTATCTAATCTATCGAAAGAGAGAGAGAGAGAGAGCCCATGCAATTTCCTCTCATCGAATACGGTCTCTGTTGCACCCTCTTGCACCGATAGAATGGTTTAAACTGCGCAACGTCGATTGAACAAACAGAGTCATTGTTTTCACAGAATATTTAAAAAAAAGCTCAAATGCCCCGAAGGTTGGCTCGATTCTCTCTTTCTCTCTAATCTCGATATATCCCGTCGATATATCGCATTGTTATAAGTCATGGAACGAAAATAATGAAAAAAAATCTATTTCCGGATCAAGAAAAGTTTTCTGTAGTCCGAAGGATTTATTTTAGCTTCCAAGGCCTTGCATACGTCCGGAATTTTCGAAAAATCGATTTTTCGGGGGTGTGCGAATATTCGAATTTACGAATTATTCGAGACGAATCGAATCGAACTATTTAAATAATTCGAATAGTTCGAATATTCGAATTTACGAATTGTTCGAATATTCGAATTTACGGATTGTTCGAGATGAATCAAGTAATTCGGAAATTCCAATATTCGCACACCCCTAAATACTTAATACTAAATAATAAGAGACTGTTATTGCAATGGCTGTTTATGATGAAAACCTGAAGAGATATTTGCATTGTCGAAATTATTGAATATATAAATTAATATCAGTAGCTGAAAATAAAGCCAGAATTCAGAACGAGAAAGAAAAACAGTCATCGATCATAACAATAAAAAATTATTTCTTGTTTAACATTCAATAATTGTTAAAAATGAGGAGGAGTAACTAAGGCTAACGATCGACTTTTTTTTATAGTCGTTAAAAAAATTTCAAAATTTGGGAGAAAATATTGCAGGTAATTAAAAAGAGTACAGCTTTTGAAAAATTCAATTACACCTGACTAATAATCAGCGTATTGAATTTATTTGTTAATTTTTCTAACGATGTATTTTCATAATATCGAAAAAAGATATTTTAATTTTACATTTCATTGAAAGGTTGGTAATGAAACTTTCTTTCAAAAGTTATGTTTTATTAAAATTTTAATTACTTCAGTATTGAGCTATAAAAAAAATATTATGATTTAGTTAAATATATGATAGAACATAACTTCTTCATAAAAATCGATCATGATCGATTTAAGAGCAAAAAATGATAATTTGAATAGTTCTTATAATTCCAATAATTCGAATAGTTCTAATAATTCCAATAATTCGAATGGTTCGAATAATTCGTATATTCGACTCGAATATCACTATTCAATTCGATTCGAATGCTATTCGCACACCCCTAATTTTTTTTATATAGATTTTTATACTGTTCTTCATGGTTTAGCCTCACTTTAGTAAAAGCAGATTTAAAAATTCCATGTAGTTTCGAAGTTGTAATGGAAAATGTAACAGCACGACAGGAGCCAAAAGCGACAAAAGAGAGCTCGTACATTGGAAAAAGATATTTTTAAAAAAAGTATAATTGCAGAGAAAAGGTTGCCCTACGAAGCTGGAATGGGAGGTTAATCGTAAGTTCACAGAAAATTGAACTGAATTCAAATTATGGAATTGAATTGACAGAAAAACGCCCTCAAATCTTTGAACGCATTTTTTTTCAGAACTACTTTTTGCGACACGGTCGGCACGATAAATCATAGAGTTTTCAATATTTTTTGATGCGCCTTTTTTCAAAAAGGTTCGTAATAGTATTCTCCATAACCTATCGAGCCCAATTTTCGATATTTCAATTTAAACATTTTCTATAAACAATTGAATCGTAAAATTCGTGACACGAAGTGCAGAAGATTTTTCAAATTGCCATAAATTGTTGAATTTTTCGAAATTAAAAAATTCGGCTCGATAGACTATAACAACGAGTTTGTATTACAAAAATTTTTTTCAATTCCGTGGAGCGGAATTTTCCGACCGTGAAACCAAATTTTTCTTTCCAATGCCGCCATTTATCACGGACTGATAGTTGTAAAAACTGAGTGAAAGAAATTTTTGTCTATCCTCAAAGTACCCATAAGCGATGTGTTATGTTCATTTTTATTCATTTTTATTGTAATAAATAAATTTAAAATAAATATGCTAAACAAATTGTTTCCAGAAGCACATTTTTGGCCCTTTTACAGACGTATGTGAGGCCCCCAAAGAAAGACGGTGAATTAAAAAGTGGAAAAAATAATTGATAATGATCCAAGTGTGTTATATTATCCAAGTTTTTGAATTAAATATATTTTTTAACTTTGTTAAGGCGAAAAAGCGACACCCACGATCAGGTCTGATGTGCTGGGCCCATGTTAAGGTGCACGTGCGTTTGGATGAATGTGTGCAGGAGTGAGAAATTGAATGAGAGAGGAATAGGCTAGAGCAGACAAGGCCGTTTGCATGATGCATAAAAATATATGGGACATTCCATGCCAATTCGACCTGGGTCTGACCCTCGACCGCTCAAATCTGGTTCCCGATTTTTCCTATCATTACTCTCACTCTTTCAAGCAATTACAATTTTTTTCAGTTTTTTCAAAATAAATTGAAGCACGTCATGAATTTTTGAATTTTTTTTGAACACCTTGATGGCCGTAATCGAAAAATTTTAAAAAATTCCCAAACCCGTTTCTTAGCTTTTTAAGCAAAATTAAAAAAAAAAAAATTGCACATTGCTTCCTCATCTTTATCCATAGTTCACATAGCTTCCTTTAACACACGGTATGGCGATCAAATTTGGCTTCCTCATAAAGGAAGCTTTGTTAACTATTGAAAAATATTAGTAATCAATGTGCAAATTCGATCAATTTTCGCCGAATTTGATCGCGAACAAACCTTGATAGCTATACAAGTATTGTACAAAGTTTCTGTGAAATATATTGAAAATTGTGTAAGTTAGAGTTCTTGCGCTATTTTTCAAAAAATTCAAAATTTCATAAAATTTTAATCCCTCGATGGATTTTTTCCAAATTTAATAGCGAACAACCTTGATAGCTATACAAGTTCTGTACAAAGTTTCAGTGAAATATATTGAAAATTGTGCAAGTTAGAGCGCTTGCGCTATTTTTCAAAAAAATCAACATTTCATAAAATTTTAATCCCTCGATAGATTTTTGCCAAATTTAATAGCGAACAACCTTCACAGCTATATTACCTCTGCGCAAAGTTTCAGTACAATATCTTAAAAATTGCGCAAGTTAGAGCGTTTAGGCGATTTTTCAAAAAATTCAAAATTTCATAAAATTTTAATCCCTCGATGGATTTTCGCCAAATTCAATACCAAACAACCTTAATAGCTATACTAATTCTGCACAAAGTTTGAGTGCAATATCTTGAAAATTGCAGACGCTAGAGCGTTTACGCCATTCTGGCAAAAGCGAAAAAAGTCGATAAAATCTAAACACCCGTTATAATTAAAAAAAAAAAATTTCATAGCGAAGAGCAATTCGTGCTCGACAAGTGTGCCAAATTTTAGCTTAATATCTCGAAGCGTTTTCGAGTTATTAATCATTTACATCTGAAACTCAGGATACATACACACACACACACACACATCCATCCGGACATTTTTTCTAAATATGATTTTTCGATGTTTTAGGACATTTTGAACATATTGGCATAAAAATCGCGAAAAAAAATTGTTGACGAAAACAAAGCTTTTTTTGTGAGGAAGCAATAATAAGAAGCAGAGGTCAATTTACTGCAGACTGTTTCTCGAAATTTTGTATGCATAATAATACAAAATTTCCAGCAACAGCAAATTGACCTCTGCTTCTTATTTTTTTCATTTTTTTTGCTTAAAAAGCTAAAAAACGGGTTGAAGCAAAAGCCCAGACATTATGAATTTTACGCTAACATTTTTTATATCTGACACTGTATTTTTGAGAATTTTTTCAGATATTTCGATTACGGTGTTAACAAAATCGACACCCATCGAGGTGTTAAAAAAAAAACATTCAAAAATTCATGACGCGCTCAAATTTATTTTGAAAAATCTGAAAAAAATTGTAATTGCTTGATAGAGTGAGAGTAATGATAGGAAAAATCGGGAACCAGATTTGAGGGGTCGAGGGGTCAGACCCAGGTCCAATTGGTATGGAATGCCCCATATATAATATATTTGTTGCATTTATTACGAAAGAACGAACGTTTCTGTTGCAACAATAATGACATGTAATAGTTGTCCCGATGTTTGCGAGCCTCGGGACTGTTATACATACTATAAGAACGCATTGTGCATGCAGCATTTATATAGATATATATTTATAAAAAAAGAAAAGAAAAAAAATACCACTTTTCTCCGCTCCGATCTTGCTCTCTTCGTTATTCTCACACACAGTCAATCTTTCTTCGTTTCACTGTCGTTTTTCACGTACTTGTCAAGCAAGTTCTCCACGCGACAGTCGCTCTCGCTGACTATCGCATCAATTTTTTTTCCGATCAACAGAAATAGATAAACGCCCGATTATGGTCTCGATATAGATCCATACGACGGATTCCAAGTCAATTCAACGAACGTTTGACCATCTCAACTTTTGAGAATTTGTTTATGATTTTTTTTTTGCATTTTTATATTGATGCTGGAAGGGACTGGTTTTTTCTTAAGACTTTTGGTAGAATCACTGTCCGAATTGATTCATAGTTTTTTTACATTTTTGTTCTGATGCTGGAAAGCACTGCATTTTTTTGAGATTTTTTGCAAAAGCGTCCATGATTTTTTTTATCAAACAGAAACGCCAGGTTTTTTAAGGATGTATTGCCCATAGCTCCCAATATCTGATTGAAATTTCCGTACTTTGTGATGCAAGAAAAATCCGAAAAAATTCAGCAGCATGCCATAAAAAATAATTATTAATAATAATATTGCCCAAAAGTTATTAATAAATTGTTTAAAAAAATAATTATTTAACAATTCTTCGGCAAGTTCTTTTTTTTCTTCAACAAATGAAATGCGTTAATTTTTCTGAACGCTTTTGAATTTTTTCAAAATTTTCTCTCTATTTTGAAATTTTTATAATGGCTGTATTTATGTATTTTTTGGCCTAGTGTCTTTGAAACTTTTCAAAGCTGACGATAAACCTGTATGTAAAAACATATACAAAATTGGGAATTTTTTGTTTGTATTCCAGAATATTTTTCTCATATTTCAAAATGGAGAGGAAATTCTGAAAAAATTTATACAAGTTCAAAAAAATTAACGCATTCAATTTGTTAAAGAAAAAAAAGATCTTATCAAAAAATTATTGAATAATTGTTTGCTTAAACAATTTATTAATAACTTTTGAGCAATATTATTATTGATAATTTGTTTATGGCATGCCAAATGCTGCTGATTTTTTTCAGATGTTTATCGTGTCACGAAGTACGGAAATTTCAATCAGATACAAAGTTTTGATGATGGAATCGTTAAGTCCGAAAATATCCGCAAAACCCCACGATCTTATTCAGAAAATGTATGAATTTATAAAGCAAGATTCATCAGCTTTCCTAAATTATTCAAATATTTGAATCCCTGCACAGAGTGATACAAAATAATTGTTTAATTTTTTACAATTTTCGATTTCATCCAAAAAAGTGCAATCGTGAGAAAAATTGAATAATCTCTGTAAAATATACAGCAGATTTTTAAAAATCAAAATAAAAATATATTTTTCAAAAGTCAATTAAAAAACCAGTACTCTTCAGTCTCGTTAAAATGACAAACAAAACTTTAAAATAAATTCTCGAAAGGGTGGAAAACAATACTTTGACAAATTGACTTGGAATATACGCTTGATATGTATAAAACGTGTAACAGAAAAATTTCAACGTGATCTCGTGCGATCTGGGACACAAAAACGATCAAGCGATCAAGAATATTACCACAAGAGAAAGAGAGAGAGAGGGAGAGCAAAAAAGCGTAAGAATGATTGCGTCGCTTTGGGCGCTAAAAAATTTGCTTAGATTTCAATAGGTGACTTTCAGTGGATTTTTACAGTTGATCTGATTCGATCGAATGACAGCATTTTCTCGTCCCTCGTAAGGAACAGTTTAAGCTTGTCACGGTCGGATAAATCATTCGATCCCTCGTAATGTTGGCTCGAAACATTTGGATTATCGTGTGGACGAGAGAAGGCGCGAGACTTTTCTCGTTCGGATCTCATCGATTTATCGTTCGTCAGGTCGTTAGTCCCGACGGTTGGGAGGACAAAAAAGCGAAGCTTCCGAGGACGATAGCTTATCTTATCGTAGGTACACACAAAGAGTGGAAAATCGACGTGGAGAGGAGAGAAAAGAGCCGGACAAAGACAAGTCGATGGGTTCGATCTTCAAAAGCGTCAGTCCTCGACGTACCCGAGTTTACTGTTTTCACTGGGTTAGTTATTGACTGCTGCACTGTTAACTTTGAAGCTGTATTACTACTGTATTCGTCCTCGAGGCCACTGCAATCCTCCACTTTCTCGACAGAATCCAACGAAAGAAATTTCCTTCGTTCCTCTGTCTCCTCAATTCTTTCCATTCTTTCAGACAGAAGAATAATAGTCGTCGCCGATGTTGCCCCTCTCTCGATTTCCTTTATTCGCCAAATAGGCGGAAAGTGGGTTTGGAATGAGACTTTTCTTCCCTCCGATACTCCTTTATTGACTTCCTCTTCTTTTATACACCTCCCGGAATTCTTTTACATCGATGCTTTTATTTTCCTCAGCAAGCTCGTATCGACAAAATTCTGAGGAAAATTTTTCGTCCACGCGATTTTGTCTTGGATGATTGCCAGTGAAAATGAAAAATATACTTGACAAAAGGTGCGTGGCCGTGAAAGGGGTTGAAGGATTTTTCTCCGCGGAGAAAAATTTTCACGTTTTTTTTGTGACATGCTTTTTGAGAGTCGACTTTTTATCAGAACTGGGCAGTACTTGAAGTACCCGGTACTCGCGACGTACTGGAAGTACTTAAAAAATAGTTCAAGTACTTAAAAAGTAGTTCAAGTACTTAAAAAGTACTTCAAGTACTTAAAAAGTACTTCAAGTATTGTAATTGAATCGGCAAGTACTTAAAAAGTACTTCAAGTATTGTAATTGAATGGGCAAGTATTTAAAAAGTACTTCAAGTATTGTACTTGAATTTGCAAATACTCAAAAAGTACTTCAAGTATTGTACTTCAATTTGCACGTTCTTAAAAAGTACTTTAAGTATTGTACTTCAATTTGCAAGTACTTAAAAACTACTTCAAGCATTGTTTTTCAATTTGCAAGTACTTCAAAAGTACTTCGAGTGTCTTACTTAAATTTGCAAGTACTTAAAAAGTATTTCATGTATTGTATTTGAATTTTCAAGTTCTTGGCCTCTACTTCGAGTGGTGTACTTAAGATTTTAAATACTTTTCTGTACTTCAAGTACAAGTATCAAGTACTTTTGAATGTGTCTTGCTGATGGTTGCATGTAAAAAGCTTTGAATATGTAATTGAAAAAAATATTTAGTGATGTATGGACAATAGTGTCCCTCAACTGTCACCTACGACAGTTTTTTGAAGACGAACACGAAGTTGGAGTCCCTCAATTGTCGCCTACGACAGTTTTTCGAAGATGAACACGAAGTTGGAGTAGTTTTAACAATCCATGCATTATATTCTTTATTTCTTCTTTTTCAAACCTGATGTATCAAAATAAATCGTAATGACAATCGTCAATGTGATTTTTGAATGATTTTTAATTCTTTGTTTAAATACTTCTGTTTCAATCTGCCTTATCAGTCTAATCTCAGTGTATTGCAGAAGGTGAAAATTAGTTTTTATACAAAAAGTACTCGAATAAAAATTAAATGAAAATAAGAAATGAAATTTAAGTACTAGAACTTACGAGATAGAGCTAAAAATTTGAAAAGTACTTGACACTTGGTACTTAATTTTTCAAGTACTTGAACTTCAAGTACTTTAAATCTTAAGTACTTCAAGTAATAAGTACGTGGTACTTCAAGTACTTATGGTACTGTGTACTTGAAGTACTTTCCGGTACTTTGCCCAGCTCTGCTTTTTATTGTGTCTCAGAGGAAAATTAAGATTGAATATTAAAAGGGAAAAGTAGTGATATTTTGATTGATTTTTCTTCGAGCATCGCGCAGAGGATCAATCGGATTCACGACCCAATTTCTTTCGAAGAATTTTTTTTTTGCGCAACACCGAAAAAAAGGTTTAGTAATATCAACTATCCAGCTGCGATCACGGAAAATTTGTTTGAATCGATCGTCACATATTTGATTTGATTACCCCGTTGTTGAAGTAATAAAACTGGTGTCGTTGTTTCGAATGTGTACCGCATTCACCGCAATTACAACATTGGATCAAAATGATTTCAAACGAGATTGATTCAACAACTTGTTTTCTCATTCAATCGAATATTTAGTCATTTACTGGAAGTAAATAAAATTGTTTTAACTGTATGTTTCGTCTCATCAACAAAATCTAGTTTTAGTTTGAGCTATTCATCCAGTCAAAAAGAATAGTAAATGCTTTCAAGTCGATAAAATGGTTTGATAAATTTGACTAAATATTTCAATGCGGCCACAACGCATTTAGTCGATAGTACGTATAGTAACTATACCACGATCTCGGCAGTTCGCCCGAGCTCCGTAAGGTGGCGACGATCGGCGCGCACTCTCGCGCCAGCGAGACAGCCTCTGAGCACCGATAAGTACCAGTGTATTCCCAGCATCGGGGTCCTCGATTAACTTTAAATTGATGGAACATTACCCGCGCTCTGTGGTCGCGCAGTTCTATGGACTAAAGACTATATATTTGAATGAGATCACCATTGCACTTTGGTGGCACTCGTGCTCTTTATAGGCGCAAAGATAAATAAGTTAAATTTTCACTTATCTGTTTAATCTCACGATTAATTGGTTAAGTAAAAGCCCTCGTAGCTTGAACAAATATTGCATATCACCAAATGTTTTGTTTATGCAACTGAAATTTTCTAGCTTTATATTGAATGCATTTTTTTTCCGGTGAACAACATCTGAATTGCATAGAAAATATAAACTGTTCATTGAACTAAACCATTTGGTTATGCAATCGCATATTGAGTGCATTTTACCAAATATAGAATCAAAACAATGTAATTTTCAATTGAACGGATTCCCTACTCTGTTGGGCCAAGGATATATGTATTTATGGGAATGCAATTTTTGTTTCCGTTTTGATACACGTTTTGAGTTAACTAATTTAAGGTTTAGTTAATTCAAGCCAATTTTTTTTCACTTTACCAAACCTTTTTCTCGGTGAACGATAAAAACGACATTGTGAGAGAAAAATGATCCTTCGTGAATCTCGGTATTCTCGCAAATATTGCGACATTTGTTGCTCGTAAATATGCGTTTTTCCCGAGTCTAACTCGACGCGAAAAGCGTGTGTACGATTTATTAAAGCATGAAAGAAAAAGTCTCTCACATCATCGTTCTTCAGCTTGTGTGGAATGTTTATTCGCGCGATGTAAGCGCATTGAATAATGCAGCTTGAATTAAGGATACCGGCCGAGTACATTAAGGATGTCAAGAAGTTTATTAGTGGATAGATTTTTTTTTAAAGGGTGTCGGACGAGTGAAGAAGTAACGAGGAATTCACGTCGACGCCGACGTAATCTCAGAGGGATTCCTCGCTCTGGATAGCCCGAGTCACCTGATTCGAATAATTGGCACGGATCTTCGACCGGAACGAATCGTTCGCGTTGATAACTATTCTTATTATTGTTCATTGCTTTATATGGTTTATATGAATATTCACGGGAATATCAGATAAGAGGGAAGAGTCTGAATTGGAACGCTAAAAAATTGTAATTCCTGCATTTTATCAAACAATAGTATCGTACGAAATTTTATTGTACGAGTGCGCAAAGTGGCACTTTGCGCACGGAGTGCAATAAAAGATTATTAGAGTCGTTTAATTTTTGTTTTTAATAATAAAAAAATCTTGTTTTTAATGAAGCACATTCTTTATCGAAAATTGCAATCTAGAGACTGTGCTTAATATTTTATTCCATGAAAAAAAAGGTTGTCACAGAAAGATTGGAAAATCAACGAAACGGCGTTGAATTTTCCGAACATCGTTTTATTTTTTTTAAAGCCGCTTAAACTCGCTATTTTTTCAAATTTGGATCTCAATAATATTCATAAATTCGTGGTAGCATTTTGAACAATTGTTTATTCGAAACTTAATTTCACTGCAAATTGGCATCTTCGATGTAGAATTTTTTCATGAATTTTCTTAATGAAATAACGCTGGAGGTATAAAAATTGCGAAAGAAAATTCCAAAACGAGGCAACGTGGAATTTCCTGTGTGAAATTTCGTGAAATCGCGAGAGTCAACGATCGCTGGACACAAACGCGAAAGTGTGTGTGTTTGCAAGCGTGCCTAATTGCGCGTCTCGCTAATTAAAAAATCGACAATTATACGTCTCGAATAATTTTTCGCATACTTTTTGCAAATCGCGATTTTTCTTTTCCCGGATAAACATTTTGCGGTTATTCACCGAGAAACTTTCCGTTATCCATATGGTATGGATTTTTTTTTTAAATTTAGTATTGTATTTTTATTTTCCATCAGGAAGTGAGAGGGCGTACAAGGGCTGACATTTTTATGGCGATATCGCGTGCGTTTGGCAATGGCGCACGATACGGAAATTCTGTAAAGGGCATATGTACATATATATATATATATATATATATATATATAACATTAATGCGATAAGATAAATGAAAAATGAAATGAAAATGAAAAATATTCTCCAAGCCTCAATCGTAATCCGTAATAAAAAAATTTGATTCCACGAAAATGATGCAAAAAATAGTGCGATAAAATTTTGTATGCAACTTAAATGAATTTTATTTAGGAAATTTATTTATTTATTTTTAATTTTATATTAATTTTTTTAATGTATTTGTAATTTATTTATTTATTTATTTATTTATTTATATATATTTATTACAAAGGACGAAATTAAAGGGAACTCCAGAAGTCGTAGAAAAAACTGGTTTATCGCTGTAAGCACTCTCCCAGCTTTAGCACTTATTTTTCTATTAGAAATCCATCTCTATAACCACAATGAAATACTACCGTAACAGAGCTTGACCACTAAATCGGACGAAAAAATTCCCAGACATACCCCTAATATTTCCGAAAATTTCCCTGACAAACCAATCAGATTTGTGAAAAAAGTAACACTGTAGGAACACTGCATATGCTTATTATTATTATTATTATTATTATTATTATAATTCATTCTTTGGTATTGTTTATTAAATTATATGTATCTTTGGAAGGAATAAATTATATGACCTAAGAACTATTTTGCTTTGTTCAACGCCGTCTGTGTTTCTTGTTTTTCAGCAATGACACAAACATTCAACGGTGAATAGAATGTCCGATCATAAATAGTTATAATGAATTCTTAATCGCGATCGCGGATTTTCAATTTATGTTTTTTATTTTCCCTGGAAAAATAAACAGAAACAGATGTTCATTCAAAATTTTTTTTCCAGCGGTGCGCAGAAAAAAAATGTTCCTTGATTTCCCTGACACTTAAAAAATTCCTTGACACTTCCAGGTTTTCCTTGACAGTGGCTACCCTGCGTAATATCACTAACAAGCCTACCAAAATAAATCTCCACCAAATAATAACTGTCTCAAATGATATCTCTACCATAAAACAAGTCTCTCGGTAAACAGCTTTACGATAACATCTCTACCAGTAAATCTCTCTACCACTTGAGAGATTCCTCTATTTTTCAAGCATAGCAGATTAAAAGTCTCCGGCTTGTTAACTCGGCCGGTAACTTACCGACGTTGGAGCCTGCCCCAATGAAAAAATACAGTCGCCATGCAGTCGGTAAGGAAGGTACCGCAGGATTAAAGACCCGAAGATGTGTAATCAAATGGTCAAATGGTAGACAGATTTTGTAGTAGAGATGGTACATTGTTAGCGGACAGCTGTTTACTGAGAAACTTGTTTTGTTCCAGAGATTTTATTTGAGAGAGTTATTATTTGGTGGAGATTTATTCTGGTAAGGTTGTTATTTGGTACGGTTATCGAAACGCTTCTGTTTGGTAAAGATGTTATAGAGTAGCTTTGTTGTTGATCAGTGAAAAATGATCAGTGACAATTCATGTGTAATATTTAAAAAATTACTGACGTGAATTCAATGCAGAATATACGGTTCAGAACTGTAATTCAGGCGTTTTACTGGGAATCCATTATAAATTAATGGATTCAATGTAGTTTCTACTTTTCAAACCATTATAAATGCTGATTTACACTGTAAAAAAGGCAATGTTCACCGCAAAAAAATGACAGAGTAGAAATAACAAGCAGAAACGACGAAATCCACTGTGTTCGAACTGTAAAATTTACAATGGTCTCTGTAGAATGTTCAAAGCACATAATTAGAAATTGCAGTGTTCCCAGTGAAAAATAAAATGCGCGCCGCAAAATATGCAACGTCAATTTCAATTTTTACAGTGTGGCACTGTAACGGGAAGACCTGCGGTGTGCCGCGATCTCTGCATTTCGCCAGAGATCCGCTAGATAGCGTCGGACGGCGCGCCGTCTCGTGCCAGCGAGAGAGCCACCGAGCACCTATAAGGTCCGATGTATTACCAACATCGGCGTCCTCAATTGACATACAATTGTTGGAACGTCACCCGCGTTCGGTGGTCAAGCAGTCCTATGGACTGAAGACTTCATTTTCTTAACAGATCGCCATTGCATTTCGGTGACGCTCGTGCTCTTTATGGGTGCGAGGTTAAACTAAATTCGCTTCATAAATTGATCTCACGCCCGTATGAAAATTTTGTTAATCTCAATTGATTATCGCCATTCATTCCCCATTGCCTACAAAAACCAATGGAGATGAATGCTGAATTGCCTGGATAATCCCCATTCCGTTTCAAATGGGGAAGTCAATCCTCATTGGAAAATCCTCATTCGATTTCAAATGGGGAATTCAATGGCGAAAATCCCCTTAGGCAATTCGGCATTCATCTCCGTTGGTTATTTTGGCAATGGGGAATGAATGGGGATTTTTCAATGGCGACGAATGGAGTTTTTTACTACGGGTAGGGGATTCATAGGGGCCCGATCAACTTTCCCGAATAAATACAGGGGCCCGACAAGGAAACCCGTTCGGGTACCGTTAGGGATTGTCCCACTCTATTAAGCGGGGCCCTTAAAAGATTCCCGATCGAGACCCTTAAAAGATGCCGTATAAGGGCCTCTAAAAGGTGCCGTATCGGGGCCCTTAAGAGAGAATTATTTATTTTTTCCATATATTTATCATTTATTACGATGAAATTCAATTCTATATTCACAATTGATAGTTTCTAAGGGTCAAGAAACGAAAAAAAAATAATTTGAAGAAAAAAAACATTTAGCCCTCAGTGGGGTTTGAACCCGTGACCCTTATTTTTACGCAAATCCTCAAATTCAACATGAATTAAATTTTTAAAAAAGTAGATAATTTGAATGTTCATGAATTTTTCTGACTGATTTAGTTGTCTTGCATATTCGCGGACCCTAGAATATGCACGAGACCAGACTGCGATTTGAAACCTACCTACCTATCGATCCCAAACTAACGACCTAAGACTGGGACGCTAACCACCACACCACCCGTAGTAAAAAACTCCATTCGTCGCCATTCAAAAATCCCCATTCATTCCCCATTGCCAAAATAACCAATGGAGATGAATGCCGAATTGCCTAAGGGGATTTTCGCGATTGAATTCCCCATTTGAAACGGAATGGGGATTATCTAATGGGGATTCAATGGAGACAATCCCCTTAGGCAATTCGGCATTCATCCCCATTGGTTATTTTGGCAATGGGGAATGAATGGGGATTTTTCAATAGCGATGAATGGAGTTTTTACTATACGAAAGAATCTCCATTGCTGTTCTCCACTCATTCCCCATTGCCCACAAAACCAATGGATATGAATGCCGAATTTTCTAAGGACATTTTCGCCATTAAATTCCCCATTTGAAACGGAATGGGGATTATCCCATGGGGATTCAATGGAGACAATCTCCCTAGTGAATTCGCCATATTCACCTCTATTGGTTTTTGTGGGCAATGGGGAATAAATGGGATCATCAATGGAGATTCTTTCATATGATTGCTATATATACATGGAATTACGCATTAAATAATCAAGTAAGTTATCAGTAAGTAAGGTTAATCATAATGCTAATATTAGCATAACGACCAATAATTATATCATATATCATATATAGCAATCATAAAGCAATCATATATATATATATGTATATATATATATTACATTTAATAGAAATTATTGAAGCTCAGAATTGAGAAAATAGATTGTGTGTATTCAGATGACGATTGATAATGAAAGTATATACGTTTCTCCTCTCACAAACAAATGCTGCTCATCATTCGATCAGTCGTCAATGAAGTGACATTATTGATAAATGTTGATCATTGTATAATTCGTAGTTACTTATTATTCAATGGGTATCCTTGGTAAATGCTGATCATTTCATCGTTAGCCGCATTTGGGTTCCAATGAACATCTGTGGGAAATGCTGATCTTTCAGTTCATCCGCATTGACTTTCCAATGGACATCATTGGGTAAAGCGGATCATTTCGTTAATCAGCATTTACCTTCCCATGGACACCATTGGGCAATGCTGATCGCTCGATACATCCGCATTGGCTTTCCAATGAGCATCATTGAGTAATGATGATCATTCGATTCATCCGCATTGGCTTTCCAATGAGCATCATTGAGTAATGATGATCATTCGATTCATCCGCATTTGATGTTCAATGGATACCCATTCACTGATCAATGGTCAGCCCTGTACGCCATTGACAAATGCGGAAATCTCAATGGGTCCCCATTCATTGTCCAATGGAGTCGTATGAGGACCATTGGTTGCCATTGGCGATTCAATGGAGTTTTTTACTACGGGCACCGACTACTTTTGATGTACTGATGTAAATATTATATTCATGGAACACAGGCCGAGAAATAAATACGTACCAAAATAGTATTAGGAATTTATTTTCATTACCCGAAAGCCAATTTAATAATAATAATAATAATAATAATAATAAGAATAATAATAATAATAATAATAATAATAATGATATTAAATAATAATAGTACATATAATTATTAATATTTTTAAGTAAATTCATTATTATTAATAATGTTCATTATTATTAAATAATGATGAATATTATTACTTAATTTATATTGTCTAAGTATCCTTTTAAGTAATATGAAGTAATTACTTCATACATTGACCGGGCCCTGCCTTGATTTCCCTATCAAGGCCCTATTGAATTTTAAACGAGAAAACCTGTTATTGCCTTATCGGGGCCTTTTCAGGCTGTACCCGGGAAAACCACATTAGGGTCTTCACATTTAAGCCGACCCGGGCCCCGATTATTATCAGGGCTTGCCTAACTATTTTCCACACGGGCGATTAATTAGTCAAGTACAAGCCCTTGTAGCTATGAGCCTGAGCGAGGATAAATAACGGTTTATTGCAATATTTGAATAAATTGGAATTTATTCAAATATCGAAACGTTTCACTACACTATCATTTATTTTAGAAATTGCAGTATTTTCAGTGAAAAATAAAAAACGTACCGCAAAATATACTACGTTCTTTTCAATTTTTATAATGTGAAATGTGTAAAAAGTTCACCGGATACAACAGAAATATAACGTTTCACGTAGTGTACATTTTACTGTTCCACACTGTAAAAATTCGTCTGATGAGCATGTACTATGTAATATGTGACATCTGTATATTGTATTGAAGAAATATGCAAATTTCACTGTTTGCCCTTCCAGGAGGCGCTGTTGATGGGGAAAACTGTAAAAATTAATGGGAATCTCAGCAGTTTCCCACTGATCATTTTTTTCCGTGTAGAGATGTATTTCTGGTAAAAAAATAAGCGGTAGAGCTGTAAATATGCCTCACTGTACGGTACAACCACTAACACGAGTGAAAACAGTAGCGAATAATCTCGATTAAATATACACGAGGATATCGTACGTGAAATGGAGAGAGAGTCAATATAACAAAGAGAAGGCGGAGAAAGTGCATTCGTGTATTATGCAGATCGTCCGGAGATGAAAAAGGAAAATCCTCAGTCAGAAGCAAGTCGTTCTTTTATGAGTAAAAAAGAATGCCAATTCCAGGGATGAAACGGAACATTTGAATTTTCGACGACAATTTTCTTAGAAAAAAACATGACCGAGGTATTTCCGGGATTTGAGAATCGAATTTTCGGAAGAACAGAGCAATTTAAAAATGAAGGGGGTGGTTTCAACCCCTTCAATGGAATCGATCGTCGATCATCCATTGCCAAATTTATGGTATTTTCTGTGAAAAAAAAATAACAATATCCTTTGGATTCTCTTTGGATTCTCTTTTGGATTCTTCGGGGTGAAATTGCAAAAATTTACGATACTCTCGTTAAAGTAGAATGATGTAATAAAATTGTTGGATGTATGGCTGAGGGTATAATTCAGTATTTCGACGAGACCAGACAAAGCGATTCTCGTGAAACAATGTTTGAGAGCTCCGTGGAATCGAGAGACGTAAAATTATCGCGTGTAGATGCCAGGAAAAACCGCCACGACAACGACGAAGAGTTCTTTGTTTATATGCAACTTCGTGACGTTTGGGGGAAGGGAAAAGTGACCGAATAAACGATGAATGCTGCTGACGGATTTTTACGTATATATGCACTCAGGAGACTCTCGTCGGAGAGTAATTAGGTAGAAAATTGATAATAAGTAGCGAAGGGGTGCGGGGGGTGGGGGAAGTTACAGGAAACGAGGAAAGTGCAATTAGGGATGAATGAGACACGCAGAGACGTACAACTTCTACGTGAAATTACGCGGTTCGATATTTACAGAGACACGTGAAGGGCGTAGGAGCCCGTAGTAAAAAACTCCATTGAATCGCCAATGGCAACCAATGGTCCTCATACGACTCCATTGGACAATGAATGGGGACCCATTGAGATTGCCGCATTTTTCAATGGCGTATAGGAACGACCATTGATCAGTGAATGGATATCCATTGAAAAGTCACCATTGTCCAATGACGTCCATTGGACAGCAAATGCGGATGAACCGAATGATCACCGTTACTCAATAATGCCCATTGGAAAGCAAATGCTGATGGACCGAGCCATCAGCATTGCCCAAAGATGTCCATTGGAAATCGCGTCGCGTTAGTTCCGAGACTTGGCGCGAGATGTCGCAGGACGGCAACCCGCTAAACTCCCATACGGACTATGCGAAGAGTATGCTTATCTAGGCGATTGTGAGCGCGGAATATTAGCAGAAGTCGGTGTCCAAAAAATCCATGCAAGGAGTTCTTACCGACTGATGCCCATGGGATAATCCCTATTCCGTTTCAAATGGGGAAGTCAATCCTCATTGGAAAATCCTCATTCGATTTCAAATGGGGAATTCAATGGCGAAAATGTCCTTGGGCAATTCGGCATTCATCTCCATTGGTTATTTTGGCAATGGGGAATGAATGGCGATTTTTCAATCGTGACGAATGGAGTTTTTTACTATGTGAAAGAATCTCAATTGATTATCGCCATTCATTCTCCATTGCGAACGAAAACCAATGGAAATGAATGCCGAATTGCCTATGGGGATTTTCTTCATTGAATCCCCATTCCGTTTCAAATGGGACAGTCAATCCTCATTTGAAAATCCTCATTCGATTTCAAATGGGGAATTCAATGGCGAAAATCCCCTTAGGCAATTCGGCATTCATCTCCGTTGGTTATTTTGGCAATGGGGGATGAATGGGGATTTTTCAATGGCGACGAATGGAGTTTTTTACTACGGGAGTCACCAAGAATAATTTAAGGGTTGTTTTTATGCATAAAAATGTTGGCATTCAAGAGAACTCGATTGGAAAGATTAAACGTCAAATCTGGTCCGAACCGAGACTTCTTCTTCGTCAACTTTCGTTATACGTTTTTTTTTCAGCGTATATTTTTAATGATAAGATGTACTGATATGTATAGAGATATAGGAGTGAGGGAAGACACGTGTGCATGGAAACCTACGAAGGGGACATCCCCCGGTGGGACTGCGAGACTTCGCGAGGGTGGATCAACTGTAGGTCTCGCTTCTGCTGTACGGTCACGCAATCCGGAAATATTCAAATTCTCATTCTCGTGGCCGTTTCATCCCTTCCGTATCTCCATCGTTGCCTCATCTGCCCCTCACAACCCCCATTAGCCGACAGCGTAACCCACACTTTAAAAAAAAATTATTTGATCCAAATAAACGAAATTACTTGAGTGGCATTTACTCGAGACAAACCGATTTTTCTTTGCATTGAATAAAAACAGAAATTTCGCTCAGTAAGACAATTTCTTGGTGGCAGTTGTTTGGTCAAAATAATCTAATTCATTGAGTGGGAGTCGAAAAACCTAAAGATCAAAATTCATAATGACCGAAATTCAGAAATTTATGTATTCCAAAAATTAATAATTCGTACGTGCATTATATAAAAGCTTAATAAAAGAGAGATTGAAAAATGCAGAAAATTAATGTATGAAAGTCTCAACTACTAGATAAATAAAATGTAGGTTAACTGAATTGTCGAAGAGTCAATAAGGCGCATTGTTCAAATTCCATAAACTGGATGAATCGAAAAAGTCATTCTAACATGATCAAAATTCCGAAAATTTAAATACCGAACTGAAAGTACAAAATTACTGGGATAGCGAATGGTCAAGATACCGACTCATCAAAATACCGACTGATCAAATTGTAAGCACCAGAAATGGACGATCATTTCTGGTGGCATTTATTGGGGTTATATTTCGGGATTTTCAGTTTCTATATTTTGAACTATCTGATCTTTTAGTATCGATAGATTGATGTTCGAAATTTGTCTCCATCGTGATAATGCTTGTTTGGAAATGAGATATTTTGGAATTTGAATCTGCTGTTGTCATACAATTTGTATTTAGCTATGTTTGCTGATTTCAAATCTGGAAAAAACTTTTCGGTATAAACATGCTTTGCATATTTGCATAAATTGTGAAAAAGTAATCCCGTAGTAAAAAACTCCATTCGTCGCCATTGAAAAATCCCCATTCATCCCCCATTGCCAAAATAACCAACGGAGATGAATGCCGAATTGCCTAAGGGGATTTTCGCCATTGAATTCCCCATTTGAAATCGAATGAGGATTTTCAAATGAGGATTGACTGTCCCATTTGAAACGGAATGGGGATTCAATGAAGAAAATCCCCATAGGCAATTCGGCATTCATTTCCATTGGTTTTTGTAGGCAATGGGGAATGAATGGCGATAATCAATTGAGATTCTTTCATATAGTAAAAAACTCCATTCGTCACCATTGAAAAATCTAGATAAGCATACTCTTCGCATAATCCGTATGGGAGTTTAGCGGGTTGTCGTCCTGCGACATCTCGCGCCAAGTCTCGGAACTAACGCGACGCGGTTTCCAATGGACATCTTTGGGCAATGCTGATGGCTCGGTCCATCAGCATTTGCTTTCCAATGGGCATTATTGAGTAACGGTGATCATTCGGTTCATCCGCATTTGCTGTCCAATGGACGTCATTGGACAATGGTGACTTTTCAATGGATATCCATTCACTGATCAATGGTCGTTCCTATACGCCATTGAAAAATGCGGCAATCTCAATGGGTCCCCATTCATTGTCCAATGGAGTCGTATGAGGATCATTGGTTGCCATTGGCGATTCAATGGAGTTTTTTACTACGGGATATAATATTATGGTCTTTTGGGAATTTCAAATTATGATTGATAGACTATTTGTTGGTAATGGTATTCGGTTATCCGATTTTCTGAATTTCGGTCATTATGAATTTTGATCTTTAGGTTTTTCGACTCCCACCCAATTCATTGATACTAGTTACGGTTATTTCATTCGAATACAGGATTTCCACGAACAGCAAGGCACAAATATTAATTGTAAATAATATTCCGTCAATTATCATTATACTACATTAATGAATTGGAAATAATAAGAATATTGTGTCAAAACTTCAAGTCGATTAGAGCAAAATTGACGAAGTTACGAGTAGTTTTATACCTGTCAACTGACTTCATACGTATGAGCCGAGCAGAGCAGAAAACTGAGAGACAAACTAAAGAAGGCAGGATTCGTAGTAGACAGGAGCAAAAAGGTGCTTTGGACATCATGGATGATAGCAACATCCTTTATGGACCTGGCATTGATGATTCAGTGTGAGGTAAGCCGATAAAATTTGCTTATAAACGTTTTATACCAGATTTTTTAGTGTTCAAAACTTGAAAGCGTTTTTCCCACAACTCACGTCTTCAAAGTCGGTGCCCCTCATAACTTTAAAACTACTGCACCGATCCTTTTGAAATTTTGAACACTATTTCTGTACATAATTTACGAGGTAACGCTGGAGAGTTTTTTCAAATTTATTGATAATTTTTATTTTACAATAACAAATTAGCCGATTTTTTTCACGAAAAATCGCGTTTTTCCCTTCAAAGCGATCCAAAAAAGTGAAAAATCAAAATTTCGAAAAACCCTCCCAGTGTTACCTGGGGAAACTATTATCTAACGAATGAACTTTGATTTTTTCATTTCAGATGATCCAGCACCAAGTTATGAGGGGCATCACAATTCTACTTTTTTCGAGACACGTCCGAATAATTGCTGCCATTGCCGTATTTTTTAATATTTCTTCGTGAAAATTTTACACAACATTCTTCAAATGTCATAATTTAATGTTTTAATAAAGAGATTTTAACTGTTTCGTCACAAAAAATTCACAAAAACATGTCTTTTTTCTTACGAATTAACCCCCCCCCCCCCTTAACCAAACGGCTTCATGAAGGAAATACCTTGAAATAGTGAAAAAACGTCTGAGGAAAGTTTGAAGAAAGTCAAGGAAAATACATAATCAAAAAAATTATGGAAGAACGTTGCGAGAACGATTAATGCTGAGGTTATTAATATTACATTGTTTTACCATCGTAAATACAGGAGAAATAGTCTATGAAAACAAAAATACAAACTTTGCCTTTAATTAAAGTAAATATTTTCAGTAAGTCAAATTTTGACTTAAGCGTCACAGCATTTCTTCTTTTCTTTGCCATCCCCAAAAGTCAAATTTACATCGGAATTGGAGAGAAGGTTTCTAATTTTATTTAGGCGAAAAAGTCACTGTAAAAATTGAAAAAAAGCCTATCGCAAAGAGCCTCTTTGTAATTTACAAAAAAAAAACGAATGAAATTCGGTTCTTCAAAATACTGTCTCAGAGCAGCAATTTTATAATTGCAGAAAATTTGAATTCATCTGGGAG
>OX333076.1:13051990-13353796 GCA_946863875.1 Alloplasta piceator
ATGTCCCAATGATCGAACACCGTATTTTTTAACAAATAATTAATTTAAAAAATTTGTTTAAAATGGTTATTTGTAAGAAATTTTCTGAGGAACCCGATACGCCTTTACTTTTTGAGATGCGACAATTTTTGAATTTTTTATGCTCTTAAGCATGAAGCGGCGCGTCTTAGCAAAAACGATAAGCAGTTACCAAGAGGCGTCAAATCGGGTCACCGTTACTGATTAAATCATTTTTTTCTCTATTAATGAAAGTTTTTTTTGCACAAGTAAGATAACATTTCGATAGCTAAAAGTTCCATGAATGTAATTAAATTTTTATAAATAAGTAAATGCATGCAGGTGAATGAGAAATAATAAAAATACAAGATAGTGTTCAATAATTGGGACCTGTTCAATAATTGGGACATTTACCTTATGCATTTGGGAAAAAAAAATTCTCTCTGTTTCTCTCTGGACTATTTTTGCCGTTCACGGTTGCACAATCGAAAAAAAAAAAAATTCTTGGATATTGCATTGTCAACGAATTTACCAGTAACTCCTCGACGCCCATATTCTGGGTGAAACTAAATTTCTGTACAGAATATCTCGAAATTGGTATATTGGTGCATATCTCGCGTTGTTGCCAATATTTCTCTCTGAACCAGTTTTTTTTCGGATTCACACAGATTTTTGTCCAATTCGTGTACTCGTTTGTAAAAAGTACCCTTGAATGGTCATGCAAATTGATAAAATACTGAAAAATATCAAGTCCGAAAATATAATTCAATGTTATGATGAATATAATATAATAATGTAATAAAATATTTATAAATTTTTCAAATGCCAACAACAAAAAATGTTATTTCTCAAATTTTGTTGAAAACGCAATACTTCCTCTCTTCAATAATAAAATGATATTGAATGAATTGATTGTTCAGTCGCGTTTGAACATTAAAAAATTTTAATTGAAGAACTCTGATCTTTCCACTTAATTTTGCCTGCATTACAATGTTGAATTTGTATCGAAGTTTTCAAAAATTTTGGTTAATTATTGGACTTTTTAGTCTCTATAAGTTTTTTAGTTTATTATTTTTTTTTGTGATTTGTCAAGAAAAAGTCATCAGATCTGCTTTAAAAATATATTTAGAACCAATTCTATCTGGGCTTTATTTTTATGGAATTTTTCTGCGGTTTCCAAATCGAAGTTTTTGCGGTAAGATCCTCAAAATTTATCATTAAGAGAAAGAATTAAAACATGAAATTGATAAAGAGAATTTCGCTGTGAAAATGATGTGGTGATTTTCACCGTCGGTAGATTCTCACAAGTTCTTTACTCTTCGTGGGGCAGTAAAAAATGAGAAATAAATGGAATTAAACCGTCAATCATACGCTCGATTTGTAATAGCTTCTCGCACTCGTTCGATGTTCCAGAGGAACCAGCGGCATCGACATAGATCTACGAAGGGTTGACATCGATCAGTGCCCAATGAGACTCGGCTCAACGCAGTTGAATATATTCGCGGGTAGCGACAAGTGCAAGAACCGAACTACCGAGGTAAGCAATTCAATGGAAATTTCATTTTCAGGAGTATACATTTGTTGGTTTTTTAAGGGTTTCGTACCCTAAAAGAAAAAAAAACAGAACCCTGGTAAAATCACTCTCTTGTCCGTCCGTCTGTCGCAAAACAGTTTTACTCAGAAACATTGAAACGTAGGAATTTGAAATTTGGCTTGATTTTGGCTCTTGATAACGTCCACATATATCGCTAGAGAGCAATCAGAAAAAAAAATTATTTTATATTAAAATTAGGAGACAAAGTCTGGTCTAGAATTTTTTTTCATTGATAGATCTTGTAAGGTTTCATTTGAAACAGTTACCTCTAGGGATTCGGAAAATACACTAGTGGAAAAAATTAAAGGATGAAAAAATTTTCCCAAATTTTTAGTGGTTTTTAACAATGCTGTATCTCAGTTAAAAATGGTCGAAAATTTGGGAAATTTGGATCGCTTTTGTTTTGGCTGTAGTTTTTGGAAAAAAATTCTTCCAGCTAAAAAATTATAAGGACCGGATAGCTTGTTTATTTAGCTTCAATTTGCTTTTTTTGAGATCTTGCTGCGATTATTTTTCGCTGAGATATCGAGCTTTTACAAAAAAAGACACTTTTCTGTTTGACCATTGATATCTCAGCAACCAATGATCGCACAGAAATCAGAAGGGGCGTTTCACAAACTTGAATCAATGCTCTACAAGAATTGATAATGGTTTTTTGAAAAAAAAAATGTTTTCCATCCTTGCCATGAGTTTGAAAAAAAACAGGAGAAAAAGGGCTATTTATGGTTTTTTAGAAAATCAACGGCCAAATTAAAAATATTGACAAAACGACTAATGTTGAGCGTGACTTTTACAGCTCAATATACCCACAAAATCCCTGTAAGGTTTCAATTCGATCTATCGACTGGTTTTTTTGTTTCAAGCAATCAAATTTTTGAAAATATCCATCATTCTACATTGTAAAACGCACATTCTGTCTTGTCGTAAATTATTATGTAAGAATGGCTTATTAAGAGTGGCATATATTATGTAAGAATGGCTTCTTCTCCCTAAGGTTAGATCATGTAGAGATTTTTACCCCCCTCCCTTCGGGACCCTCACAAAATTAATGAATGCCCCTAATGTGTAATGATCGTTATAAGATTTTCGAATTTAACCGTAATTAGAGCGACGCTTTTTATATTGTGAAGAAGAAACTTGAATATACTCGCTCAATCATCACGTGCATCTACGATAATCATCCTAAATCCGGGCCTCGTCACACATTTCTGCGTGCATCATGGATATCATCACTGTTCAATATTTAAGATGAGTATTCGATATTCAAACGATTGACCGTAACGAGTGGAAAATATAAAAAAAAATCGTTAGAAAAATGAAAAGTTGGATAGGTTATATCGAGAAACATTTATGATAAAGAAGTAGCAACGATATTTTCGATGATTGCAACAATTATGTGCAGTGATGCTACTATTATTTATCGAATTCAGATATTACAAAAGGTCAATAAAAGATTCTCAACTATTCCAGAAATAATTTAAGTATCATTGTCCCTTCATTTAAATATAAACATTTTACAAGATTTTTCTCAGTGATCGATGCTCGTAGTTACTCTCTAGTCTACTCGATAGTTACCTCTTTTGTTTATTCTCATAGTTGGTTGCTCGTGTACTCGTTCAATTGGTTTCTGCTTATTCTTTCGTTTGTTCACTCCATTGTTAAGCGGTAGAGGCGTCTGGACTCGGTTTTTCCTCGGCGAGCGTATTAATTCTTAAGCCTGCACGCCAAGCTTTTTTGTTTGGTTCGGTCATTAATAACTTAAGCATACTGCGTTTTTGACTTGGCTTGTGCGATTTGGTTTTTTTTTTCAATTTCAAATTTTTAGGATTTTCTTTCAACTTTGGATTTTTAAGATTTTTTTAAATTCGAATTTCTGGGATTTTTAATACTTGGCGTCCTTTTTTTTACTTCTCAGAAGTATTTTGTGATTGATTTCACTTCTTTTTGAAAGTTCTTCCGAAGAGTATCTTTCCTGATTCAATTTCTTTATATGAATTTTATATAAATCGGTGTTGAAATATTAGTGATTCATATTGATATTCATAGATATGCTGTATATATTATAAATCAGAAAGTGCGATGAGTACGATGTTAATATTGATATTAAGAGCTCATATTTTCACACGCCTTTTCTAATACCTAAATAAAACTTTTGAGCCTGTATGGGAGAAGAAATTTTTTTGTTAACGCCCTAACCTATGTATATTAGGGTGAATCGAAAAAATTAAAAACTGTTGGCTACCCTCTAAAGTCAAAGATATCGTTGGAATAAAGGTCTCTGTGCAACGGTTCGATTTTTTGAATTTTTTTAGAGGGCGCGCGGGACGTTTTGAAAGGCCATTTTTAGCGTTAAATTTACTATATCATTGATAAACGGAAACAGATCATCCAAAAAATTCTAAATTTTTTATATAAGGTGCTCCGATATGTACTCTTCCAAAGCCATATTTACTGAACATTAACAAATGGTTCATGTATTCAAAAAAAAATCTCCGAATATCGATATTTTCACTATTTTTCAATTCATTATATCATTAAATATTGATTTTTGTATTCGGAAATGTTTGTGTATTTTTTCCATCTTTTTAATTGTAAACCCAAGTATCAGTGTTGCTCACAATGCGAAAATTGCTAAAAAATAAATCTTTTCAAATATGAAAATTTCCAAAATATGTATTGATTTTTTAGCAAATTTCGCATTGTAAGCAATACTGATACTGAGTTTTACAAGAAAAAATATGTAAGAAATACAAAAACGTGTTAGAAGAAAAAAAATCAATACGTAATGATATAATTAATTGAAATATCGTGAAAATATTGATTTCCAGAGATTTTTTTCGAATATGTGAACCATTTGTTAATGTTTAGTGAATATGGGTTTGAAAGAGTACATATCTGGGCACCTTATATAAAAAATTCCGAATTTTTTCAATGATCTGCTTTCGTTTATCGGTGGTATAGTAAATTTAACGCAAAAAATTGCGTTTTTTAACGTCTCGCGCACCCTCTAAAAAATTCAAAAAATCAAACCGTTCCACAGAGACCTTTATTTTAACGATATCTCTGATTTTTGAGGGTATCCAACAGTTTTTAATTTTTTCAATTCACCCTAATAATTATACACATCATCATCATCATCATCAATCGATTCGTTCTATCTCCATCGTTCGTCAACCGTTCGTGGTCTTGTCCAGCAGTCGCTAGTATTTATCATCATCTCCGATTCTATTTTCTTCAAATACTCATCAAAAAGTAAGTAGAAAAAAATGCATTTGAGAATGAAGAATTTGAATTACGAGAAAACATTTTCTCGACATTCCACGAGAAGGAATCCACAATTAACTTTTCGTTCATCTTATTAATTTCGGCGATAACGTCATAAATAAATTAAAATCGTTTCAATTTGTTTGAATTTGATGTCGCGCGATTTAAAGTGGTCGTTCCATTTTTGCTCGACACCCGTTATGTTCCATTCACGCTGCACCCTCCGCGTCGTATACAAGGTGTCCTTTATTTAAGTGTTGACGTAAGATTCAAAATTTCAAATGTACGAATCCTGACTACAAATCATTCCCACAATTAAATTACATTCACAAACGTTAGGCCCCCGGCGAATGAGTTGTTGGTACAGGCTCCCATACCGGCCAATAGCTGATATCAAAAGGCCCCTAGAGTTACACGTCACATCATTCACAAACAAATCCGAAGTTTCTGGCGGGTTAGATCGGCTGACACAGGCTACCTTGCCAGTCAGTGACTAACCACGAAGGTGATTCCCTAGGATTACACGTAAGCTTTGAGACCCGGAACACACAGTCGGCAGTACAGGCTGCCATACCGGCCGGTGACTGCTGATGTGAAACCTCTCAGAGCAACATTTACACTTCTCAGAGCGACCTTTACGTTTCTGCCATCAGCAATGTTCGTTAATAATTTATCATAGATCTGATATAACTTAAAATTTTCCAATTCATTTCTGCTTTTATTTTTCATTATAATTTAAGATGCGAAATGTTTGCCAACATTTATAAATCGGTCATCGGCGCGAAATAATTCATGGTTGAGGTAACAACTTTTAACTGGTAAATTTCAAAATATTAAAACATCATGTGGCTTTTCCCAGAGATCGTTTTACTTTTCAACTATGATTAGGAATTATATTACTTCCCCACACGGAAATTTATATATTGAAAATATATGCAAAATTGCGTACGAAACATATTCAAAATATAATTACCGTATATAAATGAATATATTTAAAATAGATTTTTTATAGATGTGTAATATAGATAGGATAGATTTTGCCGCTTTTCGCATATGTACGTATATCTTAAATGTATTTAAAATATATTTTAGATATATATAAAGTATATTTCAAATATATTTTAGATATATGTAAAATGTACGACACATACATACAATATATATATATATATATATGTTATATATATGGTGCATACATCTGAAATATAGATTAAATATATGTTGCATGTATTCCAAATATAGTTGAAAAGTGGGCTGCATACATCCCGAATATGGGTTGAATATGCAATACCCGTGTAGAAATTTCCGAAAAATCGGAAATTCTCTAGGAGAATCAAATACAAAAGTACGAGTTCATGAGAAGCCGGCAAGAACTCCTTATATGGCTTCATTTATGCCGGACTTCTGTTAATATTCCGTTCTCGCGCCCGCCTTTATAAGCATACTCGTCGCATCCTCCGTATGGGGGTTCAGCGGTTGCCGCTCTGCGACATCTCGCGGCGAGTCTGGAAACAATCGCGACGACGCTGCCTATACGTTACGAACATGTGGCAGGCGCCCAATCGTTTGTTCTCGCGGGATAAACATTATAATGTAAATAATAATGAAAAGTGTGAATGCAATAAACTTAAATAATCAAATAAATATTATGTTTGTTAGTTAGTTATGCTACCATATATGTTGCATATATGGTAGCATATATTAAGAATATATGTAGAATATATGCGAGATACATGTGAGTCACATCTATCTCTCATATACGTTGCAAATATATCAGCATATATTGAGAATATATGTAGAATATATCAGCATATATTAAGAATGTATGCTAATATATATGCAACATATATGTGTGGATTAAAAATATATGTACATATATTCGAAATATATCCACATATATTTTGCGAATATTAAAAATATATAAATTTCCGTGGGGGTCACCAAGCCGATCATTTAAAATACACTCTCAAGGCCATCCTGAGCAATTTTCCGAAAGGTTAGGCTCGAAAAGGCCACCTGTCCAACATAACGCAGTTCTTCCGAATAACGAGTAAAGGGGGGATTTGCCCCTTGTGACCGAGGTGGAAAACTCGCCGGTTGGGACGTAACACTATATTCTGATTTTTTTTATCAACATCTGTATTGAAAATCGTTAGCCAGATAAACCTCTTTAAACCGATCGATTTCGATGAAGAAGTTATGTTGTTCTATCATATATTTAACTTGATCATAATATTTGTTTATAGCTCACTACTGAAGTAATGAAAATTAAAACATAACTTTTAAAAGAAAGTTTCACTACCAACCTTTTAATGAAAGGTAAGATTTCAAATATTTGTTTAGATATTATGAAAATACATCGTTCGAAAAATGAACAAATAAATTCAATTACCTGATGATTAGTCAAGTGTAAAAGTTTTTCAAAACTTATACTCTTTTTATTTATATGCGATATATTTCTCCCAAATTTTGAAAAAATTTGAACGACAATAATAATAAAAAAAGTCAACCGTTATCCTCGGTTTCTCTTTCTCAGCTTTAACAATAATTGAAGGGTAAACAAGAAATGATTTTTTATTGTTATGATCGATGATTGTTTTTATTCCTTATTCTGAAATCTGGCTTTATTTTTAGCTACTGACACTAATTTATTCAATGATTTCGACGATGCAAATATTTATTCAGGTTTTCATCATAAGCAGCCATTGCAATAATATAGTCTCTTATGTTTTTTTGCTAGTATTTCAGGGTGCACGAATATTCGAATTTACGAATATTCGCAAACCCTTACTGAAATGTAGATTTTTATAGAGTTAGTAGCTATTGAGTCGTAGATTATCGAAAAACTACTACTTTTTTCGACAGTGAAATAGTTGCTAAAAAAATATTATAAATAAAAAAATATTTTTTCATCAATATATCGTAAAAAGTATCATTCGAAATAACTATCTCTGTTAATTCTAAAAATATGTTCACATGCACTACTCGCAAAAATTAAGGGAGCAAGAAAAGTTTCCAAAATTTTTTTCCATCAGGTTGTATTTCGATGAAAAATAGTCGTATCGAGGTCATAAAAAAAGCATTCTGAAGCTCCAAGATTCTAGTTTTCAGATCTTTTGGTCAAACATTTTGAGGAGCTACGGTTCTCACGAAATTTTAAGAAATGGCGCGAAAGAATTTTTTTTTTAAATGTTCACCTTTTTATTTTTGGTCCGCTTATGGAGTTGTGACAAGCTATCACAACTCTCCTATTTTTATTTTTCCCTGCAATAATGTTTTGTAGTGTGACTTTACATGTCGATTTATTATTTATTTATTTTCAGAATTTGCAAAATTTTTCAGGATTTTCAGAATTTTTAGAATTTTTCATAATTTTTCATAATTTTCATAATTTACAGAATTTTCATAATTTTTTAGAATTCAGAATTGACGGTTGTAATGATTTGTAATTAGTGTCAAAATAAAAAGTTTTTGTCAGTTAAAATTAATTTTTTTTCGTTAGAACCATCAAGTACGTGGCTGTCACAACTTACCTTAGTACTAGGAGAGTTGTGACATGGGGAGTTGTTTCAGTTTTCATCAATTTTCGCATAGACCTTCATTACTTTTATTTATTTTTACATCTGTTTCACATAGTGCATAGAACAGGCTATATGAAGATGCAAAGTTCATAGATGAAAGACTTTTTTCGACTGACATTAGCCGCTAGGCCAGGCGCTCCTTGAAAATTTCTTAACGTAACAAGTAGATGAAGACAACGGAATATTTCAATGTCAAATTTCTCGCGATTGCTTGAGAAGCGGGTTTTTATATTTACATCGGTTACACTCCTAGGCACGTACTACATACCTGAAAAGTTTGGATGGAATCGGTGGGGTGAGGTAGGCGGCCTCCCCTTGTGAGATAATATATATATATTAGACTGGCCGTTATTTAGCGTTAAAATTAGTTTGACCCCTTCCGCCCCCCAAATCGGTTCGATATACGTAAAAAGTAACGCTGTATTTTTTTCTGATTAAACGAAAAACGTTTAATCCTTGACTACGGAGGTTAAAGTTTTCCATTTAAAATACATGGGGTTTTCCTGTGTTTGCAGTCACCATTTTACTGTGGGCCAACGATGTTTGTAAAATCTTGAAATTTTCAGAGATTAGTTTATAGGCATGTTGCTACATGGAAAAAATTTCCAAAACCCCTACCCTCAAAATGTTGTATAACATGACCATAATAATTATAATTTTTTATTTTTACTTTTCTCGTTTTTTTTCTTTCTCGTTTTTTTTATAAATGTGTTTAAAATAGAATAATTTTCTAAACGAGTTTCAAGGTCTTAAGTATTGTCTCTCTTTTTGTGTCTATTTTATTAAATAATCGCGAGATCTACCGTACACTTACTGTTCAATCAATACCCAATTAATTGGCTGTAAATTCACGATGTACAACTGCGTCGTATCGTAACTCGAGTTTCGCACATCTTCCGACGGCACTGTCACGTGAGGCTCTCCGGGACTCATTCGCGAGCAGTCCCTGTCCTCTCTCGACCACGACGCGACGCCGGAAGCATCCATATTATTTTTTCGCCGATTACGAACTACATACGCGCAACAAGTGGTTGATTGATCAAGAGGTCTCGAATGTCACTCTTAAAAAAATCAGGAACCATTTAGGGTACCTGAATGCTGGGACAGCTGCGATTTCATTTTTTGAAGAAAATGCGTCATTTGATATTAAGCGCAAGATGGTTTTGGAATTGAATCCACATGAAGAAATCGACGAATTATTCCCCAAACGGATCCAGATCAATTAAAAAGATACTGGTGGTTAATATGACAAAGAATGGATAATTTCATAACCCCTCAAACGCTAAACTTTTTCCGAAGGTTTGGAATTGACCACGCGTTTCTAAAGACTGATCCACCTGTTTGGAGTCAAAATGAAAATTACGCAATCGGTTCGAAAATCACAAAAAAATTAACAGTGATTAACGACGTTGCAGAAAGAGATGTTCGTCGGTTCACTGATTACAACGAAATACTCACACGTAACGAACAACAAAAACAGTTCATTTTACAAATTGTAAGTGAATATCATAAAAATCATCCATACGCAAACAAGGAAACAATACTAAAGAATTTGTATTTCGTTTAGAAAATTATTCTAAAATTTGTTTGTTACCACAGCGTACAGCCTTGCTTTATACAAACGCCCCCCCTTTCCTGGTAAGACCGGGGCTGCAGCCCGCACCCTTCATCTTTTCCATTGTGTATCGCAATTCTGCCGAGAGTGAAGGGAAAACTGCAGAAAAACCTTCACTGATACAGACGGTAAGCTACCTAAGAGACCGTCGGTAGCAATGCGAGCACGCTCCAGCACGACTATCCTCGGTCGGTTAGGTAGTTACATCCTCCATTGTGATCTAGTGAGCCAGTCGCTTGCACAGTTAGGTCAACCACCATCCGAGCGATAAGAACCGCGTCGGCAGGCCTCACCGAAACCGTACTATTAACAGCCCACTCATCGCAATGAGGTCTTTGGGATTCCATTATTTAATGGTGGGGTCCCAACCCACCGGGATTGCGGCTGATCAACAACACTTGAAAAATTGGAATATTTTTCAGCGGTGTCGCCGGAGTTCGAACCCGGGTCCCGCGGATTACGAGACCCGCGCTCTAGCCACTTGGCCACTGCTCTTGTTAGAAAAATATTCTATTTTAAATACATTTATGAAAAACGAGGAAGCAAAAAAATAAAATTATAATTAATATGGTGATATTATACAACATTTTGAGGGTAGGGGTTTTGGAAATTTTTTTCATGTAGCAACATGCGTGTAACCTGATCTCTGAAAATTTCAAAATTTTACAAACATATTTAGGCCCACAGTAAAATAGTGACTGCAAACGGAGGAAAACCCCAGGCATTTTAAATGGAAAACTTCAACCTCCGTGGTCAAGGGTTTAACGTTTTTTTAAGAATCTGAAAAAATTAAAGCGTTACTTTTTACGTATTTCGAACCGATTTAGGGGGCGTAAAGGGTCAAATTAATTTTAACGCCAAATAACGGCCAGTCTAATATATATTATATATATATAAATATACTGTGCATCTAGAGTGTTAACATTTTCCTAGTTATTATAGACTTATAGAATAATAATGAAAATATTAACAATTGAAATAATAACAGTGCAAAAAAATAATAAAAACTATTAAAAATCGAAAAAAAAAATTTCTACAAAAACAATCACAATTTCGAAAAATAAAAGAAAAAGGAAAAAATCCAAGCCGCGCAAACGAATGTTATTAGACTTTAAAAGCATCTGGAGGCCTTCAGAGGCTCTGCGAAAGTCTTCGGAAAATAAACAAAAAATAAAATTAAAATAATTGTTTAATAGTATTTTGTGCATCTAGGGCCAGAGATAAGTCTTTTTGTCGAGCGTGAAGTTTGCCGCAACGAGCGAAGCGAGAGCCGCAACCACGCGAGACAAAAGACGAATCTCTGGCCCGCGTTGCACACGATCTTTTTTTTCCCCATGGGAGATTTTCGTGCTTTTTACTATATGCGTGGATAGCCAAAAAGAGGCTCTTTTCTGACAGCTAAGAGTGAAAACAGACGAGTTCGGTTCTTTTTTCCCCGGAGGGGAAAAAAGAAGCAAAATCGTCTGTTTTCGGTCTTAGCTGTCAGATAAGAGTCACTTTTCGGCTGTCAACGCATATGGTGAAAAGCACGAAAATCTTGCATGGTCGAAAAAAAATATGTTTAAAAGAAAATAAACTACCCTTAATGTTTCAAATTTGAATACAAATATTTTCATACCCAACTACATATTCCTCGTTCGCATCGTGTTTCTCGGTCTTGTCTTATTACGAAATACCCTAGCAACATAAAAAAATAATAATACGAAGTGAGTTGGTTGATGACAGCGGTAACATCAAGATGTGTTTTTTCCAAGCCGAACTATTCACGGATATGTCCAATTACCTGATTCTTTTGGGACTGATACAACCGGATCGGAACGAGGATGGATGGTCATTTTCTTTCTTACCGATTTTCAACGTGATGGAAAATCGGGTATTTGCTCTTTCCTTTTCCATTGATGCACGACCTGGGCTACCCCGCGTCTCACTAAGCCCTTTTTGGTCAATTTCGCTTATGTGAGACTTGTCGTGCATCATTACTGGACTTTTCTATGGACAATTTCTTCTATTTGCTTTGGTTCAGGAATTTTGTGCAACTCGTCTCGAAATTACTGTTCATCCGTTTCGTAAGAGCTTCTCTTTGGAATCTCTCGCAAGCTCTTGAGAAACCTAATTTCCATAAATAAAATAACCAAGAAACTCATCGGTTGCTTAACAATAATGAAAATGTCAAGAATGAAAATAATAACAATTTAATAAAAATTATAACAACAATTTAAAAAAATAATGATAATAAATAATAAAAACAATTTGAAAATTACAAAAAATACAAAGAAAACATAATTTTTACCAAAATAATCCCGATTTTCAACAAAAAAAAAATCAAAGTCGTGTAGCCAATGTAAGTAGACAATAAAACAAAAAATAATAATAATAAGGAAAATATCAACAATTTGTGTGATAACAAATTAAAAAACGCACAATGAAAAGAATAGGAATTAAAAAATAATAATAATAACAGATGGAATAACAATTTTAAAAAAATACAATGAAATGTGATAGCACACACCCCGATTTTTCCAGCCAAACCAATACATGGGCCAGGTGGCCTGTTTGTTCAGCTTTAATTTCGTTTTTTGATTTTTTTTGTACTTTGATTTCTTGCGGAGATATCCGACTTTGAATGAAAAAAAGATCTTTTTGTCTTTAACCATTGATATCTCAGCAACCAGTGGTCTTAATCGGGCAGATTGGGAAACTGGGATTAATTTTCTCGAAGGTCCTTTGAAGAGTATTGGGAAAATGATTTTTTTTCTACCCTCAATATTCATTTGAAAAAAGTACAAAAAAGTGACTTTTTCCCTTAATTTGGTAAATCGACTGCAGCTTTGTTAATATTGATGAGAAAGCTAATGTTTTGAGGAACTTTCACAGCTCAATGTACCTCAAATGACCCTGCAAATTTGCAGAACGATCCATTGAACGGTTCTTCCGGACCGATTGATCGAAATTTCCGACAAAATTAAAGGAGCAAGGTTTTTGGTTCGAAACATCGGGTAATCTTCTTAGAAATGGAAGAATCGATTTTTCTTTGACTTTTTTTCACAATCCTACATTTGTTACCGGTTGGATATGAAAAAAATAATTTCAAAAATTTTCGAACAAAATTTTTTTTTTACATTTTTTATAAAATTTAAAAAAAAATATCGAAACGTTCTCGCGAAAATTTTGACTGTTGCATATCAACTGCGCTTCTCCCATGCTCACGCACCAGAGAAGCATAAATCCGACCGTGCAACCTTCACGTGCTATGCTTTGGATAACGCAAATGCCGGCAGTTGATAAGCAACAATTCAAATTTCCGCAAGAACGCTTCAGTATTTTTTTTTAATTTCATAAAAAATTGAAAAATAATTTTTTCTCAATTTTCAAAATGTTTGTTTCAACTTCAACCGGTAATAGATGCAGAATTGTAAAAAATGGTCGAAGAAAAATAAATTTTCCCATTTTCAAGAAGATTACCCGATATTTCGATACAAAAACCTTGCTCATTTTATTTTTATTTTTTGAAATTTTGATCAATCGATCTAGAAAAACCATTCAATCGATCGAATTGCAAAAAAAAATTTTTTTTTATTAAAATAAAAAAAATTTCTTCGAATTTTTTGACATATTTTTTGTTCTTTTTTTTAAATTCAACCGGTAACAGATGCAGAATGTAAAAAAAGTCGAAAAGAAATCAATTTTTCCATTTTAAAGAAGATTACCCGATGTTCAGAAACAAAAACCTTGATGGTTTAATTTTGTTCGTCATTTTGATCAATCGGCCCGGCAGAACCGTTCAATGGATCGATCTGCAAATTTGTAGAATTATTGGGGATACATTGATCTGTGAAAGTTCCTTAAAACATTAGCCTTCCATCGATATTAGCAGAACTGCAATCAATTTATAAAGTCAAGTGAAAAAGTCATTTTTTTTGAACTTTTGTCAACTGAATATTGAGGGTAGAAAAAAAATTATTCTCCCAAAACTCTTGAAAGGATCTTGTAGCAAATTTATTCCAGTTTCCGAATCTGCCTGATTGATTTCTGTACGACTGGTTGCAGAGATATCAGTGGTTAACGACAAAAAGATCTTTTTTCATTCAAAGTCGGATATCTCCGCGAGAAATCAACGTACAAAAAAAATCAACAAAGGGAATTGAACCTAAATAAACAGGCTATCTGGCTCATATATTGGTTTAGCTGAAAAAAAATTTCCAAGCCCGTGGATCAAAAATAAAAAGATGAAAGTTTTTTGAAATTTTCTTTCGCACCATTTCTTAAAATTTTGTAAGAACCGTAGCTTTTAAAAATGTTTGACCAAATGATCTGAAAACTAGAAATTTGGAGCTTTAAAATCCATTTTTCATTACCTCGATACGACCATTTTTCACTGATCTACAGCCTGTTGAAAATCACTAAAAAATTTGGAAATTTTTCTTGCTCCTTCAATTTTTGCGAGTAGTATAGACAAATGTAGCTCATATTGGCATCATATGCATACATCATATTGCATACATCTATGACGCATAGGAACACTCACAGCTGTGTGTCGCTTATGAGTGCTCACCTGGAAGTCATATTTGAATCATATGATGATTGACAATAACACATCATATGGAGCTCATATGGCAGTCACAGCGTGACGAAATTGTGGTGCTCATATGAAGATCATATTGACGTCATACCGTGGTGAAATTGGTTGCGCTCATATGAAGCTCATATGACCGTCGGGATGTGAGGTATTATTGTAATAGCTTCTGAACCGATTACATTTAAAAAAAAATTTTTTAGCACCCAATTTCATTATATTTCAATTTCTTCTGTCTCCAGTGGAATTCGAACCTGTGACCTGCCTATCTATCCTACCTAACAACCTATCACGCTACCTATTACGCTACCGAGTACTTATGAATGGCTGTCTATCTGGGCTTGCAAGTTCAAAAAATTCATTATAAAGTTATTAATAATGTTCACCAACATCTGAGCATTTTTGCAAATCACGGCCGCCATATTGAATTTAAAAAATTGTTTTCATTTACTTAGAAAAAAAATTATTTTAAGTAATTTTTTTGAATGTTTTAATTTTTTTGTTTAATATTTTAGTTTCATATAAGCAAACAAACTTTTTAAAAAGTTGCACTATTTTTCATCATTTTTTTTATCAAAAAGAACCCCCATTTTGAATTCTACAAATTTCCCTTAAGATTCGATTAAGATATTCGAATTCACGATACTGTAAAAAAAACTAAGAAATTGACTTTCACGAATATCCCATTTTTTTGAAATTTTGGATGCCATATTGAATCGTCTATTTTTTAATTCTTAATTTATTAATTACTTTCATTTTTAACTGTATATATATAATATTCAAATGTGACTCGTTTTCCCTGGCATGTCACCACTGATATATCATATATAAGTGAAGAAAATTCATAAGTACTCGGTAGCGTAATAGGTAGCGTCTTAGGTTGTTAGGTAGGATAGATAGGCAGGTCGCAGGTTCGAATCCCACTGGAGACAGAAGAAATTGAAATATAATGAAATTAAGTATTTTTTTAAATTTTTTTAATGTAATCGGTTCAGAAGCTATGTAAATGAAAAAATATACATAATAAAAATTTTTGCAAGCAATAGAAATTTAAAAAAACCGAATGAAAATTACAATAATACCTCACATCCCGACGGTCATATGAGCTTCATATGAGCGCAACCAATTTCACCACGGTATGACGTCAATACGATCTTCATATGAGCACCACAATTTCGTCACGCCGTGACTGCCATATGAGCCCCATATGATGTGTTATTGCCAATCATCATATGATGCAAATATGACTTCCAGGTGAGCACTCATAAGCGACATACAGCTGTGAGTGTTCCTATGCGTCACAGATGTATGCAATATGATGCCAATATGAGCTACATTTGTCTATCTGGGAAAGATGCGAGGCTTGCCACAACATGCTGTCATTTTGCAGTGATTTTGCAGCCGTCATATTGCGCTCATCGAATGTACCACTAAGAAACATGCATATCACCATCATATTGCGCTCATCGAATGTATAACTGAGAAACACGCATAACGCCATCATATTTCATGCATGGCATGTATACTTCCAATGCTAACCTAGTGAATACACCAAAAAAATCATTGAATGGCTTTCATATGATATCTATCTGCAAATATTCATTGCAGAATGTAAATTTGCCGGCTTATGAGTTCATCTTGTAGTCAACAGATGATGCATTTGTAAACGACATGATAAGATTGAAATGTTTTGCAAATTCATCATATTAAATGAACTCATGGGCATGCATCACAACATGTTGCCAATATACTGGAAAATTCCCTTCATCAAATGTATACACGGCGCGGGCGTGATAATCATGGCTGTCTATCTGAGTAGTTAATTATATACATAGTTCAAAATTTACTAAAAAATTCTCTCTCTTCTTATCTTCAAGGTTTCTAAAGCTAAAACGTAAATTTTAATAGAAATAGTAGATATCGAGCCATAGACTCCGGGAAAATATACTAAATACTTACATTAGAGTCCTGGAAAATCTACTACTTTTTTCGACAGTATAATGATTGCCGATTTTTTTTTCTCAAATAAAAATAAAAATTTTAATTAGCGCATGGTGTGAAGTATCATTCAAAAGAGCTACTTCTAAGAATTCTGAAAATGAGTTCACTATAATTTTTGGTTCAATGATGTGAATGATATAGTTCAAAATTTGCTAGAAAGTTCCGTTCTGTGATCTTCAGGGTTTCTGTAGTTGAAAATTAGATTTTAATATGTTTCATAGATATTGAGTCATAAATCGGCAGGAATAGGCTAAATTTTTCGACAGTGAAATAATTTCTGAAAAAAATAGGTGTTTTTTAGCATTGGTACGAAACTAATTGGGCACACCCGACCCGCTGTTGATCGACGTTTTTTTTCCTTTTATTTCGGAATTTTCGTCAAGTTTAGAATCGATTCGGGGATTAATTTGGAACATTCAAATTCACGATTGAGTAGAGCGAAACGTTTGCGAATATACGGTGAAAATGGAGAAACCCCAGGCCATATATTGACGGAATTTTCCTGTTGTATCAGAATAAATCCGAATAAATGTGAATGGCGTGCTAACTGATGGAGCTTTTTTTGCTCCCTTACCACGAAAAATCCTGGAATCGGAAATATAGACTGGTTGAGGAGGAAAAATAATGGAAATACAAAAAAATGCTTCAACTTTCTCTCTTTTTTTTACGTATCCGCTCGCAGTCGATGTCTATGTATAACGTTGTCGGCGTAATTGCTCCAATATCGGGATCAATCTCGGTACGAAATTGGCTCCGATATCGCGGTCACATGTCGTTGATGCGAGGTGCGCACCCACACCGGCGTGTGGTACCTTTTGGTGTTACCCCCTCTAGCGCTGCGCGATCATAACACCCCAACCTCTCTCACTCCCTTTTTCCAATAGTCTTTCTATAACATATGTCTGTCTCTCTCTATCTTTTTTCTTATTCTATTGGTATATCGATATTTCCAAATATTGCCGAACTTTTTAATATTCATATTCATTCAGAAATATCACGGAAGTTCGAAAAACAGTATTTTCCAATATATATTTCACTCCTCATTTTTAGGTATCGTGCTAACACTAAATTGTTGATCAGAAATGGTATTATCAGATTGACATGGCAGTCGATTTAAAGTGATTATTGATTCGATTCAAATGATTTTTAATTTTTTCCGAAATGTCTGTGATTCGGTTTAAAAAAAGATTATAAACTTACAAATAATGATAATGAACGCTCCGGCTTTCGTAATTTTGCAGCTATATCGATAGAAATTTATTCTTGACAAATGTCCGCGATAAAAACAATTAGCATTGAATTTGAAAAGAATTGATTCTGGAATTCTGTGAAATTTTTTTTGAGATTTCCAGAAATCTTAACAGGGTGAAATTGACCCCCACCAAATTTTGTGGTGCCGATTATTTCAAAGTTCCTAACCTAAAAAAACAATTTTGTGTAAAACTACAGCTTTCTACATCGATGCCGAGGGAAGAATTGCTGTTAAAAAAAAGTGTTTTTTCGATCTTTGCAGTTTTGTAAATACCAAGAGGCGACGAAAAATCTGAGAAATTCCAAAAAAGCAGATAGATGTCAATGTTAATGCGATTTTTTTTCGTTTTTTAAAATGCTAAACTCTATTTTCAATCATCGAATCTTCCTTTAAAAACATTATTTTGTAGCAAAGAGATTTTTCTACTATTATGACAAAAATGGACATGATTTTTCTCTTCATTACCTACATTTCGAAAAAAAATGTGTCAAAAATCGACCTGCAACACGTTGAAATAATAAAAAATAAAAACGACAAAATTTCTTATTTTTCATTGGAGATCCATACATAAATAATTCTTTGGGTTCAATTAATGGGTGATCATAGCTGATGTAGTTGTGAGACATCCGATATAGATGTAAGCAATACGATTTTATCGCTAATTTTAGTTTATTCACCCCTACCAGATAGTAGGGGTGAATACAGATATAGATATATTCCATCACACTAATCTTCATCGCTATCTCTGTTGATTACGGCATGAACCTCTTTAACCTCGGAGAGTCCTGCTTCCTATTTTCCAGTCATGAGCACTAATTTATTAAACCGAAAGAATAATTCATAAATGGATTTACAATGAAAAATGAGGAATTTTGTCGTTCTTATTTTTTTTTCAATGTGTTGCAGGTCGAATTTTGGGATATTTTTTGTTTTGAATTGTACCGAATCAAGAGTCAAGTCAAGTCAATTTTTGTGATAATAGTAGAAAAATCGCTTCGTTACGTAATACCGTTTTTAAAAGAAGATTCGATGGTTAAAAAAAGAGTTTAGCATTAAAAAAAAAACAAATTTTGCATTAAAATTGACATGTTTCTGGTGTTTCCGAATTTTGAAATATTTTTCGGTCGCCTCTTGGTATTTAAAAAATGCAAAAATCGAAAAAACTTTTTTCAGCAGGAAGACCCCTCGGCATCGATGTAGAAAGCTGTAATTTTGCACAAAACGAATTTTTACATTATAGGAACTTTGAGAAAAATCGGTGCTACGAAATTCGCTGGGGGTCGATTCACCATTCTTATCCAGCTAAACCCTTTACAAAAAATGATTATGAACGCTGTAAAGGTCTCGTATTTTTGCAGCTGTCGATTAGTGTTAATTTTGAAAATAATTGATTGACGAATTTTATCTAAAAAAATATTAAAATATTAAAACATTTTCCGTAAGCGATGTAAGTATTCCAATTTAGTAGTTGTCTAATTTTTTTTTCAACATATACTACATGAACGGTTTCTGTGACGACTTACGTCTTGTTCATTTCCCCCAATAGTTTAGAACTTATGGTCGAATCAGAGCAATGAATATATTGCCTTATCGATGAGCAACTTAACAACCGAGCCATATACATTCGTTGTATGCTTCATAAACTTGTATAATCATCGACGGCGTATTCTGTGTCAGAGCCGGGATGGTAGCTATCTATTCTCCGCTTATTGGACCCTTTAGACAGTGAAATCGTAAAATTTTATCGCATCAGTGAATCATCGATGAACGCTGAGATTGATGGATCTTGAAATTTCACCTCAAAATCTGCTAAAAGTGTGGGGACGGGTGAAAGTGCTGTATAACGCATACTTATAGCGACCCACGAACGCCCAAAAGTAGTATAGATCAATGAAGTAGTACAGACAAGAATACGATCAGGGACGTGCTAAAAAATAGGGGAAATCTGAAATATAATAATTCTAAGAAAAATTTATACATGGGGCATTCCAAGTGAAATCGTGGGGTCATTTCCCTCGGGTTATCAGATCGTTGCATAACTTTTTTTTCGCATTGATTCCACTTCAAAAACAGCCTGATTTTTTTAAAGATTTATCTCGCCACTCCTTCAGGTTGTGCGACGATCATTTTTGTGTAAAAACGGGATAACTGAAAAAACACCATTTATTAAATTCTGCAATTTTTCCACAGATTCTAGGTCAAAAATAAGTAATATCTATCATGATTAGAAAGTGGGATGCGGCTGCCTCATATTTTTTTTATAACTTCCTTTTTTTCATTTTCTAAAATAAAATAAAAAAAATAATTTCTAATACCTTTTACATGAGTAACAAAAAAATAAATAAAACATAGCTTTGAAAATTTTGATATTTTGCATATTTTTCAAAATAAATGAGAAAAATATTTTTTTTCAATAAAATACTTCAATAAAAAGGCATAACTGAAAAAACACCGTTTTTATAATTGTACAATTTTATCTACAGATTCTGGGTCATAAATAAATAATATCTATCATGATTAGAAAGTGGAATGCGGCTGCCTTATAATTTTTTTTAATTTTCTTTTTTTCAGTTTCTAAAATGATATAAAAAAATTAATTCCTAATGCCCCTGACTTGCGTAAAAAAAGAGAAAAATGAAACATGTCCTGACAAATTTTGATAGTTTGCATATTTTCTAAAATAAATGCGAAAAATATTTTATTGGAAAAAAAACATATTTTTCTCATTTATTTTGAAAAATAAGCAAAATATCATAATTTTCCAAGATATGTTTTATTTTTATTTTTTCTTACTCATGTAAGAGGTATTAGGAATTAATTTTTTTATTTCATTCTGAAAACTGAAAAAAGTAAATTATAAAAAAAAAATATGAGGCACCCGCACCCCACTTTCTAATCATGATAGATATATTACTTATTTCTAACAGAGAATCTGTGAAAAAAATTGCAGAATTTTAACAATGGTGTTTTTACAGTTAACCCTTTTTTACACAAAAATGATCGTCGCGCTACCTGAAGGAAGAGTGAGAAAAATCTTTTAAAAAATTAGGCTGGTTTTGAAGTGAAATCGATGCAAAAAATAAAGTTATACAAGGATCTGATGACCCGAGGGAAATGACCCCACGATTTCACTGGAATACCCTACATGTAAAAGATATGCAAGAAATATTTTTGACTCACTTCACTTTTAGTAGTAAGTTAGTAGGTCGTAGTTCGCGTACCACCTTACATTAAGAATTGCACATTAATTTTCCATATATTTCCATCTATTAAACCAATATGAATATCAAGAGCCGCGGTAGCGACTCGAGACAAGTACAATTGCTCTCTAACCCCGACATGTCGAGAGGAGCTCCAAGACTCTTATACGCCTGCCAACTCACTTATACAGAGAAGTATATCGATATACATAAAACCATTTTCTTAATAATTACCAAATTATTAGGCTTTGGAGAATTTTGGGAAATACGTTGTATCGGAATTTTATTTCTCTTTAGAATGCCACCGAAATTAATCCTGTAGCTATCCAAATACGGAAGATTTCGCGGTTTTTCTATTGTGGTCGAGCTGTTTATGATATCGCTGAGATGACAGTTTTTTTCCGTCTCCTTTGCCGAATTTTTCGCACCTTTCGACAAGCTTCAGGTTAAACAAAAAAATTATTATCAAAGTTTTGGTGTTCATGAAGGGATAAAATATTCACTGTAATAAAGGATGGCGCGATGATTATGGAAAATTGATCGCCATTAATATAATCACATTTTTTACACTTAAAAGGAGGCTAAATACCATTTTTATTCAATCCCTATATTATCGACGTATCATCGTCGTCCAGTCATTCTCCGACAACCGTGGATGAAAATTAATTACATTTTGACAATTAAGAAGGGGATAAATTAATTAACAATTAATTGTCAATTGAAAGGCTAAAATGCGTTACAGCTAATGCCAACGAACTCATTCGAGCCCTCTAAATATAATAGGTTACTCGTCAAAGTCCATGGTGCTGCCCTCACTCGCACGTCTGTGAACTACATTTCGCCATTTCGGTTTTCAATAAAACTACAATTTATCGATATTTATCTCTTGATGCGCCATCCAAACTGTCATTTTGATAAAATAATGTCGAAAACGTCTCGATATTTACATCGTGGCGTTCTTCACGGAGCCTCACTCTTGATTTTACCCGAAATGCAGTAAAAGTTTAATAATTTAAGTTTTTCAATTACAGTTTTTTGGTGGTAAATGAATGTGTAATTTTTTTTTCTTTTTCGAAAAAAAATTTGTGAGACTCCATTCCTGCCATTGTTCTGATGATGTTGTTAAAACTTTATTCAATTCCATCCATTTATATAAGAGCAAGTTTGGATGGCAATTTCGAGGTGTCAGTGTCGGTATGTAGCCTCCTCTTAATTGAAATTCGTCTCAAACCTCGTGACTTTGAATTCAAATCAGGCCCAAATAGCCCCGATTTTATTTGAATTTGGCTCCTATGCAGGCATTTCGGACACCGAATGTGACGTAATACTTTTTCGGGATCTGTATCCTTCGTGATTTTTACCTTTGCAGAATTACCCCATTCAAGACTTTTAGCCAGGGATCGGCACAAAAAAATTACGATTTTCCATTTTTCAATTGATGGAAAATCGATAATTTTGAAAGATAGAATACTAATTGACGGGACAATTGAAATTATCCGAAATTGTATTTTCAATTATCCGAATAATCAGTAATTGGTCGAAAAGCAATACCAATTACTCAGAAAATGGTTTGAAAATATTTCTAATTATCCGAAGAATCGGTAATTGGTAAAAAAAATAATATCAATTAATCATAAAATGGGTAATTAGTCTAAAAATATTTTCAATTATTCAAATAATCGGTAATTGGTCTAAAAATAATATCAATTTTTCAGAAAAATTGATAACTAGTAAGAGATATGTAGAGATATATAGAAGCATATAGCCTCTATATATCTCTACATATCTCTTATAACTCCGATTTTCAATAAATTATTAAGCTTTTTCTAAAAAATTGAAAATGTATTTAAACCAATTACCCATTTTTCTGAAAAATTGATATTATTTTTCTACCAATTACGGATTATTCAGATAATTGAGAATACTTTCAGACCAATTACTCATTATTCGGATAATTCAGAATACTTTCAGACCAATTACCCATTTTTCTGATTAATTGATATTACTCTTTTTTAACCCATTACCGATTATTCGGATAATTGAAAATATTTTTAGACCAATTACTCATTTTCTGAGTAATTGATATTATTTTTCGCCCAATTACCGATTATTTGGATAATTGGAAATTTATTTTTTTCCATTAACCATTGTCGGGTAATTGAAAATGTAGATTTTAAAATTATTAATTTTCGAAAAATTGATAATAATTTCCGAAAATGCGTCTGAAAATATCATTATTGCTGATCTCTGCTTTTAGCCTATCCCAGAAAATGGACACAAGGAGTCTTGAAAAATTGTATAAGAATTATATAATTGCATGAATTTATAAATAATATTAAATTATATAATTAAATGGAATGATAAATTATGTGAAATCAAAAAACCGAATGGAAACCCTTCGCAAAAAGTGGACAAATCAGCCCGAAAACACCAAAAATGATGTACAAAACTTGGAGACAAGTACATTTCAAAAAGTATCTATGGTTTTACAAAAAGTTGGGAAATAAATAGATGACACTTGGAACACATATTGCCAAGAACAAGTAGGATAACACATATTTAAAAAATATATATAATCCCTCGTATCATAGATTTAAATAAAATTCAGAAAATATATGAAAAAAATGTCTATTTAAGAATATAAAAAAATAATAATAAGTACTTGGAGAGTTTATCTCCAACAGAAAAAATAAGTACAAATGATTTCTAGTATACATGTAGCTCGGGGCTTACACAGAATTTCATAACGTGTAAAATGAATCAAAACTCGCCAATCACTTATTATTATTTTTTTATTATTTTTAAATACATATTTTTTTCATATATTTTTTTAATTTTATTTAAATCTATGATACGAGGAATTATATATATTTTTTAAGTATGTGTTATCCCTACTTGTTCTTGGCAATATCCGTTCCAAGTATTATCTATATATTTCCAACTTTTTGTAAAACCATAGATACTTTTTGAAATGTACTTGTCTCCAAGTTTTGTGCACCATTTTTGGCGTTTTTGGGGGTAATATGTTATTGGCAAATATTATTTCTTTATTGGGACAATGGTCCTGATAGCAATTTATGCAGGTAAAATATATTTAGAAAATATATGGTCGAGTTGGAAGATTTGGTCTAAAAAAATATATGTCGCATATGTTGAATATATTTGACCCATACAATAATGATATATTATTACCATGGATGTTCCTTTAAATTGAATAAAAAACTTAAAATTTTTCATCTGATATATCCCACACAGCAAAATTGATCCCGGGACCATCCCGAGATAGTCCCATTCGTGTCCTACCAAGATAGTACGTCTTATGAACGTCTATGGGAGGAACCAGTGAGATATTGTTCTACCCGGGATTAATATTAGATGTCTTGAGGATACCCTGTCGCAACCGTAATGAGACGATCCCAACGCACTCTCTTATAGACGTCTGTGGGAGGTAGTGGTAGGACATTGTTCCACCCGAGATTAATATAGGATGTCTTGAGGATATCCTGCCATCACCATGTGTGGACGAGCGTACCGCACTCACTTGTAGATGTCTGTGGGAGGTACTAGTAAGACATTGGTCTACTCGAGATTGATATAGGATATCTTGAGGATATCCTGTCGCAACCGTGTTTAGACGATCCCAGTGCACTCTCTTATAGATGTATCTTGGAGGTACCGGTAGGACATTGTTCTACCCGAGATTAATATGGGATGTCTTGTGGATATCCTGTCGTTACCGTGTGTAGACGATCGTACCGCACTGTCTTGTAGATGTCTATGGGAGGTACTAGTAGGACATTGGTCTACTTGAGATTAATATAGGATGTCTTGAGGATATCCTGTTGCAACCGTATTTAGACGATCCCAGCGCACTCTATTAGAGATGTCTCTGAGAGGTACCGGTAGGATTCCGTTCTACCCGTGATTAATATGGGAGATCTTGAGGATATCCTGTCGCAACCGTAATTGGACGATCCCAACGTACTCTATTATACACGTCTGTGGGAGGTACTGGTAGGACATTGTTCTACCCGAGATTAATATAGGATGTCTCTAGGATATCCTGCCGTGACCGCGTGTAGACGATCGTACCGCACTTTCTTGTAGATGTCTGTGGTAGGTACTAGTAGGGCATTAGTCTACTGGAGATTAATATAGGATGTCTTGAGGATATCTTATCCCCACAAAAACACCAAAAATGGTGTACAAAAATTGGAGACAAGTACATTTCAAAAAGTATCTATGGTTTTACAAAAAGTTGGGAAATAAATACATATTACTTGGAACACATATTGCCAAGAACCAGTAGTATAACATATATTTTAAAATTATATATATAATCCCTCACATAATACATTTAAATAAAATGATAAATATGTATGATATAATTTATATATTACAATATAAAAAAATAATAATAAGTACTTGGCAGTTCATTTATTATTTCACACGTTATAAAATTCTGTGTGAGCCCTGATCTGAATGTATACTTAAAATCGTGTGTATTCCGCCTGTTGGAGATGAAGTTGCCAAGTACTTATTATTATTTTTTTATATTGTAATATATACATTATTTCATACATGTTTATCATTTTATTTAAATTTATTATGTGAGGGATTATATATATAATTTTAAAATATATGTTATACTACTGGTTCTTGGCAATATGTGTTCCAAGTAATATCTATTTATTTCCCAACTTTTTGTACACCATTTTTGGTGTTTTTGTGGGGATTTGTCAACTTTTTGTAAACTATTTAATCACTTTAATGGGTTACACTATCACCTCCGTAGAAAGATCGTCTTAGCGGATATCATTAATGGAAAAAATGAACGCGGTTGCTGGTTAATAAGTCTCGAAAGGAAAAGGAAATTTTTCAAGTTACGAGGTTCAGGGCGAATTTCAATTAAGTGTAAAAAATGTGATTATATTAATTGCAATCGATTTTCTATAATCATCGTGCCACTCTTTATTACAGTAAATATTTTATCCCTTCATGAACACCAAAACTTTTATAGTCATTTTTTTTATACAACCTGAAGCTTGTCGAAAGGTGCGAAAAATTCGGCGAAGGAGAAGGAAAAAAATCTGTCATTTTAACGATATCGTAAACGGCTCAATCATAATAGAAAAACCGCGATATCTTCCGTATTTGGATAGCTAGAGCGTTCAGTTTGGTGGCATTCGAAAGAGGAATAAAATCCGGACTGACCGTATTCCCCGAAATTCTCCAAAGCCTTATAATTTGGTAATTATTAAGAAAATAGTTATATATATATATATATATTTCCGTGCATAAGTGAGTTGGCAGGCGTATAAGAGTCTGTGAGCTCCTCGCGACATGTCGGGGTTAAGGAGGAAATGTACTCGTCTCGAGTCGCTACCGCGACTCTTGATCGTAACCGTGTTTTGACGATCCCAGCGTATTCTCTTAGAGATGTCTCTGGGAGGTACCGGTAAGACATTGTTCTACGCGAGATTAATATAGGATGTCTTGAGGATATCCTGTCGTAACCGTGTTTTGACGATCCCAGCGCACTCTCATAGAGATGTCTCTGAGAGGTGCCGGTGAGACATTGTTCTACGCGAGATTGATATGGGATGTCTTGAGGATATCCTGCCGTAACCGTGTGTAGACGATCCCAGCGGACTCTCTTAGAGACGTCTATAGGAGGTCAGCCATTCCACGGCGTTAGTTCCAGACTCGCCGCGAGATGGCAAAGGCTCTCACAAACGGATCATGCAAATAGAATGCTTATATAGCCGAGCGTGAACACGGACATTTGACACCGAAAGGAGTCAGACCTCATAAGAGGCCATATTACACGGAGTACTTGCTGTCTCCCTCTGTACTGTACCCATTTTATTGAAATTTAATTAATTAATTGAAATTAATTAATATTAAATCGAAATAAAAATAATTATCCACTGTTACGTTGGCAGCCCAAGAGACGTCCCGAAGACATCCCAGACATCCCGGGACGGCAGTGGGACCATCCTATTGCGGTAATCACTGCGGACATTTCAGAGCCCATAGGAATCCCATGGGACCATCCCATTACCATCACGGGACAATTGAGTCAATTGACGTGATGTCCAAAAGACGTACTTGGGACGTATCATTGCTGTGTCTGATAATTCTGGAATACCTTGGTGACGTCTTTAAGAAGTCTCGATAATATCTCATCGATATCTCCACTCTGCTGTATTTACAGTCCAAGAGACGTCCCGAAGACATCCCGGGACGACAATGGGACGATCCCATTCCGGTAATCACTGCGGACACTTTAGAGCCCATGGGAATCCCATGGGACCATCTCATTACCATCGCGGGACAATTGGCGTGATGTCCGAAAGACGTACTTGGGACGTATTTTTGTTGTGTGGGATGTGAAAAATATACACCCCCGCTCAAAAGTGTGGATACACCTGTCAATATTTCTGGCCGCACTAGAAGTTGCATAACTCCGTTAAAAAAGAAGATAATCGAGTTTTTAAACAAGCGTTTTGATGGGAAGAAATTTAGCTTTGTTTTCTCTATTTTTAATTTTATTAATGATTTTTTTTCGACCGGGTACTTATGCATTTTTGAACGTGACCGTTTTTTGGCATTTTTTCGACCATCGCAAATCGGGTCCATAACTTAAGGACATTTTTTTCGTCTTTCTTATCAACGGTACTTTTGAAAGGGTTAGCAGACCCTCTATTTTTGTGTTCTAAAAATTTGGATATAATTTTTTCTCGCAAAGTTATTTCAATTTTGGCTAAAGAAGACAAATTTTGAAAAATCCAGCGTAACTCAAAGACTATAAAGTATACGAGAAAATCCCAAGTATGAAAAAAGTAGCGTAGGTATACACGAAATTGCCTGGGATTATTTACGTATTTTTTCGTGAATTTTTTTTTCACTATTTTTGCTTGGAACTCTGATGATGACGTCCCAGCGAAAAATTTCATCCGATAGAGATTTCCGTACTTTGTGGTACCATAAAAATTTGGAAAAATTCAGCAACATTTTGCATGCTATAACCAACACTTATCAATAATAATATTGCCTGAAAGTTATTAACAAATTGTTTAAACAATTGTTTAATTAATGCATTAAACAATGATGAACCATGATCCATAATTATTATTGATAACACAGCTACACAAAATTTAAAAAAAAATTCGGCCTGGGGGTCTGACTATGTATACTGGGTGTTTTGGGGTCGCTGAATCCGAATCCAAGGTTGGTTTAATCCCAGCACGTCAGGGTGTGGCTATAACCACAAAAAATAACACTCCAAAATCAAGATTATTTTTTTAATATTTCGAAAATTATTGTAACTATGAAAAAATTGTTTTGGGTTCGTCTTAAAGAGTATACTTGTGGCTACGAAAAAAAAAATATTTCGAATTTTTTTGTTGAGAAATCATGAATTTGGAGAATTTTGAATTTTTAAAAATCGTGCAAATCTACGATCAACATTAAATTTTTTCTTAATCTTTTTTTATATAATACCTTAGAGTGATCTTTAATGATCCTGGAATCTTCAGGATCTCTTGAGATCAGTCCAAGGTATTATATAATAAAAATTTAAGCAAAAATTAAATGTTGATCGTGGATTTACACGATTTTTTAAAATTAAAAAATTAATGGTTTAGAAAAAACAAAAAACACCTTTCTGAAAACTTCAGATTCTTCTAAAATCAGTACAAAAAAAAAAGATTTATAAAAATTCAAAATTCTCCACGTTTGTCATTTTTCAAAATTTTTTTTCAGAATATTTTTTTTTTAGTAGCCACAAGTATACTCATCAAGACAAACCCAGAACGATTTTTTCGTAACTTCAATAGTTTTCGAGATATTTAAAAAACAACTTAATTTTGGAGTGTTTTTGAGATTATAGTTAAGCCCTGACGTGCTGGGGTTAAACCAACGTCGTATTCGGATTCAGCGACCCCAAAAACATACAGTGTACATAGTCAGACCCCCAGGCCGAATTTTTTTTCTTTTTGTGTGGCTGTATAATTGTTGTTTATAGCATGCCGGACATTGCTGAATTTTTTCATACTTTTATTTAATCCCGAAGTACGGAAATTTCAAACAGATGAAATTTTTTGCTGGAGCGAAAATAGTTAAAAAAAAATTTCATGGGAAAATTCTGAAATAATTTCAGGCGATTACGTGTATACCTACACTACTTTTTTCATACTTAACATTTCCTCTTAAACTCTATAGTCTTTGAGTTACGTTGCATCTTTCAAAATTGGTCTTTTTTAGCCAAAAGTGAAATAACTTTGCGAGAAAAAGTCATACGAAATTTTTAAAGAACTGAAAATGGAGCGTCTGCTAACGCTTTCAAATGTACCGTAGATAAAAAAGACAAAAAAAATATCCTTAAGTTATGCACCCGATTTGCTCTGGTCGAAAAAATGCCGAAAAACGGTCACGTTCAAAAATGCATACCAGGTCGAAAAAAAATAATTAAAAAAATTAAAAATAAGAGAAACAGAGTTGAACTTCTTCCCGTCAAAACGATTTTTTTTAAATTCTATTATCATTTTTTTTGACGGAGTTATACAACTTTTAGTGCGGCAAGAAATATCGATAGGTGTATCCAAATTTTTGAGCGGGGGTGTATGTAGCGAATATTATTGGCACCGAAATATCTGGTGTGAAATATTTTTTCTGTATATACTTCATTCACCGGAAGTCAGCAAATGGTTTTCATCGTTATTTATTTTTCCTTGAATTCATTACGCACCAGTTTTTCGATTCTTCTTACTTGTGAAAATTTATACATTTAAAATATATGCAAGAAACATTTTTCATTTACGTGACGAGTCGCACACGGGGTTGCAAATAATGCATTACTTTTTTTTAGTGCATTCGCATTTTCATTAACCATTAACGTTTAATGGTTATTGGAAATAATTTCCATTAATCATTAAAATTTAATGGTCAATGGAAATTATTTTCATTAACCATTAAAATTCCATGGTTAATGGAAATTATTTTCATTAACCATTAATATTCAATGGTTAATGGAGATTATTTTCATTAACTATTAACCTTTACAATTTAATGGTTAATAGAAATTATTTTCATTAACCATTAAAATGTAATGGTTAATGGAAATTATTTTCATTACCCATTAAAATTTAATAGTAAATGAAAATTGTTTTCATTAACTATTAAAATTTAATGGTTAATGAAAATTATTTTCATTAACCATTACAATTTAATGGTTAATAGAAATTATTTTCATTAACCATTAAAATGTAATGGTTAATGGAAATTATTTTCATTACCCATTAAAATTTAATGGTTAATGGAGATCATTTTCATTAACCATTAAAATTGAATGGTTAATAGAAATTATTGCCATTAACCATTAAATGTTAATGGTTAATGAAAATGCAATTGCTTCCAAAAATGTAACGCATTATTTGCAACCCTGCCAATTACAATGTAGTGTGTAATAGAAAAAATTTCCATTACCCACTGCAGTGTAATGTGTAATGGACAAAACTTTGATTGCAATTTTGAAAAGGAAAAATATAGATGAATAAATTATTGCAGTTTTGCATTACATTTTATTGACTTAGGACTTAGATTTTTAGAATAATAATATAGATGCTTTTTAGAATTTAAGGTGAACATCTAAGTCCTAAGTCAATAAAATGTAATGCAAAATTGCAATAATTTATTCATTTATATTTTTCGATTCCCAAAATTGCAATCAAAGTTTTGTCCATTACACATTACATTGCAATGGGTAATGGAAATTTTTTCTATTACACACTACATTGTAATGGACAGGGTTGCAAATAATGCATTACTATTTTAATGCAATTGCATTTTCATTAACCATTAACATTTAATGGTTAATGGAAATAATTTTAATGGTTAATGAAAATAATTTCCATTAACCATTAAATTTTAATGGTCAATGGAAATAATCTCCATTAACCATTAAATTTTAATGACTAATGAAAATAATTTCGATTATCCATCACATTTTAGTGGTTAATGAAAATAATTTCCATTAACCATTAAATTTTAATGGTCAATGAAAATAATCTCCTTTAACCATTAAATTTAAATGGTTAATGGAAATTAATTTCATTAGCCATTAAAAAAGTAACGGTTAATGCATTACTTTTTCATTAAAAATTTCGCAACCCTGGTTGCACATTCATTTTTGGGATAATTTCAAATATTTCACCAGTATGAAAATAATATATTATCCCCAAGATGTTTTCATTTAAAAAAAAACTTTTAATATTATTTTTAATATATGGAAAAAATACAATATACAGAAAATATATGTGACATATATTATTTGCGCCAAAGTGTCGCTTGTGAAATCTTTTTTCTTACATATATTTTGCTTACCAGGAGTCATTAAGGGTACCCAGTCAGCGTCGAAACGCCGATTTTCGAACATAAATATAAATGTTCTGAGGATTAGTGTAAACTACATCAATGATCATTTGACGTATCCATTGTAGAAATTTTTAGCCCTAATTAAAACCCTTAAGGTGCAGTGGTTCTGTCATCAATAAATTTTTTAGTTTCACACGCTGCGCGCAATCCTGACCAAACGGTTTGATGGGTCTTATCCTGCGACGTTTCATTTTCTTTGTAACGCCTTTCCGGACCGCTTGTATGCGACACATTTTTATTTCGGTCCTTATTATGGAGTTACTGGCCACTTTTTGAATTTTTGAACCATTTTTGGTTTTCAGAGCATAACACACAATATGATTTTGATTTTTATGAAAATGTGTCGCATACAAGCGGTCCGGAAAAGTGTTACAAAGAAAATGGGACGTCGCAGGATAAAATTCATTAAGTGGTTTGGCCAGGACTGCGCGCAGCGTATTCGAAGGTCCAGGTTTTGGGAAACAGCCTCCGAAGTGAAATGTGTGGCAAAAAGCTTCCGTAGTCCTTCGCTCCACTGATTCATGTATCTGCATAACAAACAATATTTTCCAAGGTTATTACATGAAGAAAAATAAATTTTTTTTCACCCATGCAAGATTCTCGTGCTTTTCACCATATGCGTAGACAGCCGAAAAGTGACTCTTTTCACTCTTAGCTGTCAAAAAAGAGCCCCTTTTTGGCTATCCACGCATATACTGAAAAGACACTCAAGTCTCCCATGGGGAAAAAAAGATCGTGTGCAACGCGGGCCAGAGGTTCGTCTTTTGTCTCGCGTGGTTGCGGCCCTCGCTTCGCTCGTTGTGGTAAACTTCACGCTCGACAAAAAGACTTATCTCTGGCCGTAGATGCACAAAATACTATTGTACGCGCTTGTGACGGTTTTTCATTTTTTGTTTTTCAATATTTTGAATAAAAAGAATTTTTACAAAGAAATTGCTCAAAATTAAAAAATAGCTGAAAACTCTTTTGTTGGCAGTTTAGAGGTTATAATCTGTATGAAGTATTCCCCCTCATCGGGACCCCCTTTTAGGCCGATTTCTTTCGAATTGCTTGAAACTCGAGTATGTTTGAGTGTTGTCTGAAAGTATATTGTACACCAATTTTCAGATCTCTAACTATAATACACTTTGGAATACACCAAAAGTAATATTTCGAATTTTTTGCGTATTCAGCTCTTCGGAGCTTATGCACGGTGTGAAATGACATCTAAAAAATATTTTTTCAATAGCTTGAGATTGGAAATTTCCTGCGCTTTTCGAAAAAAATATCAGCGATTTCGAAAAAAAACGAATTCATTTAAATTTCGGCCAAAAACCGAAAAAAAATATTTACAATAAAAGAGCATAATTTAATTTAGTAGGACAATTTTTTTCATGTTTTTTATATATCTGAGAAGAAACGATATAAATTTCAAGTTGGAACTCGCATCCGTTTACTAATGCCAAGTCTTTTAGTAGGATAAGAATTCATAAATATTGTGTTTTTCGTATTCAACAGTTCTCTAATATATTATATAGTTTTTTTTTACGGATTTCGAATTTTATAAATTTATTAACATCATAATTTAATGAATTTGATTTAATAAATGAAATTTAATAAATTGAATAAATTTGATTATTTAATTAATTTAATAAATTTACTAAATTCAAAATTCGTTAAAAAAACGCTATATAATATATCAGAGAACTATTGAATACGAAAAACACGATATTTAAGAATTTTTATCCTACTAAAAGAGTTGGCATTAGTAAACGGATGCGAGTTCAAACTTGAAATTTATATCGGGACTTTGCAGATATGTATAAAACATAAAAAAATTGTTCTGCTGAATTAAATTATGCTCTTTTTTTGTAAATCATTTTTTTTTATTTTAGCCGAAATTTAAATGAATTCGTTTTTTTCGGAATGGCTGATATTTTTTTCGAAAAGCACAGAAAATTTCCGATCGAAAGCTATATTGGAAAAGAATTTTTTCGATATAATTTCGCGACGTGCCTAAACTCCGAAGAGCTGAATACGTAAAAAGTTCCAAATATAACTTTTGGTGTATTCTAAAGAGTATTATAGTTAAAGATGTGAAAATTGGTGTACAATATACTTTCAAACAACACTAAAATATACTCGAGTTTCAAGCAATTCGAAAGAGGTCGGCCTAAAAGGGGGTCCCGATGAGAGGAAATACCTCGTATACAAGGCACAAAATCGAATTCACTCACTGAAAAAATTTCGGATGAGTATGAAAATTAATTTGATTATTTTGCAAACACAGCGAACACCATTGTTTTTAAAAATAATTGATTATAATAAACATAGGAATATATGATCATACGAAGTGTCATTAATCACTGTGGAACTGCGCGTGTCGTTTGTCGAGATCGAAAAAGCACTTGCATGTAATTTTTCGATTGATTACCGTAAATCTCTTATATTACATTTGAAAAAAAAAATAAACAACTGATGAAAATGATTGAATACATAAAAAATAAGCCACGCGCGAACGTGTGGTTCGCAGCTCACTAATAATTTGCTGATAACAAAAATATAGTAACTAGGAAAACTTACTAGAAAATTTACGAGGCACTTTCTGATCACTGTCGACAATTTTTTTGGATTGGCCCGTAGAATTGTAAGGGTCAATCACTTCTTTCGAGCGTTTTGATTCGTCTGCAGAGTCGTAAAGGCCAATTACGTCTTTTGGGCGTTTTAATTGTTTCATAAGCGTATCATATGAAAAATGTCAATATTTTGCATATTTTTCAAAATAAATGAGAATGTTTTTTATTCAATAAAAGATTTTTCTCATTTACTTTGGAGAATATGCAAAATATCTAGATTTTTCAAGACATTTTTTTTTCAATTTTATTTTTTCACTTCTATAAGCAATATTAGAAATTATTATTATTTTTCTTAGTTCTAGAAATTAACAAAAAAAAAAAAATAATAAAAAAGAAATGAGGCAGCCGCATCCCACTTTTTAATCATGATATATATCACTTATTTATAACCCGGAATTTGTGGGAAAAATTGCAGAATTTTAAAAATGGATTTCGAAATTTTCAAAATTCTACTTTCACAGATTCGTCTGTAACTTTGCCATTTTTCAAAATTGGGGGGTATGGCTTGGTAAAAAGTTGCAAAAGAGTTTGTAAAACGTGAAAAAAAAAAAAATTTCAAACGATTTTTTCCGATTGCTCGCTGACTCGGTCCCCGTAAATGTTTTTTATTGTTATTGATTTTTTCTCGAATTATTCATCCGCAAGGTTTTTAATTCCTTTTACTGGCGATGAATAGCGATGGATATAAGCCAAAGAATAGTCGGAAAATATCAGCACAGAGCATTTTTTCTTTTTACGAGCTCTTACGTTCACGCAAGAGTTCCATTTATTTTTTTCCACGTATGGAGAGAAGAAGAGCACAATAATTCCGCCAAGGCGAAAAAATTTCGTCGTCTTCACGCTCTTTATAAGTAAGCAGAAGAGAAAAATCTCATTTCTTCTTATACAATTTGCTTCATTCACACGAGGAATCCAATGCAGCGCATCCTATTTTTGTCGTTTGTGAATATCATATCTCATGTGTGTTTGTTTTCATTTTTTAATTTGCAGTGTGTCGCCATTCCGGGTCTTGGATTTCGACGTGGAAGCTACAGATGCGTTTGCAAAAGGGGCTATTATTATCCTGACGTAAAGTCAACCGAGAGATATTACAACGGGACCGTTGTCGAGGAGGAATTCGAAAAGCTGATGCTGGTGAGTTTTATCGAGATGAAAGAAAATGTAATCACACGGTGACGACCCTCTAATTATTAAAATTTCACAATTTTTGCGACGTGCAGACATTTTACGAGAAAAAAACCAAAATGACGCCAAGCTTAAAGAGGAAAGCCACTGTAATGAGTGAAAAAATGTCAATATTTGAGAATTTTTTGCACTGACATAACAAATGATTAAGAGATCAAGTTATTGTTATTTTATTGAGTATATATTCAACTTATTTTATAGCATTTTCTTATTGAAAAATCTTTCAAATTGAAGCAGATATAAATATTATCCCAATGACAAAAAAATGTCTCCTCAATTTGTCCCATTGATATCTTGGTAGAGAATTATTCGAAAATTAAAAAAAAAATGTATATTAATATCTATACAAACGAAGCTATCGACATACATACGTAGCTGGTTTTCTTCTATGATTATTTACAAAATGGTCATGAATTGAACATTACTTCATTTCCAAGGCCTGTTTTTCTATTCGAGCAAGTTTTGAAAACAGCAATTAATAAAATGTTTGAAATCGACTACGTACAGACTAATATATATTAAAAAATAATATACATAAATATATATTAAAAATTAAATTATTGAAAATTGGCTGACAACATTTTCAAGTATTCGCTGAGACAAGGTCGAGAAAAAAGTCATTTTAACCTTTTGTGCCATGGTGGCACTTTGAGAGTGCCACATGTTTTATAACCATTTTCTGAGCAATTTCGACCGAATTTTGTAACTTTTTTTGGTGTTTTAGAATCAGTCATATATTCAAGAACAAGAATTAATGTGCAATAGTTTAAAATCATGGTTGATTTTGTTTATGCGTATAAGCAAACCTCAACCCTTTGTGTCACACATTTTTCCTTTAGCCCAATCGGCTTGAAATTTATTACTCGGGGGTCTTTGGGATCGCTGATGACCAAACTGACATGAGCTCCGAATTTCAAAATTCAAAATGGCGGATCCAATAAGGTGGATGAAAATTCGCGAGACGGTGCAAATATGATGAAAATGTATATTCTGGAATTTTTGGGGTTGCTGATAACGGATCTGAGCTCCGAATTTCAAAATTCAAAATGTCGGATCCAATATGGCGGATAAAAATTCGCGAAACGGTGGAAATATGATGAAAATGTATATTCTCGGATTTTTGGGGTCGCTGATGACATTTTCATCATATTTGCACCGTTTCACAAATTTTTATCCGCCATATTGGATCCGACATTTTGAATTTTGAAATTCGAAGCTCAGATCCGTTATCAGCGACCCTAAAAATCCAAGAATATATATTTTCATTATATTTGCACCGTTTCGCGAATTTTTATCAGCCATATCGGATCTGCCATTTCGAATTTTGAAATTCGGAGCTCAGAATCGTCATCAGCGACCCCAAAAACCACCGAGTAATGAATTGCAAGCCGATTGGACTAAAGGAAAAATGTGTGATACAAAGGGTTAAGAAAAACGCGTATAAAGTTTTCGTTACGCATTCGGCTCTCACTAAAGTCATTCTAAATCAGTCAATTTTCGGAATACCAACTGCGAATTTTATCTACGAGTTTTTGAAAATATGTACTTTGAAGAAAAAAAAAGTCATTTTTACTCCGTGCGTAAGGGCCCACTTTACGCACTCGTGCAATAAAATTTTGTACGAAACTCGTGCGAGGGACTTTTTATCAACTCGTGTGATTGCAACATTCTGCTGACGAAAACCTTAACATTTTTTTCGATTGGTGCTATTTCGAATATAAAGATGAACCTCGGTAATTTGAACCTGAAAACTCGAAAACCTCCATATGTCTGGGATTCAGTCCCTTTGTAATAACTTCTGCAATTTGAAGAAAAAAACAGAATAACTCGAAGTTTTTTGAACGTATCGAGGACCATTATTTTGTTTTTGTAGCTCGAATTTATGACCTCTACAGGCCAAACTGTCAAAGGCTACCTCTATATCTTGAAGTTACAAGGCCCTGACCTCTACAACTCGAAACGCTTTATGCAATGGCCGCTTGTGTGCTGAGAATTTTTTACAAAAATACGTTACTTTTTGTATAACTTATATGTACGTAAGGTTATCATTTCGAAATTTGAAAAGTCATAACAAAAAGTCGGAGTCAAAAAAAAAAGTCCGGACATTTTAGTCAAGTCAAGGAGTTGACTGATTGATAAAAAAGATTATTATTTTACGTTTAAACTGGTAAAATTGATGAATAAAAATTGGTTATTAATTTATGTTTGAACTAATTGAACCATAGTCAAGTTGATTGATAAAAAATTTTGTTATTTTATATTTGAACTGGTAAAGTTGATTTATTAAAAAATATATTAGCTTATGTTCGAACTCGAAGTTGATTGTTTTAAGTTGAGATGAGATTGATTAACTAGTTGAACTATAGTTGTATGTAGTTGACTAAAGATTGAAGACGCATTTAATACCTCTGTTTTACTTTAGAGTAATATTTAATGTAAAAATTGCAAATTCATTCAAAAATTTTCATCCAAACTTCGATTTGACGAAACCTCTCTTACTTGAAGAAATTAGCTTTGCCCCTGAGATCCGAGTTAGCGAAGTTCGACTGTACTAAAAATCTTGAAAATGTTGATTTGAATGATGCAACCCTTGATTTTCGCGGAAGCAAAAAACTTCTGATCTCTGCTAAAAAAATCGATCGACGAAAGAATTTCTTTATCGTCATACTGAGCAAAAAGAGCTTCGAGAGTCAAAGTTTCGAATCGACAAGCGAGCCTTTTGCCCAAGTGTAACCTCGTTGGGTTGCTTTCAAGCAGAACAATGCCGTATTATTCGGGCAAAAGGTTAGAGTTTTTCGTAGTGGACGGAGAGAGGAAAAGGGAGAGAGAGAGAGAGAGAGAGAGAGAGAGAGTTGCCTACAGCGAGGTTCCACCGAATTTCTCCCTCGTAACAAATTGGCCAGAGATATTTCCGCACAAGAGCGGAGCGAAGACACAAGAAACGGTCACAATCGTGAAATATAGCGAAGAGCAAGGAGTTTCCTCTCGGTATATATACTTGAGAGACGCGCAGGCGAGAGTCCGGAGAAAATTCTAACCACGTTTGTACCTCACTCGGTCATTCGCCAGTCAGTTTGGCGTGCTATAATGTAACAACGCGTGAACGAGCTCTCGCAAATCAGTTGGGAACGTTTCACAAAGCTTCAACCCCTCTTTTTACCCTTCCCCTTCTATCTCTATCTATCTGTCGCGCTCGCTCGCTCTCTCTCTCTCTCTCTCTCTCTCTCTCTCTCTCTCTCTCTCTCTCTCTCTCCCTCTCTCTCATTCGTAAAAACAGGACGCTCCAGTGAGTTAGACCTCGTTATTTCTATAAATTGAATGTCCCGAGTTCGGCCCCGTCGTCGTTAATTGGATACTGGATGCGTTCAGCATTTTTCGGAATCCTCGTGAATGCGCACATTCATTTTATTTGCCAAATTTCTCTCGGTGTGCTCAACGATTATATTCCGTCACGTTAGTTTTACATGTCTGAAGTTAAAAAAAAAATACCCTAGAGATTCTTTATTAGTGCGAGTTCGTTCGCATCGAATATATTGGAGAGAAAAAAGTATTGAAAATGTAAAATATGAAGTCGTTTGAAAAGTGTAGCCTCGAATTGTCACTTTTTCCCCAGTGAGGTGTAAAAATGGAAGATGAAAGATGAATTAGAATTATAGGATCAAAGATAATTTGATTAGTTTCTTCCTGTGATTTAACAGAGGAGTTTTTTAAAAATATCAAATAATAACTAAATGGCGAATCTTTCAACTGAGCGACTCAACTTTTTGCAAGATAAACTGGCATTTTTATTCGTCAAAAGGAAAGTATAGATCCAAAAGGAACGTCCTTCGATTACATGGCCACTAGATTTTTACATCCAAATAAAATTTTGAAAATTTGGGGAAAGTCGGTGATGTAGTTTTCGTGATTTTGAGTTTCAAAAATGGATTACAAGTAATTTAAGGGTGTCAATAAAATAGCATGCAACTCCGCAAATTTTAATTCGATTGTTCTAAAATTTTCAAGGAACATTTATAATATTATTTATTGTAAAAAATAATAGTTACATTAAATCAGTTGTCCTTATTTCACGATCAAGAGCGTTTTAACTGGCTTATAACTTTTTTCACCAATTAAAATTTGTAAAAATTGAAAATATAAGTCAAATCAGAATTAAAAATATTATTTAATTAAATTATTAATTAGTTTATCGTATGATCAATCGAAGGAATTTTTTCAATATCAAATAACAACAAAATGGTGAGTGCTTCAAATGGGAAACTTGATTTTTGCCAGATATATCGGCATTTTTATTCGCCAAATGGAAAGTAGGTATACAACGAAAAGAAAAACCCTTCGATGAAATACTAGATTTTTAGATCGGGATAAAGTTCAATGAATTTGGGAAAGGTCAGTGGGGTATTTTTTGAGATTCAGAGCTTTAAACGTGGATTGTACGTATTTAAGGGTCGTATTTACGTATAATCTTACAAACGTCCCCTGAAAATTTGCAAGATTATGTATCGTCATTTTTTTTCTTTTATTTTTCGAAATTGTTATTATTTTTTTAGAAATCCGGTCGAATTCTATTTTTTTAAAATTGTTATTTCAACTGTTTTTATGATTATTTTTTAATTGCTATACTTTTCATTGTTACTTTTTTAATTTATTATCATTTAAATTGTTAATATTTTCCTTATTATTATTTTTTTCATTGTTCTTTTTCTTTATTGTCTACTTACATTGGCTGCATGGCTTTGACTTTTTTGGTTAGAAATTGGGATTGTTTTGGTAAAAATTATGTTTTCTTTGTATTTTTTGTAATTTTCAAATTGTTTCTATAATTTTTATTAAATTGTTATTATTTTCATTTTTGATGTTTTCATTATTTTAATTTTATTATTTGTTTATTTTCCGAAGATTTTAGCAGAGCCTCTGAAGGCCTCGGATGCTTTCAAAGTCTAATTACATTCATTCGCACTGCTTGGATTTCTTTGGTTTTTTTTTGTTTTTCGAAATTGTGATTATTTTTGTAGAAATTATTTTTTTTTGCCATTTTAATACATACTGAGGTCCTATACACGCGCGCTGACGCGCGCGACCGATTTACTATCAGCATATAGTGACATTTTGATGTTCACCTGTTTACTGAAAAACCGTTTTGACTTATAGTCTGTTAAAAACGAACTCGCCAAGTGCTTTTTATTTTTTGATTATTTTTGTTCATTGATAATTTCTCTTTGTTGACAATTTTCATTTGGTTTGACTATTTCTTTAAATTTTACCGTTAAAATTTGTTCTAATTTTTTTATTTCTGCTTTGCTCTTAAAAATCATGATTGCAAAGTTAAAGTTACATTAGGAAACTAGATGTGCTTAGCAATGCGTGTTGTGAGTTTCATGTCTATTTATTTCACAACTTTTTGTAAGAAGACTAAACTAGAGATACTTTCGTAAATGTACTTGTCTCCAATTTTTGTACACGATTTCGGTGTTTTTGGGGGTGTTTTGTCAACTTTTTGCAAACTGTTTCCATTCGGTTTTTTCATTTTACATAATTCATAATTCCATTTAATTGTACAAGGGAATATTATTTATAAATTCATGTCATTATATTGTTTTTATATAATTTATAATGTCACTAATTCTTATGCACTTAAAGTTTTGAACGTTCAGTTGAACGAAAAATGAGAAAAAGTATTATTCAACGAAAAATTAAGAGAGCTTGCAACAACTTTGTAAATAATAAATTTAAAAATTCGAAGATTGTTAGGTGGCGCAAAGATATATTTCTATTTGGTTACTTTCATTGTTTCGTGAAGTAAGTGCTCACTAGCAGCCGAATTTTCGTTATTTCATTGGTTGTTAGGTGGTGTCAAAATTTATATAGGTATACATCGTAATAGAAATTCTGCGTGCGAAAACATAGGTATACATCGTAATAGGAATTCTCCGTGCGAAAATATAGGTATACTTCGTATGGAAAAAATTGAGGTACGAAAAACTCGCCATGCTAGTGATGAACACGAGATGTAACGGACGAAAAATAAATCCGCGATATCATCCATATTCTTTCAGCTAGAGCACTGATTGTAATCCCAATCGAAAGAGCATATTTAATAACGAATTCACGTACGCAGAATAATCTCCAAGATGCTGTGGTCAATTAATAATCGGTAAACGACATTTTTTTATATAGATATATTCCTGTGTATAAGCAGGATGTGTCAGGTATAAGAGTCTCGTGCGCTCCTCGTTTTAATTAATGTACTTGTCTCGAGTCGCTACCGCGACTCTTGATGAAACAAGTTCACAAAAAAATGTTCGAATGAGAAAAATGGCGAAATTTTGTTTATTTTTTTTCAATACTTTCTCCTGCCGTAACTTCTTAAGGCCTTAGGCCACCCTAGCACTTTTGAAAAATTGATTTTTTTAAATTTTATTTTAAATGGACCTCAGAAATGATGTCCCAAAAGTTTATGGCCGGGAAAAATCTCTAAGTACTCGTTTTTCGAATTTTAGTACAAGGCCGTCTGGTCCTACTAAAAACTTCAAACGCCTTTATCTCACAATTGCATTATAATTGAAATTTTTTTTTACTTTAAATGGTCTAACAGGACCTCAACAATGATGTCCCAAAAGTTTATGACCGGGAAAAATCTCTAAGAACTCGGTTTTCAAATTTTAATACAAGACCGTCTGGTACTACTCAAAACTTCAAACGCGTTTATCTCAAAACTGCATTTTTTCAGTTGGCCGGACTCATAACTCAGACAATTTTCCACCGATTCACTTGAAATTTTGAATATTTCCCGAAAACGACATTGTCTGTGGAAGTACGTAGGTTTTTTTTTTATATTGCATAGTTCATTTGTTATTAACAATTATCTGACGATTTTCTAGGCAGATTTTTCACTTTCCACCTTAGAAGTGCGCCATTTGACCAAAAATCAATATATCGCAAAAATCCTACGTACTTCTATAGCAGTGATTACATATGATCGAAAAAAATTTATTGGCTTATTATGATTAAAAAATTACAGGAGCTGTTAGTCCGGCCGTGAACTCTGAAAAAACGGAGACGTTATCGTGAAAACGCTGCGCAGCCGCCATTTTGAAATTAATCGCTTCAAAAAAAATATTGTAAACAGTCACTGATATGTATGATAACACCCCGTTTTTGTAATCTTGATTTATTTTGTAGTATTTCTGAAAATAAATCCCCAAAAAGCCTATTTTTTCGGTCCCTAGAGTGGCCTAAGGCCTTAATTTTATGATACAATGCACTACGCGAAAGGTGGAGTCTGACAGTCAACTGGAAGAGGTGACTCAATCGACCTCAAGATCATATTTTGCACGATTTTTTTTTTTAATGACTAAATTTTTTTTATCTATGAAAAAGTGAAAGAATCGTTTTTAAAGCGTTGAGAACGATTTTTTCACTTGTTCATTGTTTAAAAAAATTAAGTTATATATAAAAAAAAAAATCGTGCAAAATATGATCTTGAGGTCGATTGAGTCACCTCTTCCAGTTGACTGTCAGAGTCCACCTTTCGCGTGGTGCATTGCATCATAAAATTAAGAAGTTACAGCATGAGAAAGTATTGAAAAAAAAAAATTCCTTCATTCTTCTCATTTGAATATTTTTTTAATCTTGTTTCATATAATCTATCGTACCTTTTTATTTTACATAATATATAATCTCGCGGAAGGAGTAACCGGTCAGTCAACCCTAAGAGGTGACTCATCAATGTGACCTCAAACCCGATTGAGACACCTCTAGATTTTTTTCCAGCGTGTTCCTGGCGCGAAACATCATATTACACTTAAATCCCCAAATTTTTGATGGGTGAGATGAAAAATTAAAAAAAAAACCGACAAATGAAACGGTCTAATATATATATATATACTGTGAAGATGAAGACGCAGTATGAACTCACACATAGCTGTGGTCTCAAACATGCAAAGCATAGAACGACGCACATACGCGCTGCTGTTCTATATACACTACGATCTCGATTTAAGCAAGAGCGGCGGGACTGGCACCGCTAGACACTTGCTTAAATGGAAGTTGCGCAAATGTCGCCCGTGCGTCCACGCGCATCTCACACCAGTCGGGAGCCGTGTCCGCTCTCACACCGGCGATCTCACACCATGTGCCACGTCGATCAATATCCGCCGCATAGTGGGGACTCTTGCTTATATTGAAGCTGCATAAATCGAGATCGTAGTGTACATACTAAACACGATACGCGGGCATGCGGTTGATGGCCTATCGCTCTCTCTCGCTCACACATCACTCTTTCTCTCTCTTCTTGTAGTCCTCCATTCTCTTGTCCCGTAAACGGACAGGCGCTGTTTAACGCAGACGTCTGACGGACACTGTCTGGCTTTTTTGCATAAGAAGTATTCACTTCAAAAATAAAAATAAAATTTGAAAGGTGTCGCCACCGGGATCGAACCCTCGACCCTCGGCTTTTGACCGTATCTTTGAATTGAATATGAATTAAATATTAAAAAAAAGATAATTTGAAAATTAATCCATTTTTTGACTGATTAATTTTCCTTATATATACGCGGACCGAAGAACACTTACGCTTCTCGTCTGGGATTTGAAATCTACCTACCTATCGAGCCTACCAAGGCACCTAATACTGACACGCTAACCACTACACCATCGACTACTTATAATATTCGGATGTGGATATCATATTTATGAAACATACGCCAGAAAAATATATATACATATATAAAATAGAACTTATGAGGGATCAGAAACCCTGGAATTAAGTTATGAGGAGTCACATATCTTATGAGGGATCAGGAGCTTCGAAATTAAGTTACGAGGGGTCACTTATCTTATGAAGGGTCAGGAATCCTAGAATTAAGTTTTTAAATTTCCGTATTTCGTGATACAATAAAAATCTGAAAAAATTCAGCGAAATTCGCCATGCCATAAGCAACAATTATCAATGATGATATTCCCTGAAAGTTATTAATAAATTATTAACAAATAATTATTCAAGAATTTTCGGGTAAGTTTTTTAATTTTTTTTTTCCTAAACAATAAGAAAAGTAATCAATAAATGGTTATTAAAAATTTGTTTATTAATTTGTTATTAATTAATTCTTTAAGCAAATAATTATTCAACCATTTTTGGGTAAGTTTAAAATTTTTTTTTTATCTTGAACAATCGAACGCGTTAATTTTTCTGAGCGCAAATGAATTTCTTCCGAATTTTCTCTATATTTTGAAATATTATAAAAAACATTCTCAAAAACAAATAAAAAATTGCCAATTTTGGATATGTTTGTGCACACAGGTTTATCTTCAGCTTTGAAAAGTTTCAAAGACACTAGACCAAAAAATACATAAATACAGCTATTCTAAACATTTCAAAATGGGAGTTTCAGAATAGAGAGAAAATTCTGAAAAAATGTTCAGAAAAAAAATGGGTTCAGAAAAATTAACGCATAGGATTTGTTTAAGAAAAAAAGCTTACCGAAAAATTGTTGAATAATTATTTGGTTACACAATTTATTAATAAGTTTTGGGCAATATTATAATTGATGATGGTTGTTTATGGCATGCCAAATGCTGCTACATTTTTTCAAATTTTTATTGTATCACAAAGTACGAAAAATTCAATCGGATAAAAATTTTGGCTGACACTGTAGAGGCAAATAAAGTTCTGAGGTGTCGTCAGTTAACTTATGAGGGGTCACTTGAGTTATGGGGAGTCAGGTATTCTAGAATAAAGTTTTGAGAGTTCAAATAACTTATGAAGGATCAAGGGTTCCGAAATTAAGTTGAGAGAGGTCAACTTAATCGAGCGACGATTAACCAGCGTCGGATAAAACGTGATAGTCAACAAAGTATCAACTACCGAGCCCAACGTCGATGCCACTGATCGAATGAGAGTTATAACAACTTCGGGTCATAGTCGCGATTCGATCATTAGCTGCCGACTCCTCGCCGCTTGATAGCCAAGCAATCGGTCGTACGTACGCACAGTAGGAGAAAAGCCCAAAAACCTGGCCAAAACCTCAAATGACCTTTGACGGGAATGAAAATTGGCTTACAGGGGTTTTTAAGGTCGCTGATTACGAATCTGAAAGCCAAATTATCGTAAACAAAATGGCCGATCCAATATGGCTGACATGAATGTTAAAAAGTTGCCAGATGTCGACAAAAATTGGTATTTACGGGTTTTCAAGGTCGCTGATTACGAATCCGCAAGCCAAATTATCGAAAAAAATATGGCCGATCCAATATGGCCGACATGAACGTTAAAAAGTTACCAGATGTTGACAAAAATTGGTTTATACGGGTTTTCAAGGTCGCTGATTACCAATCCGATATCTATTGTTTATAACTTGCAACAAAGAGCTTACAGCAAATTGTTATAAACAAAATGGCCGAGTATCCTGCTAAATAGATAAATTAATAAATAAAAAAAAATCATTATAATAAAATAAACGTGAACACTGTATTCTACGCAATTATTATTTTTATTTCCAAAATACATACGGAACGTTTCAAAAATAGAAAATTTTATTCTTAATCAAAATCGTAATCGGAGTCGGAGTCGGAGTCAGAATCATTATCCGAGCTTGTATCTATTACAACTTCCGGCACGGCTTCAATCTCGGCGCAAAATTCGTCTGCTGCAGCAGTCACTTTAGGAGCGATCAACATCGCTACAGCTTCCGGCGACAAACTCTTCAGCTTCTTCTGTGGTAGTCTTCTGACACTTGAAATGTACGGATCAGAAGTAACTAAGAGCCGATGAAAAACATCTTCCATAGTTTTAACCCTGGAACTTTTTCGCGCAAAATCTTCTCGATATCGTTTGATGTCTTTGTTTCGAGCTTCCTGAGCATCTTCGGATAATTGGTCGATTGGTAATTAGACAGAAAATATTAACATGGATTTGGTTAAAAGAAAGCTTTGCTTACTATATAATATATATATATATATTCAAATATTTTATTTGAATGTTATAACATTTCATTCATATTTAAGAAATTTTTATGTGGTTGATTTTAATATGTATATATATATATATATATATACACATACATATATATTAAAATAATTTATTTCAAGCGTATAACAGCCGTCTTGTCCGTTATGATGCTACTTCACCCATTCTCAGGTAGAGGCGCAGAGGCTGCTCAATAGTGCCGCGTGCACGCTCGGCTACCGCACGATGCGAAAAAAATCATAACGGACAAGACGCACGTTTTCCGCAGGTAACTCTTGTAAATTTCGAAAGCTTATACATTAAACTAAAGGCCGAGACTAGGAGCTTTGCAAAATGTGACAAAATATATAACTTTTCGGACCGTTGAAAATATAAGTTTTCAAAATTATTCAATTTTATTTATGCCGAAGGCTACACTACATTTCAATCATTTATACATAAAGTTTAGATTCAACCGATGTAAAATATGTTCTACATACCTCCAGAAGTCGTATCCATGTTGCAGAATTGAAATTAAACCCGTCACTTTAAAGTTATGGGTTTTTGAAGTCAGCGTTATTTTCGTCTGTTCAGCGCGTGACACGTACACTCTTCACGAACACTAACTGCCAACTGACGCTGCGGCGCAGGTATACACTTAAAGGGCTTTCCCTTCCACAATAGAATGCAGTTACTAGTCCTCTACCTGAATGACTACTCAACTGACCCTATTTCGAAAATTTATTTTTTGGGGTTTTGGCCAGGTTTTTGGGCTTTTCTCCTACTGTGGTACGGCCGTACTCGGAACATCGGCGACCCGTACATGAGATCTTGCATGCCATAAACAATAATTATCAATAATAATATTGCCAAAGAGTTATTAATAAATGGACGCATTTTTGGTTGGGACGGTAGCGGCAAAGCATTCTTAACTGGAAAATCATCGAAATTTAGATGCAGCGTCGAGCAGCCTACATTAAAACGCCAAATTCCTCCGAAATTTGCTCAAGTCTCCTTTCTTCAAGATACGTGCCTTTATGAAGAGTTTCACCAACTAACTTACATCGTGAATAAATCGAGAATTTGCGTGACTGTTCTACCCGATGGTAGGGAAAGGGAGTGGAAATACACCCTGGCGAATAATACGAAGGATAAATTTCCCCTCTCCGCTGTATGACGACTTTGACGTCGTCCATGACGTAGAAAAAGGATCAAAGGGGCAGGCAGCATTACCGAAAGTTGGTGGAAACGAGGAGAACGATCCAGTAACGACGAACTTCCGAAAAGCTCCGTCATTTCTAACCGATGGGATTATAAAGTTTGGTTCTTTGGATGAGTTGCATAATCGAAATTTTTTTATCCAAGAGACATCGTCAACGCTGCGAATTGTTCCTTTGAAGGGAACATCCTGTGGCTCGATGCCAGTGAATAATCCGGCAAATCGATGTCTCAAGGATTACACGAAGCTTTCAACATGTACGTTTGCATTTTGTGTAAGGTTGAACCTCCTTGTCGACGAGAATGAGCTGCGAAACTTTTGCTTCCTCATTATCCAATGGTCATTCGGCAATGAAGCCCGTTACTTTGCGATTGATCTGGATATTCGATAATCTGAACTGCATGCAAATTGCTGTTAGGAATTGGTTTAGCATTCATTCCTGTGTGCATAATTCTGAGTACATACGACGAGTCAATAACCATGATACTTTGAATTTTCATGATTGAATTGATCAGCTAGTCACAAGCGTCCTTTGAGCCTCGCAAATAGTCATGAATAATCTTGATCGGTTTAGGCCTCATTGGTGCTATAAATACTACTTTATTAATGCCCCGACCGCCAAAGGTTCTTCGTCAATAGCCTCGGAAATTGCGCTCAGCACATTTCGTTGCACCATTTCCGATTCATCGATGACCTTAATTTTGTTTATGTTTGATTGATTTCTACGTATCGTGAATTTTCAGGGTATCCACAAACAGCTTTTACGATGCGACTGACTTTATCAGAGTATTCCGTGAATAAATCATCCGGATAAATATCAGTGTTGGATAGAATACAACCTTTTAAAGTATATAAATATATTTAAGTATATCAATGTATTTAAAGTATATAAATAGATTTAATAGGTGGATATTGATGAACTTGAAAATTTAGAACGTTCAGATTGACAAAAAATTAACAAGAGAATTCATTCGATGGAGAATTACATAAAAAATACTAATAGTTTTCCTGGATAATTCTTTTGCATAATAAAAAAACGTTTAAGACTGTGCTGAGTAATTAAAAACTATCGGTTTCTTTTTTCTCTTATCATTTTACATGTTTTAATGAAGGAGGAAATTATATTCACTTAATGCCAAGTCAAAAATAGCCTCGACTAAAAAAAAGAACAAAATTAATCTGTATAATCTAATAATCTAATAGTCTAATGTATAAATATCCAAGCATAAGAATAATTTTATTATAATATCTACATAATAATAATAATAATAATAATAATAAAAATCATCATAATAATAATAATAGTGTTGATAATAATACCTTCAATTAAAGAACTGAATGGAAAAACCTTTGAATAATAAAAAGACATATTTCTTGGAGGGAAAAACGTTTTCACCCGAAGAAAAAATTTTCTCGCACAAATGCTCATAGAATATTCTACCTGAAGCTACATTTTGATTAAGCCAGAACCTACCCCACGGTTTTTTCAAATAGTGAACCACCACAGAATCTCTACTTCTGTGTGTATCTATATAAGGTTTAGGTAAGATCGAGTTGTTGCATTAAATGCAAAATAATGAATAATTCATTAAATACAAAATGAAATTTAGAATTTCATTTTCAAACTACGACTTAAATACATTAACTCCTTGACTGGTGAGGCCGCCATATGGCGGGCTGTCGAAAAAATGCGCTCCATACGAAATTTCTGAGGGTTGCCGAACTAAAATCCGTACTCGTCGGTTTTTGGGATCGCTGATTACGAATCTGCACTCATAATTTAGAAATTCAAGATAGCGGCTCCAATATGGTGGACCGAAAATGCAAAAAGTCATTTGACGAGAGCGAACGTTGGTACTCGAAGGTTTTTGAGGTCCCTGATTACGAATCTAAACTTAAAACTGTAAAATCGCGGATCCAATATGGCCAACCAAAAATGCAAAAAGTCATTCGATGTGAGCAAAAATTGATGCTCGGGGGTTTTCGAGGTCCCTGATTACGAATCTGCATTTATTTGGAAACTGAATACATATTTATTTTTCACCTCCAGCCTTAGTTTGGTCATCAAACGACTTCTTGCATTTTTCGTCCGCCATCTTGAATTTCTAAATTTGGAGTGCAGATTCGTAATCCGCGACCCCAAAAACCCCGGAGTACTAAATTTCAAGTTGATAGTAAGAAAAAAAAATTCTACCAGTGTAGGGGTTAATGACAAAAATTTAATTTATTTATTGTTGATCACCATTGTTACTTAAGAGTGTAGTCTAGTTCTTCAGCTAAAAAAATCGACTATTTTTGGGAATTTATTGTGAGCTTGCTGTGAAAGACATGTTTATAAAAACTGTTAGGGATGATGAATGAAGTCTCAAATTACAAAAATAATTTTTTTTTAAATTAATTTTTCTCAGTTTTTTTACACGAAATTCGTACTTAAACGGCACACCATAATTTGGAGGCACCTCGGCTCGAACACGTTATCTTGGCAACGGCTTGTCTGAATCAAAAAAACAAAGTGTTTTAGATTCAGTATGACAATGGCTACAAAATAGACTATTATTAATAATTTTTAACAATTTTTGCTCACTTAACAAAAACCAAAAAAATTGAAAAAATGGATTTTTTTTCGCTGTTGTTTGTAATAAGAAATAGTAAAAATCGAAATTTTAAAAAGATAATAGTCTATCTTGTGAGTATTTATGTGTAGAATAATTTCGGAAGGATCGGCCCACGGGTTTCAGAGAAATCGTGTCCCGTAAAAACGCAATTTTGATAAAAACGCGTTTAAAGTTTTTAAATAAAAAATCATAAAAAAATCTTACCAAAATTCAATCTGCGACGCCTGCACCGTACCACAAAAATTAAATACAATATTCTTAGATACATATGCATTCGAAAGATGTAAAAAAAATCTATTTTTCGAAAGTGACGAACTAGACTACACCCTGAAATTTAAATTCTACTCTTGCCATTCCTATATATGACGGTTTTCCAGGAGTAATATAAACTTATTACTTTCGTTGTTATTATTATTATTATTATTATTATTATTATTTCAGCCACATTTTTAATTTTCGCTACAAAGTTTTTATATTTTTTTGAGTGAACGATGAATACCTGCGATAAATTTTGGAAATTCAACACATACTTTGAGGGTTATTTTATTCCAAAAATCATCTCCAAAAAAGAACTCCAGACGGCAGTACTATTCTTTTTTACTACGTCTACAACTGAAATGATTTTTTTTCTGTCATTTTTATAATTTACTAGCTGTGCCCGTGGCTTCGCCCGCGTGGAATTCAGGTTTTAGAAGAGTATTAATTAATTTATTTATGTTTCTGCGTATAATAATTATTTTAAATTATTTCTGAAAAATGTAGGTAAATTCATCGAATGAGATTTAATGAAACTTCAATATTTTATTTCAATACATTTTTATAAACTATACGTACCACCTGAAGTGTGCACCGCGTCAACCGGACCGTTTTTTTGTTTTATCCTCTATTTCACCCCTTAAAATTTTATTTTGCCAACAAAAGGTAGCCTATGTTCATTCTGAAGATCCATTCTATGTATATGACAAAATTCATCAAAATCCGTTCAGCGGTTTAGGCGTGAAAACGTAACAGACAGACAGACAGAGTTACTTTCGCATTTATAATATTACTATGGATATGGATTTTCCATGCTACAACTTCAGGTGCAAGTCTCTTTGTCCTTGCCGTTTCTCGTGCTTTTCAAATTTATCTACGTCACGTCAAAAAAATAAAATAAATCTACGAAAAAATAAACTTTTCATCGTTTGAAAAGGTCCTACGTCCAACTTTGCTAGGCTAACGTGTGTGTATTGTGTGGGATATTAAGTGGCTTGCGAGTAATGAGAAAACACTGGGGTAGATTCTGAACCTTCATTCGTAGAGGTACAACTTTCGTTCTGGACTGTTTTACTCTGTCTGTAAATGCGCCGAAATGCACCTTGTCCTTGTTAGTGAAAGAGTAAGAATTTTTCTTCACATCATGAAAAATATTTCTTTGTTTCTGTCGTCCCTTCACAATCATCTTCCCCGATTGTGACTGCACTTTTATTGCACCGGATGTATATAGGTTTTTATTTCTTATTTGGCCTCTCACAAACGCCACGTGGAACCTCATAAAAGGCTCACATAAAGTCCTCCATATCCGTCGAGAATGATGATGGACACGCGGAAAAACCATCAGGATTAGGATAAAGTGTGATACAGGGTCCGGAAAATCGATGGACATTGACGCATCTTGCCTGATATGAAAGGAATGAGAGACAATACAGTATGATGAAAAAGGATCTTTAACGTTTATGATTCTCGCAGTGATTCAATAATGTGAGTTCGAGCGACAATCTCGTCGAAAAATCGAAGGCATTGTCACTACGTGGGTCTTATGGGACAACGCTTCGTTGTACTTTTCTTCACTTCCGATATTGTCAATCGTTATCGCGGGTCATTGGACAATGGCCACCCCAACGAGCCCCACATCGTATCAGGACGTTGGCCTCGTAATCTTTGATGGCCTCCCGATAATACGGCGAGGAAAATATCGATTTGGTACCAGTATAAACCCGGTATGTGTGTGCAAAAGTTGCAGTAAAAATGAACGAGGTAGAGAGGTAGAGAAAGAGATGAGGTCAATGCTTGACTGGATGTGAGGTAAATGTCTTGTCTTTTTCTGATCGTATCCAAAGTATCAACGCTGAATTCGATGGAATCTTTGTGAGAACTGGCTGAATTGAGAAGTAACGCGAAAAATCGAGAAAAAATATGCATAGATCAGATGGCGAGAGGCTCATGTCGAATTGTTCTTTCGATTACCAAATAATCAATCAAAATAAAGTTTTGAGATTCATTCTTATGTTAGGTGTAGAAGTTTGCGTATATCACTTAGAAAGGAAACATTTTTTTTCTCAATCTACTTTAGTGCTTCTTGACAAATGCCCAAGATTTTTTTTTTTAAGTTTACAAATTGGCATCAATTTTGATTTATATCTTCTTTTTTTTGTTAAAAAGTTGACCTTAAGTTGTTTATTGCAGATCGAATTATTGATCAATTGTAAAAATCGTGTGTACTTCGATGCATAATCTATCTACGAAACTGCCGTTATGATTTCTAACTAATCGAATAAGAATTGAATGGTCTACGCTGTACGCAGATTTGAAGAACAATTTTTCAGAAAAAACGTGTCTAAAGTTTCTAATCGCATTTACTAGCGCTCAGAGGTGTCTCGGAAAATAAGTTATAAAAATTGATTACAAACTTGTCCCCCCCCCCCCTCCAAATAGATTTTGAATATCATTTTTTAATAGTTTGAGCATCATTTAAGACAATAAAAAAATGAAAAAAATAAAAACCTATAGGTTGTGTAATCTTTTAAGGCAGTTAAAACAATACCTTCTCTCAGGATTGCAGTTTTCATCAAGATTTTTGTAACTTCTGCTTGCAAATAGATATCACACCGCGGATTTATAAAATTTGAAATCGAGCAAAAAGTTGATGGCACTAAATTACCGCATCGAATTTTTTTGGCCAGATAGGAGAGGGCTCGTATTGAGGCTTGAAAAAAATACGTCCTTTTGGGATTTCTTTCTTTATCAAGATTTTTGTAGTCTACGCTTGAAAAAAGAACATTTTTCGAGCGGAGACCTGTATGATTTTTTCGTCACTAATCAACGTTAAAATTTGGCATAAATCACGTTTTTAGAAATTTCGAAATTCGAATATCACAAAATCCTTGGGAGTGTTCATAATTTCCCGGAAGACAGAAGGTTCTAGCAATCCTAAGCTCCACCCAATTTTTTTGGAACGATTGATCGGCCCCAAAATTTGCATGGGCCCAGTTTTGCTTCCTTAAAGAGGAAGCTTTGTTTTCGTGATTTTTTTTCGATATTTTCATGTCAGTATGTTTAAAATGTCCTAAAACATGGAGAAATCATATTTTTTTAAAACATAAGCTGAGCCCCACAGCCTCTAACTTTGCTATGAATTTTGCAAAAATTCATTGACGTGGGCGAATTTCGTACGATACTTAAAGTTTCAAAAAAAGGCGTGGCTGCTCTAGCGTCCGCAAATTTAGCGATATGTTAGAAAATATTATACTGATAGTTTCAGTGATAAAGATTGTTGGTATTGAAAATTGCAAAAATCGCTCAACGGGTTCAACATTTATAAAATTTTGAATTTTTTGCAAAAAGCGCGTGACCGCTCTAGCTTGCACATATTTTGTGATTTCAGGTTCAAAATTTCTAAAATGACAGTTTAATGGGAGAAGTTACTTGGTATACAGTTTTACAAAAATCGCGTGAGCAGCGCAAATTTTATGCGATGTTGAAATTATCAAAAAGAAAAGCTTAATAGCTCTAGCGTCTGCAAATTTCGCAATATCAGGCTCAATAAAAATCTCGAACACATTTCGCAAAATTTTTATTTTGCAAATTTCGTACGAAGCTTCCTCTATGAGGAAGCGAAAACTGTGAAAGCTATTTGCTTATATAGGAGGTTTTGTAAATGCGGAAAAATACTGAAAAACCGCTGTGCAAACTTATAATTTGCAGCTTTTCAATTTTCGATAATGTATTTTCTTTTAATTTTCTTCTGACCGATAAATCACTCGAGCAGTCAATCGCCGGTACATTTATTCCCCACGAGATGCAAATTAGCCAGCAACTGGCTGAATTTGTAATTTCTCCTGAATTTATAATGGAAACCAAAACCGGAAAATGTTTTCCAGCAATCCCTCCACGGAGCTTGCCAGGCTTTTCGTCAATTTATTCTTCGCTTTCTACTTGTCACCGGTCCATTCTAAACTCACGATACAGTGGACTTTGTCAAGTTTCACGTGGGGCAAATATCGACGGCGAACACCTGTGACTAAGCTTTGAGTGGAATCATAGCATCCCAATCGTGATTTTCGCCCCCTTCTCTCTCTCTCTCTCCCTCCCTCTCTTCCTCTCTTGCTCTCACTATCGTTCTCTCCTTTGTTTATTTGACGCTAGATGGCGCTCTCTCGACTCTTGCAATCAAAGATTGTTCCACGGAGGAAACGACCGCGACTTCCTCCTTCACAGTTTACCATCCCGTCATTGCGTTACCTTATCTTCCTTCCTTCCTTCGCAATCTTGTTTTCCCTACCTCGTTCGTACACGACAATTTCCCTTTCTCTCTGCCATCTCTGTGAAATCGTGAACTTCCAACGTCGCAGTTTCACGTGAGTTTATTCTTGTTGTTGTTGTTTTCCGTGCCGTTTCTATTGTTGATGCTGACGCCGATATTGAACTCTTCATGAACAGTGCAGACTTTGGTCACCGTGAAATTTCATCCACGATCTTTTGCCCACGCAAGCTTGGAAGCTCATGAAATTTTACTTTTGCTTAAGTTAACACGCGCTCCAGGATCCTATCGTTTTAGTTTCTCTGAGTTGACAAAACGCGCGGTTTGACACGCAAACTCCACACACGGTTCAGAATTAGTCGCGGTTCTTCCGGCAAACAAGTTTTGTGCTTTGAGTCGAGAAACATCGCAGACATTCTTCGCAATGCTTATTAAAAGTTTTTCACTTGTTCATTTCACCATCTGCAGTCTGCGCTATCAAACACGGTGAATAGCCAACGCCAAACTTTTAATTTGTACTTTTATCAGTCCCCGACTTGTGTCATTTATTGTCATTAGCAGCAACGTTCCAATTCACAGGATAATTATTAGAGATCGTCATTGCGATGATTATCCGAATAATGAAAAAAAAATTGGCAAATTCGACAAATACAGAGTGATTTTGTAGTTTTCCGTTTAAGTGTTGGTTTGGATCTCCGGCCGTGTAGAGATAATTAATAGTTGTTACGTCCTGGCGTAACGAGAATTATTTTTCTAATATCAAAAAATATGAGACGAATAATATTAGGAAATTTGATATCCTTGCTGGTTTTGGAAAAGATCGTGAGATGAGCGCTATACGCACGAACGTCTTGTCATTCTCTCGACGCTATTACGAAGTACCCCCTCTTTCAAAAGTGTTATTCTTGGTCCGAAGGAAAGGAGGCATGTAGGATTCTATTAAGAATTTCTTGATTATGAAACCTAATGGCGGAAGCCACTTGAAGAATCATCGTCTTCGGAGTCAATCATATGGTTATTATCAAATTTTATAAGAAAACAATAAAAGATGCCTTTGGGAAGAGGAAAGCTGTTAAAACACAATTTTCCTTATTTACCCATAAGCATTCATGAACAAAAAATTTAAAGAATAAAATGCAAAGAATCAGACAAGAACAAGAAGACGTTCACTACACATTGGATCGACCAAGATCGGTGGACTCAATTTCACCACCTCCTCACCTTTTCAATAAATAATTTTTCCATTAAAAAGTATTGTCTATCAGAAGCAAAACAAATATGAATCAAAATGAACATTTGATTTCCCCGACTCACGTTCAGTTACGAATAGTTGATAAGAACGAGGTTTCAATTAGATAGTTAATTAAATGGAACAGATTTGTTCAATAAAACATCCAATGAAGAATCTGAGGATCTTGTAATCGAGATTTGAACCAGACAGTAGCATGAGTTGAAAATCTAACGAAGCAGTAAAGTGTCGAAACACTCAAGCGTCAAACTGAGCAGGGCCACAGGATCGCAAATAACCTTTTTTTTTATATAACATCCTAAGATGAGGATAGGAACACTCTGTATTTTGCCATACACCTTTCTTCTAATCTGTATGCATTTAGCGTCAATTTACGACAATCCGGATCACAGGAAATAGGTATACTGGTCGAAAATCTAAGAAAGCAATAAAATATCAAGCAGGCACGTGACAAATTCACCAGTGCCACGAGGTCATAAATTCTATGTATTTTTTTCATGCATTCTCTCCGCTAGTTCGTATGTACTGTTTTCCTCTCGCTCTCACCCACTCTTGACAGGTACGCAAGAACCAACCTTTGTTACCAACCTTTGTCAAAACGCAATGTCAAGATGCTACGACCAACTCGTATCTATGCTAAGAGAATAAGAGTAAGAGAGCGAAAAGATGCGTCGATGCTAGTGCGAGCGTTAACTTGATGCCCGAAGGCTTACGCTCCGGTCCGAGCCCCAAACAAAACGCTATAAGAAGAGAATAAGAGTAAGAGAACGAAAAGATGTGTCGATGCTAGTGCAAGCGTTAACTCGATGCCCGATAGCTTATGCTCCAGTCCCAGCCCCAAACAAAACGCTGTAAGAAGAGAATAAGAGCAAGAGAGCGAAAAGGTGCGTCGATGCTAGTTCAGGCGTCACTCGATGCCCGATGGCATATGAGTAATACCTATCCGAAATATTTTATTTTTTACAAAAATTATTAAATAACTACACACGTTTAGAAACAATATTAGTTAGCGAGACAATTGAACAAATATGAACTTATTTAGTTTGTAAAATCAGAGAATATATTGATATAACGTCATTAAACAAAAGGACACAGAATTAAAATGATAAAAATACAATTTGAAGTTGCAATACAAATAATCGAATTATAAGAATGATTATTCACTATTCTTCTTAACAATGAATTGTATATTTTGAAAAGGCGTAATGCAGAGTTTTGATTTTTAACATTACTCTATTTGAGCATACGCGTTTAACCTAATTCGTTATTCTTATTTATTTTCCCGAATTATTACCGCGAATTACAACATTCATAAAAAATTCAAGAAAACCGCTAAAACGGAAAGGAAAAACTTATGAAAAGTCCAATATTATCATAAAACATTATTTATTCGTAATTATTATAATCCGTTAGTATGTTTAGTTTACGTATATTTGATTTATTATAAAATAGATAATGTAAGAAAATGAACGAAAATCGGAAAGGAAAAGGTCGTATATCGAAATGTTGACAGTTCGAAAAGTCTCTTCTAGATCTCGAAGAGCCCTCAGAAAACAGTCCGAGGATATTGTTCCTGCATACGAATTTCAAGAAAAGTAGGAAAAGGGGGCACACTTTTGAGGTTGTTTAGAAGCTATGAAACTTTTGAATGTTAATTGTTCAATAAATAGCTTCTCAATTGTAGTGAAATTTTTACACGACCTCCTGAATACTTCATGTAAGAACATACCAAATTTTCAGAATTCTATCATCGTTACTTCAACCTCCTTAAGGGTTGAAATAAAAAATGATCAGAAAATTCTGAAAATTTGGTATGTTTTTGTATGAGGTATTTAGGAGGTCGTGTACAAATTTCACGACGATTAGGAAGTTCGTTATTATTAAGAAATTAACGTTTTGTTAAAAACAATTTTTTAAACAAATAAAAAAAAATGTATTAATAAACTTCGTTTTTTTCCGTTGCTTTCAGTATATTGTAGATATTAAAAAATTGAGAGAGCAAAAAAAAACTTATCGCAAAGTTATATCAGTTTCCATAAGACTACATTTAATTTTATTTCATTCGTTAATCTTAATTATTCGATAACAAGCTTCCAAATCGGCGTGAAATTTTTACACGACCTCTTAATACTTCATTGAAAAACATACCAAATTTTCAAAATTTTCTCTCCATTTGCGATTTGGGCCTCAACAACCTTAATGCGTCGTGGACCAATCACAGGTCCTACTCCCTTTCCTTCGACCATGATTTTCCTTGATTTTTGGGTGTAAGAACCCTCGAAATTCACGCCTCGACAGTCATTTTTTCCGGAATTTTCAACGATCAACGACGAAGCTACGACACCGTGACGTTCCGCCGAATTTTTCTCCAAGTTACTATAGGACTTGTAATATTTCTTCGTTCTCTTTCTCGATTTGGGTCTTCAAATATTCTGAGCCCAGTCGAATTGAGACTTAGAATATTATTCCAGTCTTGAGAAATCTTTCTTACTCCGACTTCGACAATTAGTCTTCGGTTTTTCCGAGCTGATTTCGAGTGAGGTTTTGAATATTTCTTTTAACAGTCTCAGACTTTGAAAAATCGGAACTCCTTCGTCGTTGACATTTTATTCGAATTTGTAAATTTTCTCTGAGTTTGGACTTATAATATTCCTCCGTTCTTTTTCGATTCAGGTCTTAGAATATTCTGAGCCTGGCCGAGATAAAACTTAGAATATTATTTCAGCCTCAAGAAGTTTCACTTACTCTGAGCTTCGACATTTAGTCTCTGGTTTTTCCTGAGCTAATTCCGAGCGAAGGTTCGAACATTTCTTTTGACACTCCTTAACCTTATAAAATCGCGACTCTTTCATCGATTAAATTTTATTTAAATTTCATTTTTAATTGTCCGAGTTGAAGACTCATTTTATTTTATTTAAATTGAATTTCGAATTAACAGACAGTTTATTTGCTGAATTTAAATTTAATAGTAGTACTAGTTTATGTCCAATGTACGGCTTCAGTCGCCTTTTACAAACCTATCCCTTACATCTTCTTGCTTTTTATTATAAACTAAAGATTCTATACATCACAGTCGCTTTTTACCAACTCCCCTCTTCTTCCTTTTACATAATCCAGAAATATCAAGTATCATTGATTCTATATAAACAAAATCTTCACTATGCGGCTATCAAGTTTAATAAAAAACGACACTGGTAAGAATAAAACAAAAAATTGTACTGCTCAATGTACCGTGTAGCTTTCAATGCCCTTTCTTTCATCATGAATTTTGATTCCCTTGAATTACAGCGTCTTAAAGCCCCCATGCCCTTGACTCCAGAATGCCCACAATTTTCTCCATTCTTCCTTCTAACTCTACCCACCCCCACCATACTCCCTCAACGCATATCTTTGGATACCCCTGTTTCACCGATTTTCCCCCTTTCATAAATTTTTCAGCCTCGCTGAATATCCATTCCTGCACCTCTTCTTCTCTCGTCGTCAAGTCGTCCTCCAGCCAAATTCCCGAACCTTTTAGCGCCCCCTTTTGATGCATGATTCTCTTTTTTGTATCCGATGAATCTACGGTGATTACCGGCCCCCCCTACTTTTGCTATTCCTGGGTCAATGCCCATTTTTTCCTTGAAGGCGTGTGTGATCCCCTGCCTGGTCCTGGCCTCGCTTCCCGCCGACCCAACCCTTCTAACCCTCATATTCTTCTTCCTCAGCACCCTTTTTTTACTCCCCACCCCCACTTATTGACGTCATTGGAGTCGGCTGCCCCACGTTCGCCAAAACCTCCGACTTGGATGCTCTGTCTGCCCCCGCCCTCGTTCTCTGGGCCAGTCGCCCTTTCCCCCTGGTTCCCTCCTCTCCTGTCCTTCTTGAGCCCCTTATGCTTCCCTTCCCCAACTGGAACTTCTCCCTGCTTTCGGCTTCGCAAACACCTCTTCCCCCGCACGTGCAGCGACCAAGCCCTCTGCCCGCATCTCTTCCGCGCGTTCATTGCCTCCCCTCCCTGAGACATCCCATGCCTCCGTTGTCTCGATCGTTCTTGCGTCCTCGGCCTTCTCGTTGTCGAACACCTGCTGTAGCGCCCCGTCGATTTGATCCCCTCTCTCAAACCGAGCATCCCTCGCCCCTTGAACGGCATCCCTCTCCCTCCGAGCGTCGCCTCTCTCCTTCCATAGCTTTTCGATAATTTCTCTTCCTCCCAGCAAGCAGCGTCTCTATCCCTCACGGATTCCGACTGCTCAGTTTTCGCCACGAAAACATGGCTATCTTGTCCATGCCTTCCCAACTGCATGTCACCGGATCTATCTCCCTCCCGCCGTTCTCCATCTCATTTTGCCCGAATTGCCTCAGTCTTGCCTCCACCTCTTCCCACATTTGCCGGATTTTTGTTGTGTTGAGATCCAATCCTTCAATAGGAATTACACCCGCTGATTTTTTACTGTCCAATAATTTCCCTTACCCGGCCTCCAGCGACGAATACAGCGCTGTAGATTGACCGTTTCCACCCAACCCCCAACCGTCTGACCTAACCGCCTCCATCGATCCCCCTTCTGATTGTACCGTGACGGCGTCGGTCCCAAAAGCACGACAGAATGCGGCGATGATAAGGCCGGTATCGATACCAGCTTCTTCTCTTGGGTTGCCCGAGAACACTCGACGCTCCCCCCTACCTCAATCCCGTGTGTCCCGTCAGCCGCTTTTCGACCGCTTCCTTCCGCCGATGGCGATGCCAGCTTTGCCTCTTCGGTTACCCGAGAGCACTGTGCGCTCCCTCCCTCCTCGAATCCGTGTGTCCTGACAGGTGCTTTACGTCCACTTCCTTACGTGTCAGCATAATCCCCCCAATGCGGCGAGTGTTGCACTCTATTTCTCGACGCAAAGGCTGCTTTTTCCTCCTCGAATGTCTTTTCGTCAAGGCCATGGTCATCCAACACAAAAAGACGATCCAACGTTTGATCATTTTCGGCCCCTGCCTTATCGATTTTTGTGCTCCCTTCTTTGCCTGCATCCTTCCGTGGCCTCCCCTTGCCTCTCTTCTTTGCCAACGGTTGATCCTCCGCTGTGCCGCAATCTGTCGGCTTTCCCACAAGGCCCCCCGCTCCACCAGGCCTCGCGCTCGGTGTATTTTGCGATAGACAGCCAGAAGTAGTAAAGGTTAAGATTCTTTTCCTGACTAGCGCGTTGTCATCATAATTAGCACATCTATTGTCAAATATCAAATTAATAATTCTTAAAAACTCCGATTTCTGACATAACATAGTGAAGGGAGAATCGGATACTATTCGGCCAGTGGGTCCAAATGAGAGTGGACAATTTTTAGGGTTCCGTACCTCAAAAGGAAAAAACGGAACCCTTATGGGATCACTTTGTTGTCCGTCCGTCCGTCTGTCCGTCCATCTGTCTGTCACAACCCTTTATCTTGGGAACGCGTGGAGGTATCGAGTTGAAATCGAAACCATATACTCAGGTCTACAGTCCCTTGAAGCTGTGAAAAAATCAAACTTCTAAGTTAACGTAAAAAAAAGATACGGCTGTTCATGCCGCAAAAAACGTATATTTCGACACTCTCAAGGGAATCAAAATTAATAAGGTATTTTCCGTTGACCCAGAAGTATGAAATTTGGCAAGTAATACTGTTTTATACTACAAGTACAGGGAAAAATCTGAAAACTATAAATTTCTAATTAAATCATAAAAAATATAGTCTTTATTTGAAGTCAATCATTTGCACGGAACCCTTGGTGGGCGAGTCCGACTCTCACTTGTCCGTTTTTTTTGTATAACATTGCGATCCTTATTTGGATCCTCTTCAGATTTATTATTTCTACAATGTTGTGCATTCAATTTAGTCCTATTTTGTATATAATAGATTGTGTTATGTTTTACATTGTAAGGTTGTGTTATGTGTCATGACTAACCTGAATTTGTATTCGTAATTTCTGATCGTTCGATGAATCTTTGATAATATTTAATCTTGTGTTAAGACGGGTCGTTTTTTTTTGCGATCCTTGATGTCTGCGAGAAATATGGTTTTTATATTTTAATGCTTAGTTAATATTTTTTGTATGTAAGTGTGTGTGTGTATTAATTACCTGTGATTTTTATATTTTATATTCCCCATGATTCATCTTTGATCAAATTTAATAATTTTCACTACATGCTGTGGTAAAACCGTCGAAATGTTTCGAGCATTAAGTAGCGACTGAGTGTTGAAGACGAGTGGGGAGGTATTTGTTACTCTTGGGGAAGTGCGACTTAGTATTAACGAAGAGTGGGGGGTTTTTGTTATCGTTTGAAAAGGGCCGTTAACAATTTTTGAATGACGGACGAAATGTGGTAACAAGTTTTAAACCGATAACTGTTAAACATGGTAACGAGTTTTAAACGGAGGTCTGATAATTAAAAGTTTTTAAGTCCTTATTGAGAGTTTCTGTCAAATTATGAAATTATATATGCTGCTTAGTTTGTCGATGTCGGTTCTAAAATTGATCGCTTTGGAATGTCCCCTGAGGCCTTATATACACTTGTAGCGGTCAGATGGACGTGATTTTCTTGATTTTTTTTCGATAGGACAATGAATGTTTATTGAAAAACTGTGAACAACGTCGATTAGTACATATTTTCATGTACTGGTGCAATTTTTTTTATTGAAAAAAATTTTTAAATGGCGGAACTTCAGCTGTATTCCAGGAGCTTCTTTTTCGAGCATCAGTTGCGGTGGACATGACAACTCGAAAACGGTTCTCTTGAAATCAGAATTTGAAAACGATTTCATTAGTACATTGCATTGGCTTGGGACTGGACGGAGGATTTGTGAAAATATTGATTTTTTAAAAAATGACGACAGTTTTAACAAAAAATGCATTTTAGTATTTAGCATTTAGCATTTTTTCAAGTGCTAAATTTTCGGTGTTTTTGTTACAAACCATTTTTTGACGTGAACACGTCTATAAATTTGGGTGGGTGGCTAAAAAAAAAGATGATAACAAAAATATGGGTATACGGTTTGGTGCTGCAGCTTCATATCTATCATCTACATCCAAAATTCAATTACACCACTCGAAAGATAAAGGATCAAAGAATTTGTTACGCTGAAAAGTTTTCGGTGTCCAGGTCGACCGCTCGATAGTTTTCGGTGTTCAGGTCAACTTCTTCATAGTTTTCGTTGTCCAGGTCAACCGCTCCATAGTTTTCGGTGTCCAGGTTGATTGTGTCATAACTGTCGGTGTCCGGGTCAACCTCTTTATCGTTTTCGGTGCCCAGGTGGATCACTCCATAGCTTTCGGTGTCCAATTCAGCAATTTCATAGTTTTCGGTCTCCAGGTGGAGCGTATCATAGCTTTCGCTGCCCAGATAAATCTCTTCATAGTTTTCGGTGTCCAGATGGATCGCTTCATAATTTTGGGTGTCCAAGTCACCCACTTCATAGTTTTCGGTGTCCAGATTGATCGCTCCATAGTTTCCTAGTCGACTGCTTCAACGTTTTCGGTGTCCAAGTCGACCGCTTCATAATTTTCGGTGTCCAGTTCATCCTCTCCATAGTTTTTCGTGTCAAGGTCGACCGCTTCATAGTTTTCGATATAAAGTAGTATTTATAGTCTTCCCGAACCCGACGAAGTGAAAATGTTGCCATTGCAAATAAAATATGAAAATTCAAAGGACTTCATAATGTTTGAAAATGATAATGACAAATGTAATACGCTCAAATAAAATATAAGCCGTTTTTTAACGATTTTCAAAAATCGATTCTTGTGGAATTGATTCTTTGGATTTGATTGTTTTTATTCGATTCATAATCGATTAAAGAATCGATCACTGCATGTCATTTCAGCAAATACGTCAGTTGCGTTGCGACGGTAGCTATGGAATCATAAATAAATAATGCAATGACAGCATGCAATGTCGGCCTATACCCGTAAAAAAGCGAAATCAAAATATCAAGATCGTATAAGGTTGGAAAGGGCTTCTCAGGAGAAATCAAGTAATACACATAAAACACCATATGACAGAGAGAAGTGGAGCCGGAGACGTAAAAGAATAAAGGCGTCAAAGCGGATCAATGATGGCACCAGTACATCGGTTGTATGCGATCGCCGATTATGAAAACACTTTGGCTAGCAGCTAGTGCGCGTTTCACTATGACGTTTGTCAATAATCCATTCGGACATAAGTGTGATATATGTGACCGTCTATGGTTTCTGCGCTCATCGAAGCCACCAAAGGAAAACATTTATTGATGCTTAGTGATACTTTCCCAGAAGAGTTAGTGGCTGACTTTCAACTATGTGGTACGTGTAGGCAATCACTGGACTCAAACAAAGTGTCAAAGTTGTTACGTTCGAACGGATTTGTGTATCAACCTAAGCAGCATGGGTTGCCCGCATTAGATCCGATCAGTGCACGTCTAGTATCACCGCGTCTGCCATTCATGCAGATACGTCGGTTGCGTTATGACGGCAGCTACGGCATCATCAGACAAGTCATTAATGTACCGGTCGATGTGGACACAATGGTGCAACAGCTACCGCGTCAATTGGACGAAGATCGGGTGTTCAATGTCAACATCAAGGAGAACATGATACATAAATCTACGCATCTGAGTGGCGTTGTCAAGAAGCCAGTGTTAAAAGCTTGATTACTGTTCTTACTCGGCCATTGTATAAGCATTACAAGATCGCAGTAAACTGGGATTCGTCTAATGCAAACATAGTAACTAGTTGTTTGACAGACAACGCCGCAGGTGACGATCCGATCGAGTATCTACAGCGCAACAGTGGTGCATCGGAGTCGGAGGTTCTCGTTGCAAGGCAGCACACTATGCTGTGGAATGAGGAAAATTGTTTCGACATTGCTCCGGGCCAGCATTCAAAACCGCTGCACATTATTTACGATGTGTATGCTGAAGAACTATCGTTCCCTACGATATACTACGGTACCGGCAGGCAGTTCAGCTGGGATGTGCGTGTTACCCCGTTCATGATCGCAACAAGCGAGATACGAAGGAGCGATCGCCGCGGTGTCACACCAGAGCACATTTTGTACATGGCCATGAAAATTATGCGGCTACGTATCGTCGACGGAATATACAGTATGTTCCGATGCATACGACAGACTGCTAATATCACTCGCAAAATGCTGGAAGATCGTTCGTTTCTCAATGAATGTGTAGATAAGAACCTTGCATTTCTCAAATCTTTACCAAATTAGGTGCAGTATTGGATAAATCGCAAAAGGGATCTTTTCGCTATGATACGTCAGCTGGGTAAGCCATCGATGTTCCTTACATTGACTGCCAACGAAATACATTAGTCAAATCTTCTCAAGATACTACACGAGTTGAGAGATGGTCACGATATATCTACCATTTTACTGTGAGGCAGCCGACATAATTGATTGTAACGCATTTATGGAGACTTCCGATGCCAGAGAAGCAGAGATAATGGAGAAGCGCAAACAATACGAATCGAACATTGATATCGAACGTGTGGTCGAGGAGCTGCGACAGATGTGTGAACAGTTTGATGATAAAGATCCGTTGGGTGCCCACAATGAGCGTGAGGAGTTTGTGAAAAGTGTAGTACAGCAAGGCGGAATAGAGAATGTAAATGATTTCGATGCTGCAACTATGGTGACATCCGTGTCTGCAGTTCGCCGGCGATGGAATGCAATGGCCAAAACGAACTTCTGTCGCATTATGCGTAGCACTAACCCCGGTCAGCAAGACATACTTCTGGAGGCGATACGTCGCTTGCACACGCTCAACTCGAAACCAATCCAGGTTTTCTTCACCGGCCCTGCCGGTAGTGGTAAGACCTATGTGCTGAAACTTGCAATGGAAATATACAATCGATTCACTGTGAAATACAACTACTTGACCAACGCGTTCGTAGCGTGTGGCTCCACCGGCAAAGCCGCCGTCTATATCCAAGGCATAACCGTGCATTCTGCTTTCAAAATTACACAATTTCGACGGATTGGAACAATGTCACGAGAGATTCTGCGAAATTATAGAAATATGTTTGTAGGTGTAAAATGCGTGACAATCGATGAGGTTAGCATAATCGGATCAGATGTGTTACACAAGATCAATTTACGTTTGCAAAAGATCACCGGCGCGCATGGTTATCTGTTTGGCGGCATGAATATTTTCTTCTGCAGCTACCAGTTAAGGCCACGCCCATTTATCGAGCCCCACGCGACGTTATCGGCGGCGCCGCGCTCTGGCAATCGTTAAACGACTATAGACTACAGCAAGTAATGCAGCGAAGCGACGCTACATGCTCTGCTATTCTTACTAAAGTCGGCAACGGAGAGCGACTCGATATTGATGAAATTAAAGTCATTGAGTCGAGATTCAGAACCCAACAGTGGTGCGATACGAACTTGATCGACGTTGTGCGTTTATATCATCAAAATCACAAACTGGATTCATACAACAGCAGTGCTATTGTGACAGAGACATACAGCGTCGCTGATGACACTTTGATTGGCTACAACCCGTGCAGAAATTTCCGCAGGGATCAAACTGGATTCTGGCTCGTATCCTATTCTCCCGATCGGGATCGAGTCCGATATCGGATCAGATCTAAACGTCGGATGTAACAACCGTCAACTCGATTCTAGCAGGGATTCCGTAGTTTTTCCTGCGAGCAAAAAATTCCAGTCTGCAGAGTTTTCAATGAAAACAAACTTTGCGTAGTCTTAACTATTTTATATCAATGAAAAATCCAAGTGACACTGCTTAGACTGAGCTACGTAGCTTCAGAAATGTGCAAATTTTGTATCCTTAGTTTTCAGTATTTAGAAAAATACCAGTGCGGAGCTTGTTTTCCTTTGCGTAGTCTAAACAATTTTATATCAATGAAAAATCCAAGTGACACTACTTAGAGTGGGCTACGTAGCTTGAGAAATGTGCAAATTTTTCATCCTCAGTTTTCAATATTTACAAAAATACCAGTGCGGAGCTTGTTTTCCTTTGCGTAGTCTAAACAATTTTATATCAATCAAAAGTTCAAGTGACACTGCTTAGAGTGGGCTACGTAGCTTGAGAAATGTGCAAATTTTTCATCCTCAGTTTTTAGTATTTACAAAAATACCAGTGCGGAGCTTGTTTTCCTTTGCGCAGTCTGAATTACTTTATATCAATGAAAAATCCAAGTGACACTGCTTAGAGTGGGCTACGTAGCTTGAGAAATGTACAAATTTTTCATCCTCAGTTTTCGATATTTACAAAAATACCAGTGCGGAACTTGTTTTCCTTTGCATAGTCTAAACAATTTTATATCAATGAAAAGTCCAAGTGACACTGCTTAGAGTGGGCTACGTAGCTTGAGAAATGTGCAAATTTTTGATCCTCAGTTTTCAGTATTGACAAAAATACCAGTGCGGAGCTTGTTTTCCTTTGAGTAGTCTGAACTATTTTATATCAATGAAAAATCCAAGTGACACTGCTTAGAGTGGGTTACGTAGCTTGAGAAATGTACAAATTTTTCATCCTCAGTTTGCAGTATTTACAAAAATACCAGTGCAAAACTTGTTTTCCTTTGCGTAGTCTGAATTATTTTATATCAATGAAAAGTCCAAGTGACACTGCTTAGAGTGGGCTAGGTAGCTTGAGAAATGTGCAAATTTTTCATCCTCAGTTTTCAGTTTTACAAAAATACCAGTGCGGAGGTTGTTTTGCTTTCAGTAGTCTGAACTATTTTATGTCAATGAAAAATCCAAGTGACACTACTTAGAGTGGGCTATGTTGCTTGAGAAATGTGCAAATTTTTCCTCCTCAGTTTTCAGTATTTACAAAATTACGAGTGCGGAGCTTGTTTGCCTTTGAGTAGTCTGGACTATTTTATATCAATGAAAAATCCAAGTGACACCACTTGGAGTGAGCTACGTACCTTGAGAAATGTGCAAATTTTCCATACTCAGTTTGCAGTATTGACAAAAATACCAGTGCGGAACTTGTTTCCCTTTGCGTAGTCTGAATTATTTTATATTAATAAAAAATCCAAGTGACACTGCTCAGACTAGGCTCCGTAGCTTCAGAAAGGTGCAAATTTTGCATCCTCAGTTTTCACGGTTATGGTGGACCGTGGGCCCGACGTTTCTGAATTCTGCCACTACATGGCGCCATCTACGCTTCCCAATACGCACATGTTTCGGACCGGGATCTCAGAGGTACGCCGTAAATGCAGTGACGCCATAACTTCCAGATTTTGCCACCGCGGTTAAGATGTAGGGACAATCTCGTTTCCAGTAGGGACGCTGGTTTTGGGGGGTCCGTGCCAAATCCCGACAGGGATTTGATAGGACGTAGGGTGTCCCTAAGAAATTTCTGCACGGGAAGAATCATACCAAAGCAGCTGCAGCCCGGCAAAAGCTTCACAAAATCAGTGTCGTCGATTTGGGTGAACTGCCTTATAAGATCCCGCTTAGAGTAGGTTATCCTTACATGATTACGACTAACATTGACGTTGAGGATGGCCTAGTGAACGGCGCGATTGATGTATTGAAGAATATAGAGCTGCTTAGTGAAGACGAACATGTTGCGGAGTTAGAGGCTCAGAACGAACAGTCGACATCTGTGGCCACAAAGAAACATCGACTTAGACTATGGATTGAATTTCCGCTCGAGATGATGGGCCAGCAATGCCGACTAAAAGCTAAGCCACATGTAATCTGCAAGCGTGACGTTCTCGACTTCAAGTGGATACCTATAACAATGCGCAGTGCCAACATACCGCTCGGTTCACAGATCAAATGCGGCCGAATACAGTTTCCCATCGTGCCGGCGTGTGCGATCACGATACACAAACCTCAAGGAGGCACTTCCGATCGAGTCATGTATCAATATGACAAATCGCAGCAAAATCAACTAGTTCCCATGTAGGTTTCACGGACAGGGTTGGCATTGGCACTGTACTAATGCCAGAATTGCCAATACTGGCAGACTACCGAGGGCCAACCCTTGCCCAAGTCAAAATAAATGCTGGGACAACTTTGGTTTGTTAACACCTGTCCAAGTTATGGTGCCATGAATCGGCCCGATATTTTTTATGGGTATTGGCTCAGAAGAAGTGTCCAGTTTTGGGCCAGATATTATCACTAGTCCTGAGACAAACCCTAAATCAATACTTTACCAGTACATGCCCATACATAGACCGGAAAATTGGCTTAGTCTTGGCTCAGTACTGTAGCTGCTAATACCCGCAAACTGTCCTGAGCCAGTACTGATACAAGTCAAAATCAATATTGGGACAATCTCGGTTTGTTAACACCGGTCCAACTTATGTTGCCGTGAATCGGCTTTCCATTGTTTACAAGTGTTGGCTCAGAACAAGTACCCAGTTTTGGGCCAGGCATTATTGCCAGTTCTGAGACAAGCTATAAATCAATACTTTGCCGGTACATTCCATACATGGACTGGAAACTCGACTCAGCTTAGTGAGATAGGTAAAATGCCTATAGTAATCTACACAGGTAGTCACCAGGCCCGAATAAAGTTTCATCTCGACCTTTCGGGTCGAGAATCGAGAGAATGTCTAATTTTCACCGATCACGCGCTTCAGGATATACCCTCAACGCGGAGTATTCGCTTGCGCGAACGCCAGCTCCGCGCTCGCCATCTATCGGCCGAGTGGAGAACTAATAATGTCTGGCAATAATGTCTGGCCCAAAACTGGCTACTTGTTCTAAGTCAATGATTGTGAACAGTAATGAGCCGATTCACGGCACCATAATTTGGGCCAGTGTTAACAAACCGACATTGTCCCAATATTGATTTTAAATTGTATAAGTACTGGCTCTTGACAGTTTGCTGCTCTCTCGCTTCCAGGACGTCCCCAGTGATGAGCTGACTGTCGGGTGTATATCGAGATAGTCGGTATGCCAATAATAAAATATACATCAGCCCAATACACGCCCAGCGTTCGGACAACTCATGATATCGTATTGGCAATGCGCGATCGACACACAAAACGCAAATATCACCCCACTGTATGCCCAGTCCTGAGTCAACTTTTGGGCTCATGCAGAATTAATTTGCACTTGTGTGTTCCGTTGAAAGTCAGCCCAACACATAACCAATACTGAGATGATTGTCGGGTGTCTCACGAAATAATCTGCAACTAGTATAAAATACAACATTGGCCCAATATATCGCCAATACCGAACCGACTCTCGGCTAAGATCCATTTATCTTTACCTGTCAGTACTAGTCATCAGCGTTCGCCCAGTAGTGGTGACATAATTCATCTGTATTGTGCCAGTACTACCAAACGACATTTGGCCAAATACATCGCCAATACCGAACTGACTCTCGGCTAAGACCCATTTATCTTTACCGGTCAGTACTAGCCATCAGCGTTCGCCCAGTAGTGGTGACATAATTCATCTGTATTGTGCCAGTACTACCAAACAACATTTGGCCCAATATATCGCCAATACCGAACCAAGTCTCGGCTAAGACTCATTTATGTGTACCTGACAGTACTAGCCATCAGCATTCGCCCAGTACTGGTGACATAATTCATTTTTATTGTGCCAGTACTACCAAACGACATTTGGCAACTGGGGTTGTGTCAATTTTGTGCCGTATCAGTAGGTCTGGGAGAACTCCGGCAAACCTACATGGGTTTATGTGGCGTTGAGTCGCGTCACATCGTTAGATGGTCTTTATATTATCAATGCGCAGAACGATTTTAAGTTTTATCATGGATTTGGTCAGACCTCCCCTACAGTGAGAGAGATACGAGATGAGTACCAGCGACTGGCCAAACATCCGCTGCCGACACTAGTCGCACAAGTAAAAAAGTTTTGTAATTATGTTCCTGATCAGCGTTGTTTTATACTTATCACCGCCATTAATGCATAAAGCTTGGTTGCGCATTCAGAAGACATCTCTACCGATTCTATCATCAACAGATCTGATTATTTAGCAATTAGCGAGACGTGTATGGAAGATTCCAAGCCAGTGCAGATGCCTGGCTTTGAGCTCAGATCATATCGTAACACCGCTAAGCGCAGACAAATTGCAACCACATCATCGGCGGCGGTATCATCATCATCAAGTTGCATAGCCGGTGGAGTCACCATGTATTGTAACATTAATAGCTTCACTGATTGTACCAGTGTTAACATTGAAATTTCTGAGATGAATTTGCAGATTGAAGACCCAATGGTTGGTGATGTGTGTCTTGTAAACGTAACAGTCAATGACATCTTCAATTCGTACTCGGGTGTGTGTATATCCATCCGGGCACAGTGTTAACAGAAATTGAGCGCTGTATGTTACGATCACTGTTAATGTATTCTAAAAACATCGCTAAGATTATACCCGAATATGAGCCAGATCTCATTACAGCAATCATGATGGTCGGAGACTTTAATGTTAATGTCCCTCAAGACCGCTCGTTGCCCGATTTCATGCTCAGTGAGTTTAATATGCCATTTGTTTCATACTTTTCATATCACAGACCTATGATTAATAAAGTTATAACACAGTAATTATTTGTCAACTTGAATTCTTTCCTGGACAAGAATAAATATTGCTTTTATAAATAAAACATAGAAATTCAAAGGGACTATTGATGTTTACGACTAATAATGACATAAATATAATACGCTCCAAGAAAATATAACCGGGTACGTACACGTATTTACGGAAAATACACGGCCATGTCCACGACACAGGCATACCCCGATTTTTTTCAACGAAAATTAAAATCCTTCGTCCAAGCCCTAGCTATTACCATAATAAATAAGTGGTATAAATTAGGTATGGATTGAATTAATAGTTTTTTAGTAATCGTGTCCACCGCAAAGGTGTTTGTCAAAAAAGATGATTTTGAGATAATCGCGTTTAGATTCAAGTATGTATGCGCGCGTTGGGCGATCGTGCAGTTGAAATGCCTATAATTACGAATCTCATGCTCTGATCTTCATGAAATTTGGTGAGAATATTCTTGAGATATTGTACTCAAAGAATATGCAATACATTTTTTTCGATTTTTTCGACCATTACAACTGTATATGAGGCTTTAATCTGTATTATTTCCAGAATGAATCGCTTTTTTAGCCATTTTTCATTATTTAAAGTTTTAACATCGTCAAATTTAAAATTGTGTTTTAGTTCTATTCCGTGTTTTGCTAACGCTGTATTTAGTGTGTTTGAGATTATTTTTGTGTTCGTTGATTTTGGTTTTTAGATATCTTTTTGTTTGTCCTATGTATAATGCATCACAATCATAACAATCGATTTGGTAAAATGGTAAACTTTGGTAGACTTTGGTGATAGTGACTAATGTTACATTGAATTCTCGAAAAAGACGTACTAATGGGTGGTGAAAATGTTCAGTATAGGGTAATTTTATTAATCTAGACGAGTCGAATGTGTTGTTATTATTCGATTGTGAGTGAATTAATGTTAGTCGTCTTATTATCGTTTCTGTGAAGGAAATTGGGTAACAGTTTTGTGTCATTATGTTTTTGATTAGTTTAATATTTTTTTGGTGGAAGAAAACGTGTGATAGTTCCATTGCTCTATCTATCAACATGATGATAATTTCTTTTTTTTAGCTAAGAGGGTGGTGAGAGAAGAAGTTTATAAATCGACCTGACCAAGTAGGTTTTCTGTACCAGTCTGTAATTATTGACTTATTTTTGCGGATTAGCAAGATGTCTAGAAATGGTAATTTGTTGTTCATTTCCACTTCGACTGTGAACTGTAGTTTGGTGTCGCATGAGTTAAAGATATTAAGTGTTGATTCCATTTTGTCCGTGGGAAGAACTATGACAAGATCGCCTATGTATCTTTTGTAGATTGGTATCGTGAATTTCGGTTTTTCCAAACAGTTTGTTTCTAAGTCGTTCATTACAATGTTTGATAATATCGGGGCTAACGGTGAACCCATTGATAAGCTAAATGTTTGATATATTTTGTCGTTAAAGGTAAAGGAGGTTGAGAACATTATGAATTTTATTGTTTTTATTATTTTGTTTAGTGGAAATTTTCCAGAGAAGAGATTTGATCGTTTTTGGAAGCTTTGTATGACCAATTCCAGAGGTACATTGGTGTAAAGTGAGAAAGTGGAATTGATCATACAAAGCCTGCAAAAACGATCAAATCTCTTCTCTGAAAAATTTCCACTAAACAAAATAATAAAAGCAATAGAATTCATAATGTTCTCAACCTTCTTTCCCTTAAGGCCAGAAATCCCTTTAGAAGCGTGAAAAATAGGTATTTTTCGTGAATTTTTTTAGAGGGGATAAAATAATCAAATCATTTTCAAATTTTGACATAATTTTATTATAACATTCAAGTTTGGAAAGAATTTTTTTTTTGTTGGATGACGAACAAAATGGCGGCGTTATTAAGGGTCTTCGGACGCCTGTTTTCCGTGACATCGAAAAGTGCTGCAGTTGTCACTCTTTTGCTGTTGATCTGAAAAAGATTTAACAAGTGTCATTCGTTTACTGACATATTAAGGGGAAGGATATACCTAAAAAATGATGACAAAGTGCAAAATTGAAAATTTGGGAGCCTTTTTACTCTAAAGTTAGAATTTTCGACCGTTTTTTCGACATATTTGACCCCAAAAAAATTATTTATTTACACGCTACCTTTCCAACTTTAGGTATAACCTTCCGATAATGTTACGGAGAGTAATCTCCCAAAATTTCATCGAAATCGGTCGATAACTTTTTGAGCTACAACACGAGCATTTTTTGAAAATATAGTTTCGAGATAATCGCGTTTAAAGTTTCAACATGTGAAAACTATTAATTCTAGTGACTTACCGATTAATCAGCGATTCCAGGCGCGTACAGCAGACCTTCTTCTTCCTCGAAAAGCTGATTTTCTTCCGCCAGCTATTTTTTCCAGGCGGTACGAGCTTCTTTCGTCGCAGAAAGACTCAGCCTGTTTTGCCGTACAATTCGCGCCTCATCAGTGGTTTCGGCGAAAACTCTGCAGTTGGTGCCAACGACTACGTCCAACGCATTCATAATCCTCAAGATCGAAGAGAAGCCATCATTGAATATACCAGCAGCGATGTAGGCCGCAATTTCAACAATTTTTAAGCCAGAATGCAAATGTTTTGGAGCCAGTCGCCAGATCGTCGAGTTGAAGCTTTCGTTTGCATTTTGGGTATGACCTCCCAAGCACCTTTTTAGCAAATCATCTCTGGACAAATCTTCATAAATTGGCAGGAGATGCTGTTTGATACTTTCGCCAAGTAACGGTGAATCTTCCAATTTTGGATTTTTATTTGAGGCGATTGCTTTCTGCCATTTACACCAGCTTTCAGGTCCAGTCGGGCAGTATTCGTGATTTGGCTCTTCCTTTGTTGAAAAAATCCGCAAATATTCATTATTTCGGGTTTTCCTTTGGTCAGTATATTCTTTGGGTATTATACTTTCGAAATATGTAAAAAAAAAATCGATTTTTTGAAAATTCTAAAGGGATTTCTGGCCTTAAACGACAAAATATATCAACGAATATTTGGCTTACCAATGCGTGAAAAAAACTTAAAATTACCGGATATCAGTTAAAAACTCGTTACCTTATTTAACAGTCATCAGTCTAAGTGTGTTGGAAAGAAAACGGCTACGGTTCGGCCAATGATTCCGATCGTGATAGAATGATTTGTTATTATCTCCTTTTTACGTTTCGATCCATTTTCAGATCCTCTTCAGAATTTATTATTTCAAACTTGTTGCCACATTTCATCCGTCATTTCAAAATTGTTAACGGCCCTCCTCAAACAATAACAAACACCCCCCACTCTTCGTCAATACTCAGTCGCACTGCCCCAATAATAAAAATCAGGGTGTGTCCAATCACACACCGCGGAAGTGAATACTGGTATGCAATTCGCAGACGCGACAAATTATTTCTGCCGATCCAAGATTCATCAAACGATCAGAAATTACGAATACAAATTCAGGTTAGTCATGATACATAACACAACCTTACAATGTAAAACAACACAATCTATTATAAACAAAATAGGATCAAATTGAATGCACAAAATTTTAGAAACAATAAATCTGAAGAGGATTCGAATAAGGATCGAAACGTTATACAACAAAATTGTGCACTGTCATTCGGACCCAGTAGCCGAATCAGAGCTGATTCTCTGTTCACTCATGTTTTCCTTTTAAGACTAACAAGGAAAGTCTTTCAGGTGGCGTGCTCCGATTTTGATAAAATTCAAGTACGTTATTCTACTTCAAAATCTGAGGGACAGGAATTTTTTTTATCGGCGGAAAAACGTTTCTAGGGGGTGAAATTACCCCCTCAAATTGAGACCTCTGAGGGGTACTTTTCAGGTTTCACCTTTTTCCACTTGAGATAATCGAATGCACTCAAATGGGTAATTACCTTGATAATAAATGATGATGATCCATTGGGTACATTCGATTATCTCAAGTGGAAATATGTGAAACCTGAAAAGTACCCCTCGAGGTCCCAACTTTGGGGGATAATTTCACCCCCTGGAAACGTTCTTCCGCCGATCAAAAAAATACATGTCTCTCAGATTTCTATGTAGGATAACATATTACAATTTCACCGAAATAGGAGAACACCACCGGAAAAACTTTCCTGGCAGAAGGAAGGATCTATGTTTGGAAATTCTACGAGAGGATATGTCGAGGTGAAAATTGTTCCGTGAAAAATGGAAGTTTTCATGAACTATTAATCATTTTCGACGTATGATGTGCTGAATTTGACTGAAAATCTCTTGTCGTGGAAATGAATTTCAAGTACTACTCCTAGAATCAGTCTCGAACACATCTGCCCCTGTTTTTGAGTCTAACCTTTCGGAAAATTACTCGGGAAATAGGCTTGAAATCACTGTTCAATTTCTAATCATTTAATCGGTTTAATTCAATTGATTAATTCTGTCCCAATTGATAATATTCACTGAATTAAGGTTTTCCGAAATTATCCCTCACAATTACAAGAAAATAAAATAAATTTATAATTAAATCAAATGTCACTTACTCGGTGAGACGTTCTCCGGATGGAAAGGGTGATAACATTAGTAGATGCAGCGGCAAAATGGAAGAATGATGAAATATCGGTGTTTGATCAAGGGTGTGGCAGGTTGACGATGGAGTCGAAGAAAATATCGTTGCACAGAATTTAATTTCCGAGATCCAAATTTTATTTAAAATTACTAAACAAAAATGGTTTACAAAGGAAGATTTATCTTAAATTCCAAGATCCATTTAATAATAACCGCGATTTGTACGTTTTACAATAATTCATGGATTTCGGATGTTAAAGTAAAATAAATGAAAATTATTAGACAGAAAATAATAACGAGACAAAGAAAAATAAAACAGAATAAAAAGAGATCCAAAGTCCCTTCCGACATTCGAAGGCAAATTCGAAATTTCTAGAATTAAATAAAGGCAGATTCAATTCGATTCAGAATTCGGGATTGAGATTCCAAACCGAACAAAACCAACTTCTCTCGAGTGATCGGGTAAAAACTCTAAGTCCAAAAGCGAAATAATTTGCAAAAATCCAGAATCAAAAACGTCTTTGGCGAAAAATTTCACAAGTTCAACTCAAGAATTAATTCGGTGAGGACGTTGAGTTTCGTAGTTTCCACGTCGAAGAAATGTCGAAGAAGTCTGTCGAGAGCCCTTTTTCTGGCGTTTATATACCCAGTGATTCAGGCTCACCCGCTCGATTGAAGTGAGGATTGAGTGATAAAGACAGAGGATGTGTTTTTCTGACGCAATCTATTTTCCTCTTCTATTTCATGAGCTTCCCTTGAAAATCGGGGTTATAGCGAGGGCACTAGCGTAGATCACTGAGTAGCCCTATGCATGTGGCTGTATCTCGGCGCGTGCACTCCTATACATGCACACTCTCATGCCGCACGCTTGATATATTCTTGTTTCATATATAATATTATTTCTTTACGGATAAATAGTAATTCTAATATTGTACTGAGCAATTGAAGTGGGATTTTTTTGAGAGCCCGTATTTTCGACAAAAAAATCGATTTTTGAAAAACCACGATGCCTGGTGAATCGGAAATTTTATCAGCTTTCGATTGCGATCCCGTTCGTCGCGATCGGTTGAGAATTACGGCCTTGGGAGGCAAAAGAATGGGAGAGTGCAAAATCAGGCCCCCGCGAATGTTGAGATTTTAGGGTTGCGAGTGCCCCCGAGGCTCTGTGCGGTACCAAACGAAAGGATATCACTCAGAGATGAAAAAAGTTGCATTAGAATCAAATCCCCCACCCCCCGAGGGAGGGGTGGTGCGAAAAGGGTGAAACGGTGTGTTGGGCATAACGAGAAAAGGTTTCAGCCGATCGACTCAATTTTTTTTCGAGAATCATTTTTTTTGAGTATCCCGTGACCCCGTGAAAAAAAAACTGAATAAAGTCGCCCCTAAAATGAAAATTCGCGTGTCCCGCCGGAACACATTTTTCCAATTACGCGCTATTAAAAAGGACATTTTGACGAGTAAAGTCATATTTTTCGTATTTTTCCTAGGCCTGATTCATCTCAACGAAGCAGGTGAAAAAAAAGTTGCAAATCGAGATTTTTTCAATGGTTGTGACTTTCCACAATAGGGCTCATCCAAAAACAGTAGTTCAGGCTGTCGTCGATCAGACGTATTAAGTTTCCATCACTTTTTTACGAGCCAATCAAAAGACTTCATGGATCATAGGCGCTTGGAGCCATGCTGGAGCGCGTACCATGGAGAAAGACTCTCGTGCACGTGCTGCTGCCGAGCGTGTTCGCGTTATGCGTCGTAATCCTTCCGAAATAAAAGATTTATAAGATCTTAGAATATCTTTTCGTTTATTTGGCGTAAAGTAAAGAATTTTATGCAATAAATAACAAAATGTTTTTACAACGCAGATTTGCACGATCAAAAAATTAAGAAATTTCTTTTTCCCTAATTATTTTTCAGTTGAAATTTCATGATGGCATGATTATTAATTTTATTGCAAACAAGAATGTTCAAACGTTGACAAAAATTGATAGCCCTGAAAAGGGCCGTTAATTGTTTCTTTGTTGTTATCATTGAGATGATTACCAACAATTTTAATAACTGAGTGATCGAGTTTTTCAATAAGAAATCTCGATACCTCGCGCGAAGTGGGGCAGAGTGGGAGCAAAAAAAAATGTGCGACGACCGGCGCACAATCAGAATGTAGCACGGGTTTGATTCTCGCAGCCAAAATCGTGTATTTTTACCGTGCTCGTTTCGAAATTTCTTTTCATTTGCTTTGTTCATAGAGCGTAGGGTTGTTCAAAGTTAAAAAATTGTTTGCTCTAAAAAGAGACATTGGATTTCATTGAATTCCATCTTGTCGATCCAAGTTATCCGCAAAACTGCCATCGGTGCTCTAAATGTGTTGTACAAAACCTGGAAACATAGAGAGATGCGAAAACGTCGGGCAGCACGAGGCGACTGAGGCGAATTCCGTGCGCGTCATGGCTCTGTATACACTAACGCTAAGTAGTGGCGTATTCTGATTGGCCCGTGCGCACAGCCAACTCCCTCCTAGGTTCACGGGCAAATCAGAATGCGCCACTGCTTGGCGTTAGTGTATATAAAGCCGTGACACGCGTGGTACTCGTCTCAGTCACCTTGCACTGCCCGAAGTGTCCGCAACTCTCTCCCCACCCCACGTGAAATGGATCAGCGATGCATTCATCTCGATGCCGCGAGATGAAAAAATGAAAATCGGCCCTTTTCAGAGCCAACAATACTTTTGAACGTAAAACAACATTTTGCAGATAAAAATCGATGTTTCTAGGTTTTCAAAATTTATGTTTTCAGTTTTTTTTAAACATATTTAGAGCATCGATGGCATCTTTACAGATAACTTGGATCGACACGATGGAATTCAATGAAATCCAATGGCTCTTTTTAGAGCCAACAATTTTTCGTAACGTTGAAAAACTCTATGCTTTATGAAGAAAAGAAATTTTGAAACGAGCACGGTAAAAATACGAGATTTTGGCTGCGAGAATTAAATCCGTGCTACATTCCGATTGTGCGCCGGTCGTTGCATATTTTTTCCGCTCGCACTCTTCTCCACTTCGCGCGAGGTATCGAGAATTTCGATTTAAAAATTCGATCGCCCAGTTATTCAAATTCTTGGAAATCATCTCAATGACAACAAAGAAAAAATCAAAGGCCCTTTTCAGGGCTATCAGATTTTTTCAACGTTTGAACATTGTTGTTTGCAATAAAATGAATAATTCCACCTGAAAAATAATCAGGAAAAAAATTTCTTAATTTTTTTATCATGCTTATCTGCGCTGTAAGAACACATTATAATTTATTGCATAGAATTCTTTTTTACTTTACGTCAAATAAACGAAAATTTTCGTAAAATCCGCCAAAGTCGCTCGATTGGCGCGAGGAAGCAAAATTTTTTCGCGATAGTATTCTAAGATCTTATAAATCTTTAATTTCCGAAGAATTAGAACACATAACGCGAACACGCTCGACAGCAGCACGTGCCCGAGAGTCTTTCTCCATGGTACGCGCTCCAGCATGCCACCGAGCACCTATAATCCATTAAGTCTTTTGATTGACTCGTGAAAAAGTGGTGGGAACTAAATACGCCTGATCGACGACAGCCTGAACTACTGTTTTTGGATGAGCACCACTGTGGAAAGCCACAACCATTGAAAATGTTTTGTTAAGATGAACCAGGCATAGGACAAATATTAAAAATATGACTTAATTCGTTGAAATGTACTTTTTAATAGCGCGTAATTGAAAAACTTTTTTGTCAAGTTTTTCGATGCGGGCGAATGAAAATGTGTTCCGGCGGGACACGCGAATTTTTGTTTTAGGGGCGATTTCTTCAGTTTTTTTTTTACGGGGTCACGGGTACTAAAAAAAATGATTCTCGAAAAAAAATTAATCCGATCGGATAAACCCTTTTCTCATTATGCCCAACAGACCATTTCACCTTTTTGGCACCGCCCCTCCCCCGGGGGGTGGAGGATTTGATTTTCAATCTCTGAGTGATACCCTTTCGTTTGGTATCACACAGAGCCTCGGGGGCACTCGCAACCCTAAAATCTCAACATTCGCGGGGGCCCGATTTTGCACTCCTTCACTTTTTTACCTCCCACGCCCGTCATTCTCAACCGATCGCAACGAACGTGGTCGCAATCGAAAGCTGATGGAATTTCCGATCCACCACGAGTCTTGGTTTTTCAAAATTCGATTTTTTTGTCGAAAATACGGGCTCTCGAAAAAATCCCACTTCAATTGCTCAGTACTGCGAAAACAGACGAGTTCGCTCTTAGCTGTCAAAAAAGAGCCTCTTTTTGGCTATCCACGCATATAGTGAAAAGACACTCAAATCTCCCATGGGGAAAAAAAAGATCGTATGCAACGCGGGCCAGAGATTCGTCTTTTGTCTCGCGTGGTTGCGGCCCTCGCTTCGCTCGTTGCGGCAAACTTCACGCTCGACAAAAAGACTTATCTCTGGCCCTAGATGCACAAAATACTATTTAACTATCTCATTTGTTTATTCGACTAATCCCATGCAGAAATTTCTTAGGGAAGCCCGATGTCCCATCAAATCCCGGTCAGGATTTGCCATGGATTCCCCAAACCCGGTGTCCCTATCAGAATCCCGATCGGTGAGAAAAATTATAAATAATGGCGCCACTTGCATTTCCGGTATCCCTATTCGATCCCTGTCGTAATCGAGTACGACGTTTGTAGATTGTAGATGATAGGGTTATAGGTAGGATGTCAGTTAGGTTAACCCACGATATTACTGCTCGATGTATCCTTTTTTTATCCAGAAATTAAGTTATATATGTATATATATATACACACACTATATCACTTGATTCCAGGATACCTCGACCCTTATAACTTGAGTGACCTCTCATAACGACCTCTCATAACTTAAATTCTCGCCCCTTGACCCCTTTTAGGTTATGTAATGCCTCAAAACTTTATTTCAGGATACTTCACTCCTTAAGATAACTTAAGTGACCGCTCATAATTTAATTTCGCGACCCCTGAACCCTCGTAGGTTATGTAAATCCTCAAATATTAATTCCAGGATTCCTGACACCTCATAAGTTAAGTGCTCCTCATAAATTAAGTGACCCTTCATAACTTAATTTCAGAGTCCCCGACCCCTAATAAGTTACGTAAACCCTCAAAACTGTTTGAAAAAAACCGTGACCCCTGATAAGTTAAGGCGATGTCGGATCAGATCCCGATCGGGAGCCCGGGACGCGGGCCAGGATCCAGTAGGATCCCTGCTGAAATTTCTACATGGGATATTCCATTTTGTTTCTTTATTTAATTATGATTTAATTTGTTGATTTTGTTTTGTTCCTCAATCTCATTGCAAATTCGTCTTGAAAGGTCGTTATCTAATTAAGTTTTAGTTATTTATCTTTGAATTATATTTTGGAATGGGATAGGAAAATCCATCGTTATTTAGAGCCATTTTGTTCGTTTTTGCTTTGAATCTAATATGGATACATGCATATATGTGTGAGGAAGGAAAAAAGAACCGTTCCCTTGTATGCATTTGTTCTTCGGGAGGGTAAAACCAGCGCCCCTCGTTGTTCCAGAAGCAGAGCAAATGCTTTGTGCCTTTTCTTTTCCTTTTACTAATGATAAGAACATTTTTGGATCCAGGGATCTATCTCTTGGATCGATAGGCCGGTGGAGGGTACATCAGTTGGGAAAGCGGCGTTGGAGTGTTTTATGCATTAGATGGTGTAACGAGCCTATGGCTTTTTGTAGTGATGTTTGTCCTTGGTTTTTCCTTCCATACAACCCAATTTTACCGATGGCCATTTTCTTGACATTTTTAGTCAGTAATATGAATTTCTATTTTCTCTCATTAAATTGAACGGAATAACATCGGAAACAACAAACTTTCTTCTCACAGATCCTTCAAGTTGTTCATACTATTTGACAGTTATTTTGTATAGAATAAAATTTTGAGGACGTTACGTCAGTACGTAACAAAATTGATTGGAGCGGAAAGACACTCTGAGGGGCGAAAAAATTGTTAATGTTGGAGAATTTTTTCACAGATATAACTAGTTCTTGAAGGATCTACTTATTGTTATCGTATGAGATATACACTCCCACTCAAAAGTTTGGAAACGCCAGTCGATATTCCTTACCGCACTAGGATTTGCATAACTCCGACAAAAAAAAAACAATCGAATTTTGAATACAAGCATTTTGACGGGAAAGAATTTAGCTTTATTTTGCTTTTTTAAACAATTTTTTATGATTTTTTTGACCTGGTATGCACTTTGATACGTGGCCGTTTTTTTGGCCTTTTTTGGCCATCGCGAATTGGACGTACAGGTTGAGGACATTTTTTTTGTCGCTTTCATCTACCGTTTATTTGAGAGAGTTAGCAGACCCTCCATTTACAGAATGGCGACGAATTACACTTTTTTCCCTTTTAAAGTTCTTTTTATATATACAAGCAGGTTTTAAAAATAATTATTATGAAAAAAAAATTTCTTGCTTCCTTAGCCGAAAGTACGCACTTCCCGGCCGCATTTCAGACAGGGAAGAACAATTTCCGTGGCCTGTCGACGGTAGCGCGCTCTGACGGGATTTTTGCGGCCGGTGATTTAAATATATATAGCACGCATTATGCGTTGAGGTAGCAGACGGTCCGCTTGGCTGATTTCGGGCTCCCTCGGGCTTCTTCGCTCATTGGCTTTCCGTCACGAATCAATATATATATATATATATATATATATATATATATATATATATATATATATACAGAGCACGCATTATACGCCGCGGTAGCAGACGGTCCGCTCGGCTCATTTCGGGGTCTCTCGGGCTTCTTCGCTCATTGGCTTTTATTTCCCGTGTCAGTTTGCGCCCATGTGTTGACGTTTTGCCGTGATCGGTGCGTTAACCTCTCTTATTGCTGTTGATTTTCGTGCGTATTTTTTCACCTTTTGGATATGTTTCTAATGCCCGCCCCGACCAGCGAAAACCTCGGCTTCGCCTCGGCCTTGCAAAAGTCAAGCGGGCCTCCCCCCGAACCTCGCTTCGCTACAGTATGCGAGGTTGCCGATAGGCGCGCTGACGACGCAGTCCACGAAAGTAAAATCCACGGTAAAATCCAGTCGTATACAAATATGGCCGAACACAAGTCAGCTGTCATGCTCATGGCAGTATTTTATCGATTTTAATTAATTATTAAGCGTACTTTCGGCTAAGGGATCAAGAAAAATAGTATACAACCCACGGCCCGAATGCTGGATGCCCTGGATTGTGTGATATACTATTAATCGGCAATGTGCAGACTTGGCCATAGCGATTACGAAGATTAATAAGAAAAAAATTGCAAATGGGCTCATAAGTTTTCGAGCTTTCACTGGGACACTAGAGTGGCCATAACTCAGTTGATTTTCAAAATTTTTAGTAAAAATTTTACCTACACGTTTTTAAATATATACACTGTAAAGAAATGCAAAAAAAAATGTCAACAGTGGTTTTCCTTCTTAATATATAGCTGAAAAAGCAAACGCAGGCCGATCCAATTTTCGAAGATTCGTGGCCTGGAACTCAGTCTGAAAAAATATCCATCGGCCGAGGGTGAGAGGAAAGAAAGCAGAACCGTGCAATATTTTTTCTTGTATTTGATTATCGAAAGTGAAAACGGAAATGCGAGCCGAAGAGTTTCGTTTCGATTTGAGAAAGAGTTTTACCTCAGAAAACATGAATATTCGCACGTGATTAGATCTGGCGGATATTTTATCGATCCTTCCCCTTTTGACGTCACAGACGAAAGCAATCATCGTTTTCCAAAAGGACGTCATCGCTTTTGCTTTGCAAGAGGACGCGAAATTCCGCATCGTCTTTTACAAATTTCTGTCTGATTACTTTGTATCGAGAGATAAAGAAACTCGACGAGAACAAAATCGATGAAAAATTCGTTTTGTCATTAAACCGCGGTTATTTCATGCGACGGAATTGTTTCACGATCCGGTGACATCGGCGAGGCTAACACCAAGCTTTATCATATGGCGATCGAATGTATAATCCAGTGGCGCCTGTATTCGCGATAATATGTACAGAACAGTATCCGTGGCTCGTTTGTCACGACACGGTTTGTCGTCGCGAGGTGGCATGTTGGTCGTTGGATTCAGCGAGATCGATGTACCGGAGTCAGGACCGCGATAAAACCCACCGTTAACAACAACCTCCACCCTTTTCCAGCGTTACAAATTCCCTCGACCCTCGCCGGCGGAGATTTCTAACACCGCAGCCACGGTAACGACTCGATTATTTATCCAGCTGAAAAATAAATACCTCAAGCCGTCGATTTGCCGTAAATTATCATCCCGAGAGTCTCAATGGAGAGTAGATCGATGCTGGATATACGCGCGCATCTTTTTTACGGACACTCGGTTCATAATTGAAGTGAAACTTCTATGGCGGCGTTGGAGAGTTTTGGATGGGAATGAATTCATGAGTTGCCCTTTAAGGGGGTTAAGTGAGTTGAGAACTTGCAGTTGCAAAACTGCAAGATCTTTTTTTGAACTCTGCGTAGAAATATAACCGATAGGTTATATTCTTCTACATTCTTCAAGCTTTCTTTCAGCTCAAAAGAAAACCCTTAAGACCCTGATGCGCAGTGTTTGGAGTTTTTTCAACCTGTGCGTGATTCAGAAAAAACTGGTCAACCGATCGCGGTCTAACTAGTCTCATTTTCTTCGCAACGAATCTTCATCGGGGATGAGTGCGGCACATTTTGTTAAGACCTCCATTTCAAAGGGACGGAGCAGTTTTATAATTATTCAGTTAATTTTACTCTTCCGCTGAAAGTCAGCCTTAAAATTCACACTTTAATTGACCTAAAACAAAAATGTGCCGCACTCATCCCCGATGGGAATTCGTTGCGAACAAAATTAGACTAGTTGGACCTCGATCCATTCACCGGTCTTTTCTGAATCACGCGCAGACTTTTTGAAGAACCAGGTTTCGGGGAAGGCCTTGCAAAGTTGTTGGTGTGGCAACTTTTTCCATTTCACTTTCCCGCAGCCGCTGAATTTTTCCTGCAGAATGAAAAATGTGTCACTAAATTTTGCACACAAAAAACAATTTTTTCCTCACAACTTCTAATTATTATTTAAATACATAAATGCATAATTTTTTAGATACATAAAAAAATTGAAAAAATAAAAAATTGTTACAATTAACATTATATTAGAACAATTGTAGCAAAATTATGGCGAGAAAACGAAATTTCACTTTCCTTGCTATCCATGCGTGCTGTAACAAATTTATTTTCGTCGATCAAATGAAGTGGTGCATGAATGTATTTTCAGAAAACACATTCATTATCGCTTGTATATACTTTTCGAAAATATACATCAACAAACACATTACAAATAAATAATAAATGACGCCAAACAAAAAGCACCGACAAAACTATTATGACAGTTAGGTTAGTCACAAACAGCACGGGCCACCAATTTTTTTTTCGACTTCTCACCTCTCATCTTATTCAAGCCTTCTGATTGGCTGGATTTAATGCATGAACCAATCAGAATACTTGAATTAGCTGCAGCCGCCGAGGCTCTCGCGCGAGACTATGGGTGAATTCTGACACGGGCGCACTGCGCTTAAGCGCTGCATAATCTGGCGTACCCATCGGTCAAATTGAATTTCGCGCGCCACAATGCCACGCCCGAAATTCATTTTGACCAAAGGGTACGCCAGATTATGCAACGCTCAAGCGCAGTGCACCCGTATCAGAATTCCCCCTATGGTTGCATTCGCTTGGACGCTTTGAGGGCGGTAAGCGCGACTCTCGCGCTTACCGCGTTCAAAGCGCGCCGCGACATCCTGTAGCATTTTCCCTGCTCTAGTTTTGGAAGCTTACGTGCTCGTGCACGTCACATCTTGTAGCATTTTATATGTCGATGTATATCCATATATACGTGCTGACAGCGCGTCAGCGTCCAAAACGAATGCGGTTTTTATACATCGATGATCTATGCATACGTGCTAAAAGCGCACAAGCGTCCAAGGCTGCATATGCTTGGACGCTTCGAGCGCTGCGAGCGCCACATCCTGCTTTTATGTCGATGTATATGGGGCATTCCACGCCAAATCGACCACTTCTGAACCTGACCCCTTTCGATTTGGCTGAAAGTCCTTTTCTAGCCTATAAAAAACGTTTCTCAGAATTTTTTCATATTTTTTTACCCAACCAAAAAAAGTTATAAATTTTTGAAAAAACGGCTTTTTTTGGAATAACTATAACTTTTTCAAAATCTGACTTATCGGAACTTTTTTTTTCAAAATTTTCGTTTTTAAATGTACTTTTTGAAAAAAAAATACAAAAAAATTATTGAAATCCATCTTCATCGTTTTTTTTTAGATTTTTGGAAAAAAAAGGAAAATTTCTCGTTGATTACCATTTTTGATTTTTTTTTTCATGTCATAAAATTTTGACATATTTTGCAAATCCTTAAATTTTTTCAAAATGTTGTTTTTTATATTTCTATTTTTTTTTCCGATTGAAAAAAATTTTCTTTTTTTAAACTAGCCTTATTTCTCGTAACACCATTCTGAAAACTTTTGAGGGTGTCCAAAGAACTTCTGAATTTGAAAAAAAAAAAAACAAAAAAATAATGAAAGTGGTAATTATTGAAAAAAATTGATTTTTTTCGAAAAATCAAGATAAAAAATAGAAGGATGCTCTGAATAGTTTTTATACAAAAATTCGGATTTTTCCGAATTTTTTCGAAATTTCACTCCCTTTTATTCATTTTTTTAGTCACTTTGTTACATTTTGGCCCGTAACTTAGCGATTTTTGAAAATTTCGACTTATCGCTCCAGAAATAGATGCAAAAGGGATCAAAGATTATAAAAATTAAATTTAAAAAAAATCGATTTTTTTTAGATTTCAACTGATTCAACCCCCTTAATTAAACCGCAACACCAGTATATATACAGTTATACCGCACACGTCTTTTGTGCGTCATAAAAGAGCTTCTATATCCATATACACAACGGTCGAGGCTCAGTATATATAGTTATATCGCGTAGTTATTTCGTGCACGCGCACGAAAGATGAACAAATATATAATAACAAAACACTGTACATGAACGGTAAGATTTTTTAATCTTTGAATTGGAAATTTTGATAAAACAGCGGAAAGAAAAGTTCAAATAGTTTAGTCCGAATATGACAATTCATGTGAGCGCATTGGTTATGCTGTTAATGAGCAGTCCAACCTTTCCGTTCCCTGGTTTTCCTCAAAAAAGCCAATATGGCTTATGATGACAATCCACAGCGATGTAGAATGAAAAATTTTTCACCTCAGGTACCAATTTTGTTTTATCGAATTTTTCCAGAATTTTTTCTTCGCTGTTGATTTTCTCAATAGGGTTGATATTTCCTTCTATGATGGGACCATTTCCTTTTTTTTCCAGAAAGAAAGTAAAATATTGTTCTCCGATTAGTTGAAGCGAAAGGTAAAAAAGTCGTACTGCTTTCATCGAAAAAACTTTTTCTTTCACTGCGGTTCATAAAAAAATGTGTCTTCAAGTGACAAATTTTGTTGTATTGCATTTTTTCAGATTTGCTCTTTCGCTGTGGTTTATCAAAAAGGTCAATATGACTCGGGAGGTGCTGCTCTATTGGGCTCTGATTAAGATAAATGACCATTCATTTTAGCTGGTGATTTTAATATTAACTTTACATCGCCGGAATCCCAGCCATTAATCGAGTTTCTTAAAGAAAAATTATATTTAAATATGACGAATGATAAAAATATTGCAACAACGAGACATGGAACGACGTTACATACGGTTTTTTCGCGATACACCCCTTAATATTCAGTCAAGAGTATGGGGGCATTCCAGCTGAAATTTTCACGACTGAACCTAGACCCTCTTGAATAATAATGAAAAACTTTTTCTGAAAAGTATTCTGAAAAAGAAAAGACACGTATTTTTTTGTTAAGGGCGATAATTTATATTTTTCTTCGTACGATTTTAGTAAAAAAATCCGAATTTTTCAATAACTCTCTACTCTAAACACGTAGTATCTTGATAATTCAATATCCAATCAAAAAACGCTTCAGTCAAAACTTGTTCGTTATAAAACGAGTAAAACAATTGATTATTTTTTTTAATTGTGGGCACACGAAAGTTTGTTTTTACTTCATAAAACACAAACAACGTTTTTGAAGGACCTCGAATTATAAAATAAAAAAATTGTAAAAATTCTATAGGAAATCACGAAATTTTAAAGACCAGAATGAGAATGGCAAGATCGAAATCGGCAAAGCTACAGCCAATCGAAGTTTCGTCTTGACCTTATTTTTGAGCCAGATCATGCAGAACTGTTCTCGAAAAGATCCGTCATGGTAAAAGGGGTTATAGTATGGTTAACCATATTCTATGACTGGGCAAGCAAAATATAATAAGCACTACCATATTATTGCTCGTCCAGTCATAGAAAATGGTTAACCATACTATAACTCCTTTTACCATGGCGGATATTTCTCTCAGTGATCATATCTGCAGATTTGTCAGTACCCCAAAAATCCGCCAGGTGGCTATATCTTGCACAAGCGAACCTGCCTCTCGACGTCTATACCCTTTCCAAGCTCGTCTATGTTTGATATCCTTATTTTTCAGTATGGATATTTAATACATCCCGTGTAAAAAAGTTCAGGAATTCCGCGAGTGATTCTGCGGAATTCATAAGGAATTCATATTTGTTGCAAAATATGAATTCCAGATGAATACCTGATGAAATCACCGAAAATAATTTCATCGATGAAATATCGAAATAATGTCATTACAAGCTAAGTCGCGAATTTGGGAGATATTCCATAGAAAATAAATTATAATTACACAGGAAATATAAAATTTTCAAATCAACAAAAAAAAAACTCCTTCTCTGTCCATATTAAAATTTATAAAATCTCACAGTCAACACATTATATACCTCAACAATTATTGTAACGAATGGACAGAAAATAATTTCCGTAGGTTTCAACCGTTTCCTATAAGAGTGCATACGGTTTTCTATGTGAATTTTCAAGGCAATAACCTTGATAAATTCACAAAGATGATCTGAGATTTTTTCCGGAAAACCAAATGAAATCCAAACAAATTTGAGTGGAACTCTGATTGAATTTCCGCAGAATTCCAGCTGAAAACTACATAAATGCACTCATGACATATCGGCATCAGCTATTCAGTGTTACAATAGCCAAATTGTAATCTCTCCAAAAATCTATGGAATTTCACAATAAGCGCTTCAAATTTCTCAAAAATTATTGTGGGGTGTAGTTGAAAGAATCAGCCGATTTTCTATAAAAATTCATACAGTTTTGAATATGAATTTTCCGGGCAATAACCTCGAAAAATTCATAATGAGATATTGAAATTTTTTCCGTCAAACCAGATGAATTCCGGAAAAAATAAGGTAGAGCTTCGATTGAATTCCTGCAGAATTCCGGGTGGTTACTACATCGATGCACTAATAAAATTTGTGGTCGGTCCGAATACAAAACTACATACCTTCCGATAGATTTTTCATATTCCATTTGTTAGCTCCTTAGCCAGATGATAGCTAAATTGCATTTTTTTACAAAATCTTTAGAATTTCAAAGTAAATACTTCAAAAGCCTAAGAAATTGTGTAGGAAGTAGTTAATAGCAAAAATTATTCTCCACAATTATAAACCGGATTTCTTTAGAAATTCATACGGTTTCGCATATGAATTATTGAGGTAATAACATCGATAAATCCATATTGATGTCCTGAAATTTTTTCCGGGAAACCAGATGAACGCCAGAGAAAATTTTGCAAAACACTGGCCGAATTCCTGCGGATGCACTCATCGAATGTCTGGTCGGTCTCAATACGAAACTACAAATCTTGCATTGGATTTTCCACATTTTATTTGCCAGCTCCTCAGCCCGACGATGGCTAAATTAAATAGAATTCAATTGGCTAAATTAAATGGAATTTGATGACTAAATAGATATATAAATTGAATAGAATATAATTTAGCGATCGTCGTGATTGAAACCTATGGAAATTATTTTCTGTCCATTCGTTACAATATTTTTTGAGGTATTTAATGTGTTGACTGCGAGATTTTATAGATTTTAATATGGACAGAGAAGGAGTTATTTTTTTGTTGTTTTAAAAATTTTATATTTCCTGTGTAATTATAATTTATTTTCTATGGAATATCTCCCAAATTCGCGACTTAGCTTGTAATGACATTATTTCGAAATTTCATTGATGAAATTATTTACCGTGGTTTCATCAGGTATTCATCCGGAATTCATATTTTGCAACAAATATGAATTCCTCATGAATTCCGCAGAATCACTCGCGGAATTCCTGAACTTTTTTACACGGGATTGAACATTGCGGCAAAACGCAAGATGGTCGAATCCCCGAAAAGGATTCCCATAAAAAAGGGTCTTTTTTCTTTTCCCTTCTGTTGAAGAAAAAAAGAAGCTTTACGAAATTGTAGACTTCATGCGTGTAGAGTGTAGCTATACATTCAAAGATTGAAATCATTAAAAATATGCATTGTGTAAATATTTTTGAAAAAAATTATTTTATTTAATTACATATTTGATCAGTTTCAAATAATATTAATATTAATTGATATTAATATTAAATAAAAATTTATTAGATCGCGATATATTTTCCTAGTAGGTCATTCAAAAAAAAAATTCGTTGTTATGAGTAGAGTTGTATTGGGCCGGCCGACAACTATAAAAATTTATTTGGCTTGACTAGGATTTAGTTAAATGTACTAGATCTTTCTTCTGGGTGCAGTTAGACATTCATTTCGATTTACTTCGAACAGTGGTTATAAACTTATAAAGTATTTATTTGTCATGTCTACGTCAACAGGATGAATATGGTAAGATGTACTAAGTACGAAAGTGTAGTGCACGATAGAATATGTAAAATAGAACAAGTGGGTTAAGCGAATAACCATATCGTATGGTAAACCCTACTATTATGTAGTGCATTTGCCAAAACACGGTATGTATGTTACAACAACGTGAATCAATTTCTTGCTCTTTTGATACCGTATGGTGGGTGACGGCAAAGTCACAATGTGAGAAGCATACTACAACCCCTTTGAGAAACATATTATATAGTAAAATATGGTTCTACACACCATACTTTTCTCTCGGTGTAGCATTACATAGATAGCAACTGCTTCTCGTAAGCGTTATTAAGTAGCCGTTCATAGTAACCATACAGATAGTTAAAAATAAAATAAAATAACGCAATTTTTAATTAACACAAAAATATATTGCAAGTGTCAACGTTTGAGTCTTTTTTACGACTCACTCAATGGATGTATTTGGCCAACCATATACGTTTTGTAAAGTTCTTTGCAATAGTACACATCACGATCAGTTATGCCGTATGTTTGTAGGAACCATTCCAGTGGTATGGCATAATCAACTGTACAAGTATGGTAGCGCTTATTATATTATTGCTTGTCCATTCATAGAATATGGTTAACCATACTATAACCCCTTTTACCATGGCAGATCTTTGAGCTCACGATGGTTTTTTCTCTCAGTGTACGACGAAAAATATCAATTGATGTCGGCCTTAACAAAAAAATACGTGTGTTTTCTTTTTCAGAATGCTTTTCGGAAAAAGTTTGTCATAATTATTCAAGAAGGTCCGGGTTCGGACGTGAAAATTTCAGCGGGAATATCCCATATATTTCATATTTTAGTTATCATAAGTCAATGCTGACAACTGTACCTATCGAACCAGCGGCGCAAATTAAAGAAATAAACTGAGTATATGACATCCATTGACTATTAAATACACTTTGCTTATGAATTTATCATTCGAATCTTCCCTATTCTAATACTCCTCATCCTCATCGTTGTATTAATGTAAGGACACGGGCCGATAATGAAGTTGCACTTCTGTCACGTGTACTAAGCTACACGTTTGGGTTTTTTATAAATTGAAATATGTTCGTCGTCTAGCATGAATTAAGATCAATATCCAATTCCATTAAGGGGTCACATGGGTTTCGAAGATTGAAAAAAGCATATTTGCTTTGTTTTTTTAATGGGTCGTTCCATGTCAAATCGACCAATCGTTGGAATCGATCCCTTCGAATTTCGATGAAATTTGGTCAGGAGTTTTCTTTTATCATAAAACGAAACCTTTATTGAAAATTGTCTTAGGGTTAAAAGTATTGATATTATTGGAAAGCGTGGAATCTCAGCTAACAGAAGCCCACCTCATTTTTGTTATTCTTTAGATTATTTATTTATAATTTTAATAAATGCGTACTCATGCAAATGATCGGAATTTGGTTGTACTCGTTTGACAAACATCCTTATTATGGGCGTATGCATGTCCCGAATTTGGTTTTTCTCGTTTTACATGCGTTTGACAGACGTCCCTATTACGGACGTATGCATGTCCCGAATACAGTTGTATTCATTTTACGTCCGAAGTGAGGTTATACATATATTAACCGAATTCGGTGCATACGATTCTCACTATGTACCGAATTAGGGGGTATGTATTTTCGATCAAACATTTAACTTGCTTGTCTATTTCCGCACTCGACTACTCCAGTGAGTCATTTATAATATTTTGAAACTTATTTCGCCTAATTCGATGCTTTTTTTAATTATAAACCATGCCTTCTAGCCCAATCAGTTCTTTAGCCTCTTTGATAAGAAAACGAACGTTTTTTACCTCGCTCGGTATCTAGTCATGGATTACGGGAAAATACGAGTTAAATGCGATTCACTTATACTTGATATTTATTTCGAGTGACAATATATTAAATAAAGATGATTAAAAAAAAACATTACATTTATTGAACGTAAATTGAATTTATTCTAATAAGAAATAGAATGGACGCACTATATTCGGTACACCAACCATATTCGGTTCACTTACCTCAGTTAGGGCTACGAAAAAAAAATATTCCGAAAAAAAATTTTGAAAGATGATGAACATGCAGAATTTTGAATCTTTAAAAACCGTGAATATCCACGATCGTTTTTGTTTTTAATGCGTTTTTGTTTTTAATTTAAACTTTTGAATTTTGGTACGAATTTTTTTTTTTTACCTCTAAGTTAAGTAAAGTTGAGCAATCATGTAATTTGTACTGCTCAAAATTACAAAATGACATAACTGCCCAACTTTACTTAAGTGGCCGCGCTCTTTCCATAAATGCCAGAAGGTCTATGGGAATCACGCCTGCCACCAGCAGGATGGCTTGAGCAGAGACCGTTCGGTGAGAGTAGGCGATCCTCAGCGTGCTCTGTTTCTGAACTGTCATCATCGTGTGACAGTATTTTTTAGTCTTCAAGGCGTCTGCCCAGACCTCCGCGCCATAAAGAAGGATCGAGCGAGCTGTAGACATAAGTATTCTGTTTCCCGGATATCGGTCCACTTGTGTTTGCCATCGGACGGCCTAGGGATGTTATCCTTTCTGCCGCCTTCTAGGCTATCCTTTTGATATGGGGCTAGAAGGTCATCTTCGTATCTAGGGTCACCCCCAGGTACTTGACTTCTCCGGCCGCAGTTTTCTCTGTCCCCATGTTCATGGGTAGTCTCGTCTGGATTCGTTTCCTCGCGAGGAATATAAGTTTCATCTTTTCCGTGGCGAGTTGTAGTCTGTGGTCGGTCCTCCACCGTCCAACTCGTCTCATTGTCTGATTCAGTTTGAACTGCACCAGATCTGGACTCCGCTCAACGATCACCGCTGCCATATCGTCGGCGTGAGCGACGAGGGAAACGCCGAGCGGGAGCTCGAATCTGAGCAGACTGTCGTAGAGTCCATTCCAAAAGTCCGGTCCGAGGATGGATCATTGGGCGACCCACGCAGTGATCTGTCTTGTCACTTGTCCTTCGGTTGTGTCGTAGGTTATCCGTCGGTTTCGTAGGTTACCCATTGGTTTCGCAGGTAATCTTCCACCACCCGTACCAAGTACGGCGAGACCCTGATACCGCCCCTGAGCGCCTCCAGCCTCGGGGTCGCCCTTACTCTTCGAGATAAGAACTAGCCTCGCCACCTTCTAACAGTCGCTGAAAGTCCCCGTCGTTAAACATGTATTGTACAAGTCGAGAAATATCTCCGGCCTCAGTTTGACCATCAGCCGGATAATCTCGCCTGGTACTCCGTCAGGTCCCGGCGCTTTTCCAACCCTCACCGCATTGGTTGCTCTGGCGAGCTCCTCCTCGTTGAAGGTAGGCATTGCTGGTTCCTCGTCGTCCTCTAGTGCATCCGTGCGTGTCAGATGTGTCAGGTAGAGTCTGTCAGCAATCCGTCGAGTTGTTTCAGCGTCCTTGGGTTCCGGTTAAGTTCGGCACCCGAGTTTACTCGCAGAACTTCTTCCAGCATTTCGCTTTGCTGTCCTTAATGGCATTGGTTTCTCTTTTTTGTTCTGTCTTGTATGCGGCCTGAAGGGTTTCCTTTTTGGGTCTCCCGTGGGCCCTGGTGACTCGCTTTCGGTATGCCAGGCAGCCTCACCGCAGCTTGACTATCTCGTCCGTCCACCAGTATTGTGCATGTTTGTTCTGTCTGTAGTGTATTATTATTATTATTATTATTATTATTATTATTATTATTATTATTATTATTCTCTTTAATTGCCATTATTCAACCGATATTAGGCTAATGTACTAGTGCCGAAGATTGGATGAATAAGGACTACCAATTGTGAGCCATCATTGGTTGCCAACTATTTACCATGATAATTTACCATTGTTTCACTAACATAAGGCCAATATACGATTGCCAATCATTGGCGCAGAATGTCTAACGATTGAACCGAAAAAGGTGATGCTGATTAGATTTTTTTTCTGAAAAAAATTCGAGTAATTTCCGTAACATCGATGGAGTCGTTTTGGAGATATTTGCTCATCCGCTCATGCTTTGAAGAAATCAGTTTCGACAAAAAAAAATAAGCCAAACGTTTCAAAAGCGTATAACACATAACTCAAAATCATCGAAAAATTGCTGTTAAGAAAGATCGTGAGTAAGAAAAAGATTCCTGGAATGTTCAGATTAGAATTACAGATACACAGCACTTTGAAAGAAAGCTCGGTAATTGGTAAATTTTTGAGAGGTTATCGGGGCTTAAATGGCAAAAAGTGGATCAGACAAACGGGGTGGCGTTTGGAATTGCTGAAATCTCATGTCTGGATGTAAATTCTTCCAACAATTACGGTATATCAAGAATTCCAATTCGACGAGATTACATTCATTTCCGTCACGAAGGTACAGACTTGGGACTCGAATATACTTTTTTTCAAACTTTTTTCATGCGCAATAAGCGCGGAGAGCCATGGATTCCGAAGTTCTCCGTTGGTAACTCGATTGTCCAAGATGATAACCGCGCATGTCTACTCCGTGTACAAGATATCCTGACGAGACTTGGATTCTCCGTGGAATTTTCAATTTCTTTTAGCGAATCCTCCCGGGAATCTGTAATTCTCGCCAGCTGTTTGTTTCTATCGTTCTGGCAATACAAAAGCTCCTCCAGTTCTATCAAGAGTCGCGGTAGTGACTCGAGACAAGTACATTTACCTAGCCTTACCGACTCGAGGAGCTTCCAGCGAACTCTCTATACAGCAAACATTTTGCTTATACACAGGAGTATATCTATATAAAATAATTAATTTTCTCGGTTATACTTGAAATATACGGTGTAGAAAATTGTTAGAATTCACGTAATATTCGCTATTTTTTTCTCTTCCCAGCGATACCCAAATGAATCGTATAAGTGTTTGCATATGGAAGATATCGAATTTATTTTTTTATTTTCCAAATTTTACGACGATTACTGCGATCATGATTTTTCGCACAACGAATTCCCACTGCCACGAGCCAATCCCTATCGCTGACGAAGTTTCCATGCTCAGTGATTGGCTCGTGGTCAGACGATAAAGTGAACCACACAGAATTGAAAATCTTCACACCATCTAACAACAGATCAAACAACGAAGGTTCGGCTGCTAGGCTGCGCGCTAATTTCACGAAACGATGAAGCGAACCCACGGTCGGTATAAACGACCGTGAGCGAACCAAACAGAAACTCACGCATCATCATGAATAACTTAAAAAATAAACATCGGTGCAGCAGTTTTCCTGAGTAACTTTTTATTTACTAATTGCGGTGTTGATTTTATTTATTTGATTATAGAACGTGCATCGAGTTGATATATATATATATATATCGTCGCATTTGTTTCAGTTTGTTTTAATTAATTAATTTCAATTGTTTTTATTTCAACGGTGGTTCGAAAACACTCATCGTAAATAGAAATTATTTGTTCGAAAAACGTGCATCGAGTTAACCCCTTGACTGATGAGCCCACCACATGGCGGGCTGTCGGAATAAATGCGTTATACGTGAGATTTCTGAGAATTGCAGAAGTAAAATCCGTACTCATAGATTTTTGGGGTCGCTGATTACGAATCTGCACTCAAAACTTAGAAATTCAAGATGGCGGATCCAATATGGCGGCCCAAAAGTGCGAAAAGTCATTTGACGAGAGCGAATGTTGGTACTCGGGGGTTTTTATGGTCCCTGGATACGAATCTGAACTTGAAATTTCAAAATGGCGGATCCAATATGGCCGACCAAAAATGCAAAAAGTCGTTCGATGTGAGCAAAAATTGGTGCTCGGGGGTTTTCGAGGTCCCTGATTACGAATTTGCACTCATTAAGAAATTGAATACATATTTCCTCACCTCCAGCCTTAGTTCGCTCGTCAAATGACTCCTTGCATTTTTCGTCCGCCATCTTGAATTTCTAAATTTGGAGTGCATATTCGTAATCAGCGGCCCCAAAAACCCCGGAATCCCAAATTTTAAGTTGATAGTAAAAAAAAAATGTCTGGCAGTGAAGGGGTTAATATGTCGCTTTTGTTTTAGTTTCATTTAAATATTTGGAAAACATAAAAAAATATAAATGATATATGTGCTCAATAAAAATTCGAAAACCATATTTACAGTTTGTATAGAAAAAATTGGTGCAGTGATTTGTGCTGCCGGAATATAATAATTTATTTACTTGGAGATTCGAACGTTCCATTGAACAAAAAAAAATGATAAATTTATTCTCTCAACACAAAATTGAAGGGCTTTGCCAATGCTTGGTAAATAATTAATGTAAATTATGGTGGAAAGCGGACAGCGGTCTAAGAATAATTTGCCAAGGATTCCCGCAGACTTTCAATTTTTCATTGATGTAACATGCTCGTCGTTTTTTCGGTCAACTGAACTTTCAAAATATTAAGTACAAAATAATTTTTAATTTATTGTGATCCGTCAGAAAAATTTATTTCGAATTTATTGTAATCTGTCAAAAAATGTATTTAGAATTCATTATGATCTGTCGGAAAAATTTTATATCATACAGTTTAATATCATAGTTGATACAATTAATATCAATCTTAGTATTAATAATATTTTTGTGCGCTGCGCGATGGTCATAATTCTATTTATAATGAGGCTTATAATTTTTGTACTCATTGATGGAAGATTTTGTATCTAGAATCCAATTCGTGATGTTAGTTGAAACAAGTACGCTTCGCGTACTCTTTGGAGGGCTCCGCCCCCCAAACCCCCCTTTATGTTTTGTTGGGGGGCTTTACGCTCCGTATTCTTGACCATTATCTTAATTTATTGGGTATGTAAATACTATATTGTTTTTATGTTATTGAACATTGTTTTTGATAATATTGAGTCACATTTTTCATTCTCAATGGGGGCAATGATTCATAAAGTTAATGACCGAATTTTAAGAATTATATTAGTAGGCACTCACAATTTCATAATATAATAATCATATATTTTGTTTTTGTGATATATTTTGAATGTTAGTTAACATGCCCCTTAGGGACGTTTTAATAGGCACTCACACCGCTATTTAAACTCTTCAATTCATTGTGAACATCGAGTAGTCGTATAAATTCTATTAATCATAATTAAAAAGACAGATTTGAATATAATCAATATGATATAAAAGTATCTAAACAATCATATCACTTAAATGTTTTGATAGATTATATTCACAGAATTGTTACAATATTAGGCAGTAATGAAGAATATTAGTGACATTTGAGATGGGCATATTTATCATAACACTTTAATCATTTAATGATTATTAGTCCATTTATAATAAGTAAAAAAAGCTTTCGGTTATAAATCAATGCTCAGATTCTGTTTTTTACGTTTGAAACGCGTGGGTGATCGTCATATTGCCAATGGAGCACAAGCACACAAAATAACCATGTACTTTTTATAAGAGCGAAATATGGGTTTTGAATTTGGCGCGCTCAGGCCGTGTTTAGTTCCTCTTTTACTCTGTACATGACATACGTGGCGACGTCGCGTGCGCCGGTCTATGCTTTACGAGAAAGCGATGAGAGTGATATGTGCTTGTTTACAGTCATATAGACATTCTGTCAGTGAGAAAAATAGTCTTTTTTTGGTTAAAAATATTGTTTTTGTGCAAAAGTTGTTCACTTAGCAGTGTCTGTTGGATTGAAACTTCATGAGACATTTGTTCATAATCATATACAGAAATTCTGTAAGTTAGAAAAAAAAATCGTCCGTGAACTTCGGAGATCCAAGTGCATATAGATAGAAAAAGCATTTTTTGGTTAAAATGGTGTTTTTTGCCAAAATTGCAACCTTAATGTTGTCTGATTAGATTCATACTTCGTCAGACATTTGTTTATAATATATATATATGGTGTATATATAATATATACATATGGTCATAAAACGTCTTTTTTGCTCAAAAATGGCTATTTTTTTCAAAAATCTTTGTTTTACAATATCCGTTTGGATTTAAACTCCTTGGGCATAGAGATTACAACCAAACACAACTATCCTCCAAAGGAAATTGAACTCCGTACACCGGTTTCTGAGATCTGGGTCTGGACGGACATCAGACACAGATTTCGAGGTGATTGTAATCGGCACTTTCTGTCATAAATAAGTGAGTGCCTAAAAAAATCGTGAACCTTAATGTTAATACTATTTTGTTCATAGCACAATGAACAATTTTATTCGCCGCCCAATGGACAATAGCATTTTGTTCACTGCGACATGGAAAATTCTATTCATATTGAGGTTTATGATTTTCTCTCTCATCGATGGACGTTTTTGTTTCAAATATAATTTGTGTATACCAGCGGACAAACAAATAATTATAATTAGATGAAAATTGTATATTCAAATGAAATTATAAATAATATTATACTATATATATCTTTGTGGATTCTTGCAGATACTAGCTTCAGAAGAAAGACGCCGCGAAATGCCAAAGATGCATACATTTTTTTTTTTAAACCAATAAATGATATAGCGGGAATTTAGGTAAGGATTAAATATGGCAACATAATTAAAAAGAGAACTATCGGTTATGAGGTATATGATTTTTTATCATTCATGGTAATTAATGAAAAAACCAAGAATCTCAGATTTTATAGCATTGTGTTTGATGCGCACTGGTAAAAATTCTATCAATAATGAGGTTTATGATTTTTGAACTCATCGATGAATGTTATTGTATTCAAAATATAATTTGTGGAGTTAGGTGAAAAAAATAATCACGAACCTTAGTATAAATAGCATTTTTTTCATAGCACAATGAAGAAAATTCAGTTTATATTGAGGTTTATGATTTTTTCTCTCATCGATGGATGATTTGGTGTCTAAAATATAATTTTTGCAGCCCATCGGACAAGCGAAATTGAAAATTATATAAAAATAATATAATTATATGAAATTATTAATTTTATCCAATTATATAATCACCAGGGGTTCTTGTGGCTCGGGCGCTACGCGCCCTCGCGTCGCCTAAAACCCAAACCCCAAACCCAACCCCTCGATTCTTGTACACGGTGGCAGTGGCGGCAGCGGCGAAATTTTTACATAATATAGAGAGAAATGGAATTATGAATTATGTATAGTTAAAAATCCGAACGGAGAGACTTTGCAAAAAGTAGACAAATCACCCCCAAAAACACCAAAAATGGTGCACAAAAATTGGAGACAAGTACATTTACGAAAGTATCTCTAGTTCAGTCTTCTTAGAAAAAGTTGTGAAATAAATAGACATGAAATTCACAACACGCATTGTCAAGCACATGTAGTTTCCCAATGTAACGTTAACTGTGCAATCATGATTTTTAGGGGCAGAATCGAAATAAAAAAATTCGATAAAATTCTAACGGTAAAAATTTGAAAAATAGTGAAATCAAGTGAAAATTGTTAACAAAGGGAAATTATCAATGAAAAAAAGAATCAAAAGAGTTCGTTTTTAACGGACGACAAGTCAAAACAGTTTTTTAGTGAATAGGTGAATACGAGAATGTCACTATGTTCTCAGTGAAAAAACTCGCCACTTTTCATTTTTTCGATTCTTTTTTTCATTGATAATTTCTCTTTGTTAATAATTTTCACTTGATTTCACTATTTTTTAAATTTTTACCGTAAAGATTTTATCGAATTTTTTTTATTTCGATTCTGCCCCTAAAAATCATGATTGCACAGTTGACGTTACATTGGGAAACTACATGTGCTTGGCAATGTGTTTTGTGAGTTTCATGTCTATTTATTTCACAACTTTTTCTAAGTAGACTGAACTAGAGATACTTTCGTAAATGTACTTGTCTCCAATTTTATTTCATACAAGGTGTTACAAGAGTATCGGGATGGCTGAATATTTTCGCAGGTAAGATTTTTTCCGACAAGGTCAGAGTCATTCTACTTAGTAATTTTTAACGAGGAATTCAATGGTAATCTCAATTTTGACCCTGACGATGACCTTTAAGGTTATTTCAAGGTCAACTTTATTTAACCCTCATTCCGGGATCTTTTTCGTCCTGCCAAAAATTTCCTTTCGTAATATTTCGAATACGGGCAACTCTAGCGTCACGTGAGTGGTACTAAAAAAAAAGTCTAGGTAGCAAGGTTTCTCAGTGCGCGAGATCAACTCCCATAGTCAATTCTAGTAGGAATACCGAACGGAGCAAATCGAAGCAGGAAGTTTTCGACCCCGATTCACGGATTACGGAAGTAACAGTGACATTTCAACACGAGAATTTTTTTATAAAAATCGTGCATATGTCGGTATAATAAACTTCAAGAAAAAATCGTAACTTATATATTTAAGATTATTATAATATCATGGCTGTCAGAAGTGTTGAAGCCATTTATTCACTTTGGAGTCGAAGAACATCATGCAAATCTTTGTAACAACTGTTGGTGAAGAATAATAATATATTTTTATAACTAACTTATAGTATTTGTTGATGTAATTTTCGAGTTGCAAAACTGCAAGATCTTTTTTCCAACTCTGCGTAGAAATATAACCGATAGGTTACATTCTTCGACGTTCTTCAAGCTTTCTTTCAGCTCAAAGGAAAACCCCTAAGATCCACCATCACTCTGATGCACAGTGTTTTTAGTTTTTCCAGTCTGCACGTAATTCAGAAGAGACCGGTCAACGGATCGAGGTCTAACTAGTCTCATTTTCTTCGCAACGAATTCCCATCCTGGATGAGTGCAGCACATTTTTTTTTAAAGCCTCCATTTCAAAGGGACGGAGCATTTTTATGATTTTTCGGATAATTTTGCTCCTCCGATGGAAATCAGCCTAAAAATTCACACTTCCATTAACTTAAAATGAAAATGTGCCGCACTCATCCCGGATGGGAATTCGTTGCGAACGAAATGAGACTAGTTAGACCTCGATCCGTTGACCGGTCTTTTCTGAATCACGCGCAGCCTTTTCGAAGAACTAGTTTTCGGGAAAGGCCTCGCAAAGTTGAAGATGTGGCAACTTTTTTTTGTTCACTCTCTCGCAGCTGCTGAATTTTTCCTGCAAAACAAAAAACGTGTCACAATATTTTTCACATAGAAAACGATTTCTAAATACATGAAGAAATAAAAAAAATAAAAAAATGGTAACAATTATCATTACATTTGCACAATTGTAACAAAATTATCGAGAAAACGAAATGTCACTTTCCTTGCTATCCACACGTGACGACAACAAATTTATTTTCGTTGAGCGGATGAAGTAGCGCATGAATGTATTTTCAGAAAACACATTCATTATCGCTTGTATATACTTTTCGAAAATATTCACTAACCAACACATGACAAGTAAATAATAAATGACGCTAAACAAAAAGCACCTGTGAAGCTATCATGACAGCGAGGTTAGTCACAAGCACCACGGGCCAAAGCTCATGTTCCGAAACCAATTTTATTCATTTTTTCGGCTACTCACCTCTCATTTTCTTCAAGCGTTCTGATTGGCTGGATGTAATGCATGAACCAATCAGAATGCTCGAATTAGCTGCAGCCGCCGAGGCCCTCGCACGAGACTATGGTTGCATTCGCTTGGACTTTTTTTATGCATTTCCCCCCGTGTGGACACATCAGTGTATTACAGGGTCGGCCCGGGTCAGTAGCCAGTACCCCCTGAGGACCTGGTCTGGATCAGTAACCAGATCCCCATACGGCCGCATCCGACTTCCCCCTCTGTAGCACATTTGCTATGGAATTGGATTCCATAGGCACAGGGAAACTGCGGAAAACCTGAGCCACTACAGCCGGTCCTGAGTTTCGTCTTCCGATGCCGGAGCTACGTCAAGATTCGTCGAGAGATTGTAAACATGGACTACAGCTATATACATGTGACTCACACCTGTACGAGTACTTGTGTATGCCACATATATATAACTGGAGCTTGTCACGCCCATCTTTTTAGGCACTCACTTATTTATGACAAAAAGTGCCTATTGCAATCGCCTCGAAATATGCGTCGGATGTCCGTCCAGACTCGGATCTCAGAAACCGGTGTACGGAATTCAATTTCCTTTGGAGGGTAGTTGCGTATGGTTATTACAACCATACTTTGGAGGGCCAAAGGAAATTGAATTCCGTACACCGGCCCAAGGATTTTAAATCCAAACGGATACTGTGAAACAAAGATTTTTGGAAAAAGCCATTTTTAAGCAAAAAAGACGTTTTATGACCATATGTAGTTGAAACTTGGAATTTCACGAACGAACTTTTCTCTAACTCACACATTGTGTATACATGATTGTAAACAAATCTCTAACAAAGTATGAATCCAATCCGATACCATTAAGCTTACAATTTTTGCAAAGAAAACACAATTTCTAACGAAAAAAACAGCTATTTCTGTCCATATGCACTTGGATCTCCGAAGTTCCCGGACGAATTTGTCTCTAACTCACACAATGTCTGTATATGATTGTAAACAAATGTCCCACGGAGTATTAATCCGATCAGACACCATTAAGTTCACAATTTTGTAAAAAAAAACATAATTTTTAACGAAAAAACTGCTATTACTGTTCATGTACACTTGAAACTCAGAAGTTTACGAACGATTTTTTTTCTAACTTACAGAATTTCTGCATTTGATTATGAACAAATATCCCATGAAGTTTAAATCCAATTAGACACTGCTAAGTGAATAACTTTTGCACGAAAACAATATTTTTAACAAAAAAAAAACTATTTTTCTTACTGACGGAATTTCTATATGACTGTCAACAAGCACATATCACTTTTTTACGGAAAGCATAGACCTGCGTACGCAATGTCGCTACGTACGTCACGACGCCGCTACGCCATGTACAGAGTAAAAGAGAAACTAAAAATGGCCTGAGCGCGCCAAATTCAAAACCCATATTTCTCTTACAAAAAATACACGGTTATTTTATTGTGTGCTTGCGCTCTGTTATTATTACTTATTATCAATAGACTAATAATCATTAAATGATTAAAGTGTTATGATAAATATGCCCATCTCAAATGTTACAGTATACTTCATGACTGCCTAATGTTTTAACGATTCTGTGAATATAATCTATCAAAGCATTTAAATGATATGATTGTTCAGATTCTTTCATATCATATTGATTATATTTAAATCTGTCTTTTCAATAATGATTAATAGAATAGATCTGAATACTCGATGTTCACAATGAATCAAAGGGTTTAAATTACGGTTTGAGTGCCTATTAAAACGCCCCTAGGAGACGTTTTAACCAACATTCAAAATATATCACAAAAACAAAATGTATGATCCTTATATTTTAAAGTTGTGAGTGCTGACTAATATAATCCTTGAAATTTGATCACCGACTTTATGAACAGTTGCCCTATGAAGGAAGAAACATGCGACTTAATATAATCAAAAACAATGTACAGTAACGTGAAAACAATATAGTATTTTCATACCGAATAAATCAAGACGATTATCAAGAATACGGAGCGCGCAGCGCGATGACAATGGCGCGTGAAGCGCGGGAGGGTTTGGGGAGTGAAGTCCCCCAACGAGTACGTGAAGCGTACTTGTTATTTCTGAGACTACGTCATAGGGAATTGAACCTTGGACCTTCCGATGCTCTGGTTTAGAAGCTAGCACGCTGGCCACTACTCCAGAGTACCGGATTATTTTGCTTGGACGCATTGAGCGCGGTAAGCGCAACATCCTGTGGCATTTTCTTTGTACTAGTTTTGGAAGCTTACGCGCTCGTGAGCGTCACATCCTGTAGCATTCTTCATGTCGATGCATATCCATATATACGTGCTGACATCGCGTAAGCGTTCAAAACGAATGCGCATAAGCGTCCAAGGCTGCATATTCTTGCACGCTTCGAGCACTGTGAGTGCCACATCCTGCATTTAGTTCGGTGTATACAGGGCATTCCGCGCCAAATCGACCACTTCTGAATCTGACCCGTTTCGATTTGGCTGAAAGTCCTTTTCTAGCCTATGAAAAACGTTTTTCAGAATTTGTTCAAATTTTTTTACATGACCAAAAAAAAGTTATGAGTTTTTGAAAAAATGGTTTTTTTTTGGAAAAGTTATAACTTTTTGAAAATCTGACTTATCGGAACCTTTTTTTTTAATTTTCGTTTTCAAATGTACTTTTTGAAAAAAGTGCACAAAAAATTATTGAAACCCATCTTTATCGTTTTTTTTTTAGATTTTTGGAAAAAATTGAAAGCTTCTCGATGATAACCATTTTTGATTTTTTTTTCTTGTCATTATATAACTTCAAAATTTTTTGCAAATCTTCAAATTTTTTCAAAGTGGTGTATTTATTATTTCAGTTTTTTTTCCAATTGAAAAAAAAATTTCAACTAGCCTTATTTCGCATAACACCATTCTGAAAACTTTTGAGGGTGTCCAAAGAACTTCTAAATGTGAAAAAAAAAACAAAAAAATAAAAATGGTAATTATTGAAAAAAATTGATTTTTTTTGAAAAATTAAGATAAGAAATAGAAGGAAGCTCTGAATAATTTTTATATCAAAATTCGGATTTTTCGGAATTTTTTCGAGATAATATTCCCTTGTAGTAATTTTTTTAGTCACTTTGTTACATTTTGGCCCGTAACTTAGCCATTTTTGAAAATTTTGACTTATTGCTTTAGAAATAGATGCAAAAATGATAGATTATAAAAATATATTTAATAAAATCGATTCTTTGAGATTTCAACTGACTCGACCCCTTTAATATTTAATAAATAAAAAAAAATTAAATGAGGAGAAAACAAAAATTTCTATTTCCCCTTGAGAAGTACAGTCTGAAGATTGATCATGAATGTTTTCATTTATTCATTGACAATTGTTGATTTAATAGTGCAAAGACGAAAACCCTGCAAAGACCCTGATTCACGGAATTAAGACGCCTCAAATACCTTCACGGATTGATCGTTAATAACCGATATTTCTTTTTTTGACATCGGCAATCGATAGAGCGCAAAATTTTACGTGCAAATACATATTTAAGTCATAGGTGAATTTTGACGTGGAGATTTTCTAAAATCAATTAAACTTAAGGGGGTCGAGTCAGCGTGAAATCGAAAAAAAATCGATTTTTTTTTACGTTTTAACAAGCCTTTTGCATCTACTTGCCAAGTTATAGATCGAAAATTTCAAAAATAGCAAAGTTACAGAGAAAAATGTAACAATAGATTTTTGAAAATTCTCAATCGATAGGTTTTAAGAATTTCTAGAATTTTCATACGCATGTCCATATACCTACACTTTTTTGCACTCAAACCAATGTACGTATACATACTACGCATGTACATAGTACATACGTATAGGTTTCATGGGGCATTCCATAGCAAATGTACCATTCTCAGATCCGGACTCTCTCGGATTTGATTCATAATTTATTTTATGATTATATTTGAGATAACAGGTCTCTCAGATTTTTTTCAGATTTTTTTGAACAGTTTTTATGTTTATTCTATATTTTTTTCGAAACGAAATTTTTTTTTTTTTCGAAAGAAAAATCTAAAATACTGTATATTTTGTATAAACATTTCTGAGCAATTACGCAGAATGAGCACATTTTATTTTTCAATATTTTCGTTGAAAACATTTTTGAAAACAAACAAAAATTGCCCACGCTGAACGATGACGTAGAAATTTGTATACAAATAATCAGATCTCTAAACATTTTTTATGCCCATATCATGCGAAATTTTTATAGTGTTCAAAATATAAAAATAAAACTAAGCGTTGTTATAATTTTCGACGTATGACGTGCTGAATTTAATCGAGACTCTCTAGTCGTGGAAATTAACTTCAGTACTACTTCTGGAATCAATCTCGAACACGTCTGCCCCTATTTTTGAGTCTAACCTTTCGGAAAATTACTCGGGAAATGGGTTTGGAATCACTGTTAAATTCTTAGTCGTGTTGAGTTGAGGGGAGAGGGCATTCGTCACTCTCTGCATGCTCGGTCGCATTTTCTTCGAGATCGTCTGGAGTGTCAGTATCACTTTCCACGGGTCTAATTCGTTGGCACCGCAGCCTCTTCTTTTTCTCCTGCGTGAGACCTATTGGACCCTCGTCGTCACAGTCCCACCTTTCGTGGTTGAAACCATCTTTTCTTTGGCTCGTGGATGGATCATTTTTTTCGACTGGTTTTTCCCTGTCGCCGTTAACGCTTTTATCTGCATCGTGCTTCGGATTTTTACGACTTCCTTTTTCGGTCAACCTTCTTTTTGCCCCATTTTCGGGATTGTCTACTGACCTGACTTCTTTAGTCGTTGCATTTTCTGTGTTACCCGTGAGAAAATTTTCCGTGTAATTCTCGGAGGCTGGAGAATGTAAGTCTGCGAGGTTTGCTGTTTCCAAAGAATTCTCGCCGTCATTTCTTATCTCAACGAAATGAATTTCTTAGTATATATTGGAGATTAGTTTCTGTACACACATATTCATGTAAAGAATCCAATATCTATGATCTGAATCAATATGTCCCGGACTCGATTCGCGTAAGCTATTACTGTTTCATCCGGTTTTTGATAAATCGTCCCTAATTCGCCCTGTAATTGATGAATATTTCACGCCGGGGAATAAATCATTTTCGAAAACTCGTATAATTGACTCATAGTTTCGAACTTTTGCTCTCACTGCTTTTACGAGATATTTTTTGCTCTCTGGTTCAAGCATTCTGAGTGCTTCCTCGCAATCTTGAATGAACATGCCCAAAGAGATTTTGGTATTATCGTATTCTGGAACTACGGCAAGGGCGTCTTTTAAACACTAAGTTATTGCTGCTTGCCATTTTTGGCATGTTTATTTCCTCAGGTTTTTTATTTTTTGGTCTAAAAAATTTTGGACTATTATTCCCGTTGGGTTTGTCCTCTCTATCCTTGTTTTTATCTCGATCGTCCCCTCTGTCGCCTGAGCTTCGGATAGCCTCTTGATCCCTGTTAAATTCTCTAATGTGACCGGTATCGCGGCTCGCGCCTCTCTCAACAGATTCTTTGCAGAGATCAAGATTTTTCGCATGGTGCGATTCGGACAATTTTGTTATCAGGGGCGTTGATTCTGCTCTTTTCCTATTTGTGCAACTTATATGTAAGGATAGCGCAGGTGTTTTTTGTTTCTCGATGATATTTACGGGGTCGATTATTTTCTTTCTCGAGAAAAGTTCGAGGAAATTCCACGGTTTGCGAGGCGCTATTGTTTTTTCTTCTCTACAGGAATAAAAAGTGAGTGACTGATTTACAAGTGTATCCGTGGGAGTTTTCCAGAGTGTTGCTGCGGGAGAAATTTCGCAAAATCTCGGGGTTTTCAAGATCGATGTTAGATGTTAGTTGTCAAAGGCGTTTGAAATATCCTTGAATTTATAACGGGGAAATTTTTTGATTTGTTGGATTCGATAATACTCTTGTCACATGTGATGTGTAAATCTTTCGCTGTTTCACAATGAGGTTCTGTCGGTATCACTAGCAAATCAGACGTTTTCCTTGTTGGATTAGGGATTATTGTGATCACGTTGGGCAAAAGGTCGCGACAGCTATGTTCGTTTATTTCAAAATTTATTAAGGCGTCAGTATTAATTCCTTCCAATTCTTCAAATTCTTCAAATTCTTCAATGGAGTTCTCAGAATGGAGGACGATGTTACTAAAATCGTTTTCCTCTTGCTCGCGGGGAGTTTTATGAATTTCAGTTTCTGAAGGCTCTTGTGGCTCTTTTGATAACTCGTGAGATTCCTTTGAGGTCAAAATTTTATCGAGTGAAGATTCGCTACTACTTTTTGACCTCAGTGAATTTTATTTTTGGGACCACGACGAGTTTGATTCTGGAAGATCTTCTATATTGAGTACGGAAAAAGATTTCGATAATCCTGGGAGGGAAGGTCTTCCCGTTTGGTCAATTATATTATTATCGTCTCCAGACGTCTTTCTTCTTTTACTGGGATTTTCAATTGGGTCTTCTACTAATTTTCTTTTTCTCTCTTCTAGATATTTATTAAGCACTGAATTCGCGACTGTTGTCTTTGATCTAGTTGACGGCATTTGTAAACTTCCCAGATAAAATCCGTCAAACATCGACGGAAAATTGGTAAAATTATTGGCCTGAATATTTGTATTTGATAATTAACAATGGTGTTGGGTTGGGGGTAGACGATAGGATGTCGAAGTGCAGGGTTAACGAAATAGCTCGTTGGAGGCGTGAAACGCGTATGCAGAGGGAAAAACGGCGTTGTCGTGGTCTAAAATCCGTTGAAATTCCGTCTCTGAATTCTTTCGCGGGTATGCACCCGATTAATTGAAACTTTCACTTTTTTATTCAATTTATGTGATTTTTCTATTTCAAGTTGGTTATAAGAACCTTTACAACTCGTAGTTGTTGCTTCGAATTTTTGTATCTGGACTTTGTTTTGCTCTTCACTTTTTCTTTCTCCTTTAGATAGCAAGTCCGTAGGGAATTAGGTCTAGATATAATTTGTGACTGACTAGATTTTTGCAAATTTCTATAATGTTCATAACGAGGATCAAGAATATTGCTTCGACAATTTACAGGGTAATCTATTGAAAAATCGATAGGGTTAAGTTTGTAAGGCGGTTGAACTTCAAAAAGGCGAAGTTCGTCAATTATATCACATACTTCTTCCCAAAATTCCTCCGTCGACATTTTAAATCTTCGGTATAGACATTTTTTTCTTTTAAATATTCTATTTTATTTGATTCTCTTTTTTGAAAAAGATGAGACGGAAATTTTCTCGGTAGGATTTTTATTTATTTATTTTTTTATGTATGTGTATTGAGACGGCCCTGGTGGCCGTCAGGGGCCCCAAAGCGCAAGCTACGGCTCTCGGTAACGTGCGAAAAACCCGCGATCCGCGAACCTATAGGCGACGAACCACGGAATGGCGACACGAAGCACCAATCCGAGAAATAACGACGTCACCGAGTGCCAATCCGGACCTCGAAAAACCACGTGACCTGCGAACGTCAAATCAAAAGAGATTAGAAATACGAAATACACGCCTAACACCAACACAACCACGAGGACGAAACAACCAATGAGGAAAAACGAGCATAGGGGAAACCGGGTATAAAAGGGCGACCAAAACCGAGGAAAGACACTCGAGATTGAGCTGTACTATGATGCTACCCTCCAGCCTCAGGTAGGGCGGTAGTCTGGAATCAAGCAAGATCCGAGAATGAAAACAGGAGAAAACTCGCTGCAAGAGCGAATAGCAGAGGCAAAGGTTTGTTCGCCAAGCATATGCAACGAGAGGAAGAGGAGGGGGTAGACGACACGTCACTACAGACACACACATCAAAACACAAATATCACCAGGAAGTTTTCCAGAGGAAATCTCCTGCTGGGCACACAAAAAACACGACGAATTGCACGACCGAAGCCCTCGGAAGAAAGTGAAAACTTCCCCGGGTCTAAAGAAGCTCCATCACAGAGATATCGGAAGAAAACTCACAACGAAACACACTGTCAAGCACGAGATCACGTGACCGAAACGGGCAGAGCAAAGCGCGAGAAAACGCGAAAATCTCGCCCGACGGAAGCACCAACGAGCAGCGAGGACACAAAACAGCCAGTACACGAATCCACTATTGAATTCACTCATCGAGACGACGGAATCACTCAGAAGAACGAGAAAACAGCGACGACGTGAGAGCACATGCCGTCACTCCACCACGAGTCGCCGCCATCTTGTGCCGGGTGCAGGTCCGCAATCGATCGAACATCGACCAAAGCGATCCAGCGGAAAGCACGAAGAGAGCGCCCGCCAATCAGAGCGGCGCTACAGTGGAGAGAGGTGCAACACGAGAAACAGTAAGGCGCGCTCCCCCCACCAAGTGGCCAGGTCCAGCGGAAAGCACGGAGAGGGTGCCCGCCAATCAGAGCGGCGCTACAGCAAAGAGAAGTACAGGACGAGAAAACAGTAAGGCGCGCCTCCCCCACCAAGCAGCCCGTGTTATCGGAAAGCGTAGCGAAACTGCCACGAATGAGAGAGGGCACCAGCGGACAGTGGTCAGCCAATTACAACAGCAATTCACACACCCACCCAAATACCAATATTTAAAATCTAATTAGCCAACGCGCCACATCGTAACTTGTAAATCGTTAATAAATAATTACAACAAATCATCTCAAACAAGAAAATAAAGAAAATTGGGAATTTCACCCTAAACTTGGTCTATCGCGCTTTATTTCCGAGTCGAGCTCCGAATCCTGCCGGCACTTCAGCGCACTACCACAAAATTAATGATAAGGATATTCGCTACCGTTACAGTATATACCTTTTTTCCTCAAACGACAAGATTTCACTGAGTTTCTACTGTATTTGAGTATTACGTTACGTTTAAAAAGATGAAAATAAATGTTAAAATTGGACTACGTCTTTTTGTTGCGTCGAATACCCTTTCTCGCACAAAAACATTTTCTTCAAGTAATACAAAAAATTTAGAAAGATAAAAATTCCTCTTCGTTCTTACTCCGTTCAAGCGTGAATAATTTTATTAAAGTTCAAACTTTATTAATTTAATAAGCTTTACTAGTTTATTAGTAGTTTATTCGTGTTAGAAAAATAATTCATTCCTGTGTGAGCCGCTTGTGGAGTCTAGTGAAAATGTGCTTCGTTTGTTTTAGACAAACCGGATAAACCGCACCATCGGCTGTCACACAGCCGTTGGTTATGTCAGTATTATATTTACTTTATTGAATAATTGACAAAAACGACTATTCTTAAATTTTTTTATTTTCCAACTTATTTTCCGATCGTTAGATTGAGATTTTTTTTTCAGCGAAGAAAAGTTTATTTCTCGTGTGATAACTTAAAAAGTATCAAAGAAAGTGTTTATTATCATCTAGAAGAAATTCAGCAATTCTTATCTCTAGACATATTGTCCATAATAAATATGAAATAATAAAAAAATTAATTAAATTGAAAAATTGTTAAAAGTCATTAAAAAATGGTTTCTAAACTTATATATCCTTCAAAAAGATTGTTTGTTCCACAGAAAGTGTTAATCACCGATGCCAGGGACCGAGGAAGATTTTGTCATACGTTGAACTTCGAAAGCTGTTTCCCGAAACCTAGTATTTCAGATACTCTGCGCGTGATCCAGAAAGAACCGCTGGATGGATTTTGTTCTACGACGTCTCATTTTCTTTGTAACGCTTTCTCCCACGGGATGAACGCGGCACATTTTGATTGAAGTCAAAATTGCGACCAGGAGAATGCCAGGAAAGTTCAAAATAGGCTAACTATTTCAAAACAGGCCTGCAACTTTTAAATTGAGGGCTAAAAAAATGTGCTGCGTTCATCCTATGCGGAAAAGTGTCACAAAGAAAAAGAGACGTCGTAGAGTAAAATCCGTTGAGCGGTTTATTCTGAATCACGTGCAGAGTGTTAAAACTCAAAACTAGGATTTTCAGGAAACCCGTGCACCTTAAGGGTTCTAACTAGTCCCAAAAAATTATTTAATTGGAACCTCAAATGGTGGACGATGGATCATATTTGTAGGCATTCTACAAGAATTACAAATGATTATCAAAAATCGCGGTCAACTTTTTTTAAAAATGGAAACCTGTATTTTTAAGTTCTTTGAAAATTTAAAAAACTTATATTGTCAGATAGGTATCCACACCTTGCTTTAGTTCAATTGGCTTTAGAGGACCTTCAAGCTCAAGATTTATCTATGAGCTAAGTACACACACTACTGGAAAAAATTAAAGGAACAAAAAAATTTCCTAAATTTTTAGTGCTTTTTGTTAATTTTTTTAAACAATGCTGCATCTCAGTCAAAAATGGTCGTATCGAGGTCCGAAAAAAGCATTTTAAAGCTTCAAGTTTCTCGTTTTAAGATCTTTCAGCAAAAAAAAATTGCGAAGCTACAGGTTTCATGCAATCCTGAGAAATGCCGAGACAAAAAATTTTGCAAATTTGTATCACTTTTATTTTGGCTGCAATTACTTGGAACTTTTTTTAGATAAACCGTTACGAGGACCAGATAGCTTGTTTATTTAGCTTCAATTTGCTTTTTTTGAGACCTCGATACGACTATTTTTCACTGAGATATCGGACTTTTAATGAATAAAGATCTTCTTGTGTTTGACCATTGATATCTCAGCCACCAATGATCGCACAGAAATCAGAAGTGGCGTTTCACAAACTTGAATTAATACTCTACAAGAATTGACAATAGTTTTTCGAAAAAAAAATTTCTATCCTTGCCATGAATTTGAAAAAAACAGGAGAAAAAGGTCTATTTATGGTTTTTTAGAAAATCAACGGCCAAATTAAAAATATTGACGTTTTGTCAATATTTTTAATTTTCACTAATGTTGAGCGTGACTTTTACAGCTCAATATACTCACAAACTCCCTGTAAAGTTTTAATTTGATCTATCGAACGATTTTTTTGTTTCAGCAGTCAAATTTTTGAATAAAATTAAAGGATCATATTTCTGACCTTAAACGTCATTATCATTATTAAAGTGGAAATCATTTTTTTTTTTGCTTTTTTCACATTTTTATCACAAACTGCGTTTAAATTTACGGAGAAAAAAAATTTCGAATAATTATCGATTTTTTTTTCAATTTTGTCGATTTTTTTACCCATAAATTAAAATGCTGTTTGCGATAGAAATGCAGGAAAAGCTTTAAGAAATTTGTTTTCCTCTTAATAATGATTATGAAGTGTTTAGGGGCAATAAACATAAACCTTGAATTTTTTTTCCATAAATTTAAGCGCTGTTCGCGATAAAAATAGGTTTTTTTAATAATGATCATAAAGTGTTAAGGGGCAATAAACATGATCCTTTAATTTTTTTCAAAAATTTAACTACTTTAAATAAAAAAACCGTTGGATAGATCAAATTGGAACTTTACAGGGATTTCGTGGGTATATTAAGCTATAAAATAATACGATCAAACGAGCCCGCCGAAGGCGGGCGATTACTTCTAGTAGCGTTAGCTATGCTCCAATCCACAACGTTTAGAGTATTTAAATTTGAGCTTTCGGGCAACTTCCGGTCTCATGGTCCCATCTGAATGCACCAGCCATTGTTCTTCATTTATTTAGAGCTTATTCGTAAAATTTTACGCTTTGATGATTACGGGATAAATCGGGTCATAACATAGGGGTGGGAGGTAATCATCTTCGAACGAGACGTCTTCATATAATACCGATCGAACTTCGTCCGCCTTCGGCGGGCTCGTTTGATCGTATTATTATACTACGACGTCACGTTCTCAATGATTACTTGTAGATGTTTAGAGTCTGCGTAAAATTTTGACGCATTCATGATTGTTTATTTTAATTACACAATGAACATTAGGTTATACAAAACAAAAATGATCATTATTTATTTTTTAAGTATAGAGAGAGCAAATGTATCGGTTTTATCTATTATAGGTCTATTATAGAATCTTGCTCCTCTGTATCAATTCCTACTTTTTTTAGGAAGGATTTCACCCAATGTCCCAAGGTTTGAGCACTGACTGGCTTGTGAGGCTTAACTGTAGAAATAAAAAGAGCTTTATGTTCTCCTCTTAAAGAATCGGTGTAATCCATGTACCGTAAAAGTGTTTTTGCGACACACAGATTTTCGTTTTGTCCGAAAAAGGGTAGTATCAAATTCGGCTGGTTAGCACCAGGTCTTGATGTTTTTATTCGTTCTAAGATTCTTATCTCGATTCCGGATTGTTATCGACGAATATTATCAATATAGATTAATGACATTGTTTGTAACCGATGAGCGGTGGTGAGTAGCATTAATGTCACTGTTTTTTCTGCTAGAGTTCGAAGGTCCTCCTTGCGTTGATTTGATATATCCTCGATGTACTGGAGAACTATATCAACATCCCACGTGGTGCTATATTTAGCACGTGTCGGTCGGCTTTTGTATACTCCACGCATGAATCGTGACATTAGCTTTTTACCGCAGATATTTTCAGAGGTAATCAGAGTTATTGCTGCTCTGTTCGAGTTTAGTGTCCCATATTTGGTACCACTAGTATAACGATCCGTGAGGAACTCGATGACTTTAGACTCGTCTGTGTTGTAAATATCATAATTTTTTTGTTTGGTGAACTGCCACCATTGTCTTAAGGATGATTCATACTGTTTTTTGTGTAGACTGGCATATAGAATTAATCATAATATCCGTTATTGTTTATGAAAAACCCTTGTTTAAAAACGCCTGCCTGATAATTGTCCGGCCACCAGGGAAAGTGTCTGTGCCAGTGGATGCGCTAATGTCCTGCAAGGAGACATTAATAGGCTTTTATTTGGTCGAAATATAATTGGCAGCCCCTTGAGCAATGACTGGAAACCATGCCTGCGTTAGCCAGTCTGGCACTATAACTATACCTTCTGCTTTGTCAGTGATAATCTTTTTTAAAGTTGGTAAAATCAAAGCAAATGGAGGGAAGGCATAAAAACTTTCATTTCTCCATGACAAAGTGAAAGCATCTACCTTATAGACCTCAGGGTTCGGAAATCTCGAGCAAAATTTTTTAACTTTTCTATTCAAATTTGATGCGAATAGGTCAATAGAAAATGGGCCAAATCGTTCAGATATTGTTTGAAAGGCCTCCTGCGATAATTCCCATTCAGTGTCCATATTTGTGATCCGCGATGCGACGTCTGCATAAATATTCTCTTTGGACGGAATGTACGATGCAAATACCCATATTTGTCTTCTTTCTAACCATGCCCAAATTTCCTGAGCCAATTGATTTAACAATGGATACTGAACTCCCCCTGCCTTATTTACATATGCAATTGCCGTTGTATTATCTAATCTAAGCAAAATTTCACAACTATAGAGATTAGACACAAAACTCTTTAGAGCAAAAAATGCTGCTAGCAGCTCAAGGTAATTGATATGACGATTCCTTTGAATATTATTCCACCATCCATTAATAGATTGTCCTTGACAATGTGCCCCCCATCCTGTCAAGGAAGCATCCGATGATATTTCCAGTACATATTCTGCTGTTCTTATAGGGTTCTTACCAATCTCGCTATTGATTTTCCACCACTTAATATCATCCTCCAATTTATTTCCGATGATCATCTTCCCATCATAATCTCCATCGTTTGCAATCAATGCCAGCCACTTTTGCCTTTCCAATACTTTGCAATGTGAAATGCCATACGCTACGGCTGGGCAAGCCACGTTCAAAACACCCAAAAAAATGGCAAAATCACGAATCTTACTGGACTGCCCAATTTTAATGTTCTTAATTAAATAATCAATCTGTTTTTTCTTTTTATCGGTTAGTTCAATAGCGTAGTCTACAGAATTTATCACAAATCCCAAAAATTTACATTTTCGAGATGGAATTAAATTGCTCTTTTTATTATTTATGGCGAAACCTAGGCTTTCGAGAAGATATTTTGACTCTAATGTATTATTTTTACAGCTTTCAAAGTCTTTTGCAATAAAAAGAATATCATCGAGGCAAATTGTTGTCAGAAAACCCCTAGTCCTGAGCACATTCATGATTGGTTTCATTATTTTTGTAAATATGTAAGGACTAGTACACAGACCAAAAGGCAGGCATTTAAATTGATATACCTTATCTTGGAAAATGAATCTCAAATATTTTCTATAATTTTTATGAACAGGAACAAAAAAGTAGGCATCTTTGAGATCAATGGAAGCCATAAATGACTTCGGAGTCACTAAGTTCTTTGCCGACCTGATATCTTCCATTTTAAAATGAAGCGGATCTATGAACTTATTCAAATTCTTGAGATTCAAAATGAATCTATAACTACCATCTGGTTTTGAAATCAAAAAGAATGTAGATATAAACTGACCCCTACAGCTTGCGCATTTTTATATTGCATTCTTTTTTAAAAGACTTCCAATTTCGATTTTAATCGCCGTTGCTTCTTTATTCGACCATTTTCGTTGCTCAGGGGCCTCACCTTGATAGGGAAATTCTCTGAATGAAATAGAATATCCTTTTATGGCATTTGAAATGAGATTATCTGAAGTTATCTTCTTCCAATCGTCAATAAAGTAAGAAAGCCTGCCTGCTAATGGCCCTACCGAGTCTACTTCTTTGGTGGATCCTTCGTCTGCCGATTTTTGTCTCGATTCAATGTTTGATTTGGTCGATATTGAGTCCTCGGTTTGAAATGGAAGAACTGTTTTTTCTGTTGAAATGTGCCCGTCTGTCTGTAGGCAGACGGGCTCTTCCAGTTTCCCTGATATTGGTTAAATTGACGATGGAAAGGCTTCTTAGCAGTTTTCTCCGGTGCCTTAAGATTTTGACAAACACTTTCAATAGTCTTTGCCTCTTTGATTTGGTCAGCGAGCTTCTCTCCATACAACCATTCGTCGGAGTGTAGTGTTTCAACGGCGTGTTTAACGCTCTTATTTATTATTGGCGTGATGAAAGATTTTCTCGCTAGAGACTGCTGGTGAAACACGTACATCAGAGAGCAGCTTTCCGGCATCAAACAAATATTCCAACAATTACATCTGATCGATGCCTTCTTCATTCTCCCCCAGCAAAAGAGACGTAGCTGAGCCGATAGATATGACAGCTGTTCCAATGCATTGCTGAGTATCGACAAAGTGTTGATCGCGCTTTTTTGCAATTTCAGTCAATGCTGCTGCGATTTCTGGGTTAATTTTCGGAGGCTCTGTGTTCAGATCTCCGTTACGCTGATACTTTTTTAGTACACTTTTCTTAACCTCTTCTGACAGGCCCTCTTGCAGCCAAACTTTCCAACGGTTTCTTACTTCAGTGTGAAAATGGTGCGAGTCGTCAGACTTTGCATTAGGATCTTGCCCCAAGACCTCGAGAATTTCGCTGTCTTACACAGAGTCTTTGGGATTACTCTGCTGCTCCTCCGTCTCGACCTCTGGTAGTTTGCTATTCTCGCAATCTGAACAGTCATCTAATTTTTCTGCATTGTTTGCATCATTTTCCTTATTGGATCGATCGTCTGGGAACATATCAATACTTACTTAAAGATCGTTGTCGATTCTTTTTTTTTTTTTTGACATTTGCCCATGACGCCCCTTTTTGGGTACACGATTCGTGTGGAATTCGTGCCGTGTTTTCTCGTATGGAAATAAACACGTAAATTTTGGTATATTGCTAGCAAACTTTACCTGAAATTATGTCGGGATCACTTTGGATCAATGCAGTTTCGTCAAAAGTTTTTTGCTTGACGAGACGACTGACAACTTCTGTCAGGTTATCTAATTGCTCTTGGATTTTTTCCATTTTCGCTGCACTTTCTTCGTCTCTCCTTTCTCTTTCTCTTGAAAGGGAGCGTGTGCGCTTACGTTTTTTCTCTTTACCCATATTTAACTTCGTTGATGATTCAAATTATCGAAGAATTTTTCTCCGCACGTGTGGATCGTTGAGCACAACGAAAAACAATGAAGCTGGTGCATTCAGATGGGACCATGAGACCGGAAGTTGCCCGAAAGCTCAAATTTAAATACTCTAAACGTTGTGGATTGGAGCATAGCTAACGCTACTACAAGTAATCATTGAGAACGAGACGTCGTAGTATAATTCACGCTCAACATTAGTCGTTTTGTCAATATTTTTAATTTGGCTGTTAATTTTCTAAGAAACCATAAATAGCTCTTATTCTCCTGTTTTTTCGAAGTTATAGTAAGGATGCAAAATTTTCTTTTATTCAAAAAACCATCGTCAATCCTTGTAGAGCATTAATTCAAGTTTGTGAAACGTCCCATCTAATTTCTGTGCGATCATTGAATGCTGAGATATCAATGGTCAAACACAAAAGGATCTTTTTTCATAAAAAACCCGATATATCTCAGCGAAAAATGGTCGCAGCGAGATCTCAAAAAGCAAATTGAAGCTTAATAAACAAGCTATCCGGTCCATGTAATGGTTTAGCTGAAAAAAAAATTCCACGTAATTGCAGCCAAAATGGAAGTGATGAAGTGGTACCTGTAGCATTGCAATTTTTTTTGCTGAAAGATCTGAAAACTAGAAACTTGTAACTTCAAAATGCTTTTTTTTAGACTTCGATACGACCATTTTTGACTGAGATACAGTATTGTAAAAAACCACTAAAAATTTAGGAAATTTTTCTGTTCCTTTCATTCTTTCCAGTAGTGTATTTGAACGTAAAATTTGGCTCTCTATCGATTACTGATGTGGAAAAGGGGGTTTTCATTTTGAAAAAATTTGACCTTGGAATAACCTTTAAGGTCATCGTCAAGGTCAAAATTATTTAAGGTCACCATTGATTTCCTCGTGAAACGTTACTACAAGAATGACCTTGACCTTTTTGAAAAATATCTTACCTGAGAAAATATTCAACTATCTCGTGACTCTTGTGACACCCTGTATACATAATGTATGTATTTATGGTATAATGGAGAGGCTAAACATTCACATGGGCGTTAATTTGTATAACCGAACCGCAACGAGAACGAGGGTCGAGTTATCCGATTGCCCGCGCTCTCACTTATTCGCTTTTCCTCATTCGCCACTGTGTTCTCGTTACTTTGTCACTTCTTTTTCTCATTCGTCACTGTGTTCTCATTACTTCGTGGCTTTCATCGGTGTGTGTTGCTAGAAAAGCCAATGTCTCTCATGACTCTATACGTGCGTTTTTGCTCTTCTCGTTTGCCTCAGTTTCCCCACGACGAACGATTGATAGATCGAGATCACAAACCCTGAGCGACACACAAGTTTTACACATTGTTTGCTCCAATCTATACCTCTCTTAATAGGTATTTTCCGGGTTTCATGATCTTCTCTGTTTCAACCACTTTTATATGTAAATGGGCCATTAAACGATCGTTAATAGTCGCCAATGTTATGTTGAACAGTTTGTTGAGGCCCATATGCAAATCAGATTACGAATGAAGAATTGCACTGAGGAAACAGCTCACTGAGGAAAAGCTCATATGCAAATCAGATTATAAATGACGAATTGCACTGAGGAAACAGTTTATTTATAGTTACCAAGATTTGTTAACTGTTAACAAATGGTAAAGTTGGATAAAGCGAAATAAATATTGTGGGACTGTTAATGAATCATTCATTTGAGTCTCTGAATAGCTAAGAAAGTACCGATTTCTTAACTATTACCAAATCTTTAGTTGTCATTGTATCCAACTTTACCATTTGTTAACAGTTAACAAACCCTGGTAAAATATAATCCTGGTTTGTTTTTAAAATTTTTATTGCTTGCAAAATTTTTAAATATGTACATTTTTTAATTTACATATCTTCAGGACCGGTTGCATTTTAAAAAAATTAAAAAAAACTACCCGATTTTATCATTTCATTTCCATCTGTCTCGCCGGGATTCAAAACAAAACCTCGACCTGCCTATCATTCTACCTAACAACCTAACACGCTGCCAATTACGCTACCGACCACTTATGATTTCCTTTTACTTATATGATTATCAGTGGTAGAATGCCAGATAGAACGAGTCACATTTGAATATTATATATTAATTGATGCCATCGACGAAAAAAACAATTGCACATTTTCACAGTCACAAATCACAAATAGATTATTCTCACGCGGCCACGAGCTCCACTGGGAATAATCGACCCCGATCATATGTTTCTCCGTCGCGTCTGCGCACGCACCGCACGCTCGTGCGTGCGCAGATTTGCCAACTGTCAACGCGCAGATTTGTTAACTATTACTAAATCATGTACAAATTTGTTAACTATTAACAAATCATGTACAGATTTGTTGACTGTTATTAACAAATCATTATTTGAGATGAGTCGTTGGTACTTTAACTGTTATTGGCTAACTATTAACAAAGCTGTGCGAGATTCAACTAAATATTTTCTTACTATTACCAAACATTCAATTTGTGAGAAGTCTACGACTATTTTTTTGCAAACCTACTGGGCCAAGATCTTAAATAACGATTCATTAACGAATAAAATTTGTTGTAACAGTTAAGAAATATTTCAACAAAATTGCCAACTAAATATATTTTTTAACTATAAATAAACCAGTGATTATCTAATTATTGTTATGAATCATTGTTAATTATTTGTATACAATTTTTAGGTACAAGTTCGTAAGTTTTTGATTGTGTTGATCTCTGAATCCGTTGGTCAGTCCCAAAAAACAGTCAAGTCTTTTTTTCGCCATTTTCTCGTGGAAATTTGATTTTCCTGATTGCATATTTCTGATCATCGGACGATTTTCATCGTAATACTGGGTAATACATCGGACTACTGCACAAATTAAACTCCAAAATAAAATAAGCCAACCTTATGTATACAAATGATAATTTCATGGACAAAAGGAATTACCCCAAATATACCATGATGGGGTTTCTTAGACTACTTTCAATGTAGTATTGAATCCGGTGATAGTTCTAAATTTTAAATAAAAAAAACCGCTACAAAAAAAAACAAATACAAAATCATCTTAGTGCTCGAATATTTATTTACAAAAATATTCCATTAAAACAATATTCATGGATGATATTCACCTACAAAAACATTTAAGTACAAAAATAACTTGATATTAATATCCGCTAAAAATGACTTATTAATCAATACTTGTGAATACCGAAAAGATACGTGATTGCTTGGAGTAATAAACCTATTCTCCCCAAGGGAAAATGTCAGATGACAAATACTTCTAAAATATTATACCTCAAGGTAGAATTTAGCCTGCGGCGTTCTCAAACAGAAAAACACGACAGAAGCTCTACTTCCGTGTGTACCCATACGAGCTTTCGGTCAGATCAAATAATTACATTAAATACAAAATGAATACGATTAATTTTTTCCTGTATAAACATTATCACATTGCAATGGTTATTTTAATTCAATTGTCACAAATGACTCATTATTCATAATGTACAAATATTATCAAATTTACGGCGACAAAAAGTTAGATTTAATCTGAAATTTTATCCTTACACTTTTCATGTGCCGGTTTTTCAAGAATGATATTAACTAATTATTATTAATATTATTGTGATATATTTTTAACTGCACTGAGAGAAAAAACCATAGTGTGCTCAAAGATCCGCCATGGTAAAAGGGGTTATAGTATGGTTAACCATATTCCATGGTTGGCATAGCAATAATATAATAAGCGCTACCATACTTGTACAGTTGGTTGTACCATACCACTGGAATGGTCCCTACAAACATACAGCATAACTGATCGTGATGTGTACTATTGCAAAGAACTTTCCAAAACGTGTATGGTTGGCCAAATACATCCATTGAGTCGTAAAGAAGACTCAAACATTGACACTCGCAGTATATTTTTGTGTTAATTAAAAATTACGTTATTGTATTTTATTTTTAACTATCTGTATGGTTACTATGAACGGCTACTTAATAACGCTTACGAGAAGCAGTTGCTATCTATTTAATGCTACACCGAGAGAAAAGTATGGTGTGTGTAAAACCATATTTTACCATACAATATGTTTCTCACAGGGGTCGTCAATAATTTATGGTAACCATAGGGTTTACCATACGATGTGGTTATTCGCTTAACCCGCTTGTTCTACTTTACACATTCTATCGTGCACTACACTTCTGTACATAGTACATCTTACCATATTCATCCTGTTGACGTGGACATGACAAATATATACCTTATAAGATTATAACGACTGTTCGAAGTAAATCGAAATAAATGTCTAACTGCACCCAGAAAAAAGATCTAGTACATTTAACTGAATCCGAGTCAAGCCAAATAAATTTTTTCAGTTGTAGGCCGGCCTAATACAACTCTATTCATGTCAACGAATTTTTGTTTTTTGAATGACCTACTAGGAAATTATATTGCGATCTAATACATTTTTATTTAATATTAATGAATATTATTTCAAACTGAACAAATATGTATTAAAAAAATCCTTTTTTTTAATATTTACACAATGTATATTTTTAAACATTTCAATCTTTGAATGTATAGCTACAAATGTGAAGTCTACAATTTCGTAAAGCTTCGTCTTTTCATTAACAGAAGGGAAAAGAAAAAATACTCTTTTTTATGGGAATCCTTTTCGGGGATTCGACCATCTTGCGTTTTGCCGCAATGTTTAATGTATTAAATATCCATACTGAAAAATAAAGATACCAAACATAGACGAACTTGGAAAGGATATAGGCGTCGAGAGGCAGGTTCGCTTGTGCGAGAGGTAGCCACCTGGCGAATTTTTGAGGTACTGGCAAATCTGCAGATAAAACCATGGCGAGCTCAAAGATCCCGCGTCATGGTAAAAGGGGTTATAGTATGGTTAACTATTTTCTATAACTGGACAAATAATAATGTGATAGCGCTTATTATATTATTGCTTGTCCAGTCATAGAATATAATAAGCGCTACCATATTATTGCTTGTCCAGTCATAGAATATGGTTAACCATACTATAACCCCTTTTACCATGACGGATCTTTGAGCTCACCGTGGTTATCAGTACCCCAAAAATCCGCCAGGTGGCTACCTCTCGCACAAGCGAACCTGCCTCTCGACGCCTATATCGTTTCCAAGCTCGTCTATGTTTGATATCCTTATTTTTCAGTATGGATATTTAATACATTGAACATTGCGGAAGAATGCAAGATGGTCGAATCCCCGAAAAGGATTCCCATAAAAAAGGGTCTTTTTTCTTTTCCCTTCTGTTAAAGAAAAGACGAAGCCTTACGAAATTGTAGACTTCATATGTGTAGCTATACATTCAAAGATTGAAATGTTTCAAATATATATTGTGTAAATATTAAATAAAATAGTATATTACACTACAAGGGCAGAAAGTTTGAGATTCCTGCACTGCGCGACATGATGCCCGAGGCGAAGCCGAGGGCATCTGGCGCGCTGTTCAGGGCTTTCAAACTTCTGCCCGTGTAGTGTATACTACTTTTCTTCATACCCGGTCGAAAGTACGGAGATACATTATGTTTTTATAATCGATATATGTACGTTTTAACACGTATTGATGCCTGCCCCCGACATTTGCCGCACGAGCGAAGCGAGTGCTGCTGGTCGGGGGGGCAGGCATCAAATACAAAAGAAAATCAAAAGTAATCATCGTTTAAACAAAACAAAAAAAATTCAAACCTATAAATTAATATTTAAAAAAATGAATAGGTTATATTTCTAGGTAATGAAAGAATAAAATGATTGTATTGTTGTTAATGAATTTTATTGCATATTTTAATTTTTATCACTCTTTACGTGATCACATGAATAATAAAAATTGTTTACAATATTTCCATGAAAAATGCAGTTTTCATATATATTACATGGGTTTTTGTTAGCAGATGGATTGTTCGATGAAGATCTCGATATTTGTTCACTTGCATGATGATGAATTCCAGTTTTAATAACTTTACTTTGATTTTGCGGTGGGGTATTCTCTGATTTTTGTAGAAAAACTTTAATTGGTGGTTTTCTTAAAAAATGTGTAGGTGGTGTCGATTGTCTATTATTGACTACAAGTATTTTTTTGTTGTTTGCTGTTGTCAAAAAAGGTGTCAGTGATCTATTTAGGACTTCAGGTTGATCCAGACTATCAATTTTAGCCAAATCCTCGTCATTGATGTCAAATTCATCAGATAAGTTATCACACTCCTTTACTGCATCTGTAGACTTTACATCATTTTTTTTAGCTATTACTTCAGCTGAACAGTCGTTTGTGGAGGAACTAGTCGATGGTTGTGGATTATTTTGAGCAGATACGGATGCAAGGGTTATGCTCTCATATATTTTTTCCCTATTCTTCATTGAATTTTCTACGTACCCTGTAAATAAGTGAATTGTCCATAAATGAAATTTGTATTAAAAAAATAAGAATTATTTTGATATTCAATAGAGAATTAAATTTTTATATAATTTACTTATTTGTAAATAAGTATTGTCAACAATCGAATCAAATTAATAAGAGTAACCTTGTGCAATGCTAGTTGACTTCCATCCTCCTAGTTGCTTGAGCATGGTTGTATTAGCACCAGAATTAGATAACAACGTTGCGCCGGTTCTTCGGAAACAATGCCCAGTATATAATTTTGGGTTGGATAGATTTAAATAGGAAGCTATAGAGTGTGGTGTATCTCCAATCTTATTTCTCCCGATCACTTGTCGCTGAATTTTTCCATTGTGATACTGGACAAAATATCTGTCGGTAAATGATTCCTTGAGTCTCATCGAGGTGTAATGCTTGACTTGTCCGAAAAAAAGTTCTCCAATTATAAGCTGGCGAGGAGTATCATTTTTCGTATCGCGAATAGACACAAGATACTTGTTAGCAAGTTCTTCTACATCTTGCACTTTGAGTTTAGTGAGCTCATCACATCGAAGAGCTCCACAAATCCCAAATACAAGGATAACCTGAAATTATTATAAAAATAAGTATATAAGTTAATCAAGAATTTGATAAAAAGGAATATCAATTCTTACCTTCGAAACTAGGTGGGTGTGGTCTGATGCATTGTTCTAAAATTGCATAATTTCATCCCACTTGAAAACCAAAGATTTTTTTGGTTTATAACCTTTCGAGTTATTCCTGATCAGACATTTCAAATTTTGAAATTTGCCAATATCAAAATTTTCTTTTGCATTCAATGTTTTTTTTAACATCGACCAAATGCTCCATAATGTTGAAGGCTTCAGCTTTTTACTCAAGTCTTTGAAGTATACAACTAAATTAGTTTCTTCTGAACTTGACAGAGAACTTTGGTTTTCCATTTGCCATTTTTTATAGACATCGTAGACCAGTTTATACCGATCAGCAGACTTCGTTGGTAACGTTTCTGTCTCTATTATTAATTTTGCCTCTGCATCAAAATCTCTTGAGATCTCTTCCTCGTCCACGGTTTCTTCAGTTGAGATCATTTCGTAATACTGATTAATTAAAAGGGATCAGCTTCGAGATTGTACATAGATACAAGAAAAAACACGATTAGGACAAGTGACAGGCGGAAGTCACGGCAGTCTGACGTACCGGTGTGCATAAAAAAATTTTTGCTCCCGTTGCTACGGAGGATGTGCGTGAAGTTCGACCAATGCACGAATCTTAGGCTTTCTGCCGCGAAATCGATGCCGGAAATACGTACTTTCGACCGAGGTATAAAGAAAAAATAATTTCATTTAAATACATATTTGATCAGTTTGAAATAATATTTATTAATATTCGGATGAATAAGGTAAGATGTACCATGTACGCAAGTGTAGTGCACGATAGAATGTGTAAAATAGAACAAACGGGCTAAGCGAATAACCATATCGTATGGTAAACCCTACTATCATGTAGTGCATTTTTCAAAATACGGTATGTATGTTACAACTACGTGTGATACGTGAATCAATTTCTTGCTCTTTTGATACCATATGGTGGGTGACGGCAAAGTCGCAATGAATTTTCTAAGAATTCATTTTCATTCGATAGTTTCACGCACCATACGTTTAGTTGCTCGATACATTGTCTGCTCAAACATAAGGAGATGTTGGGTGGAACCCAGAAAATTCGGTTACCCGTACTATAATTTTATAGGTTGGGGTTACCATAAATTATTGACGAACCCTGTGGGAAACATATTTTATGGTAAAATATGGTTTCACATACCATACTTTTCTCTCGGTGTGGATATTTACTTATCCCAATATTATTTAGAAAATATTTTTGTATTTTGATATCATATAGATGATTATTTTTATACATGATATTTGTCGTTCGATATTTAGAAGAGAGAACATTTAATTTCCAAAGGGCCTGGTATTTTTTTATTCACGAACACGAAGCACTGGTCACTGTGGTCACTTTTTACTTTTTTAACGGCATGATCACTGCCCCGAACAATTTCTCGTGGAAATCTTCACTCATTTTTTTCTTTTTGCCGTACAAATGTGTACTCGAAAAGCTGTTACACTGTCGCGACCTGCTCTAATTCGTGATTTCCCGTGGGAGCAAAGGTGATAAGGATTTATGTGCACCGCCGTACACAATATTCTACGTTGCATTATGAAAATCCATTTTTCATGAAATCAAATCGAGAATACTATCCAGAAATCAAGGTATTCCGCCATTTTCTTAATGAAGTTTGCAATGCTTTGGCCGAGTCTAAATATGACATTCCCAGAATATTTTTGACGCAATTTTGCTGATTGAATTTTTCTTTCTTAAAAAAAAATCTTAATTTTAAGTTAATTTTTAAAATTAATCGATGAGCAAATAACAACAGTTCAAGAATTGTATGAGTAGGCATTGAATCTGAATAGTGTACCGAATGTTGCTGTCAAATTTTCACCTGAGAAACTTTATTTAGATGCAAAAGAAAGATTTTATTTGCGATACAATACTGTAAAGTCAATCACAGGGGAACACAAAATATTCATTCAATTATTCCAATGAGCAACGGAAACGTATTTGCAAAGGAATATTCTAATTCAGGAAATAATCGTATATGTAAGATTTTCAAAAAAATACGTGAATAAATCGAAACTGTTGTTATTATTGTTCATAAACAGACTTAAGGATTACTTATTAATTTTAAGAACCTATTAACAATAAAAAAGTGTCAAAATAAATTCTTAATATTGAAAAAAATACTATACTGTAACAAAAATTGGCACTCATAATAATTTATAAAAAACAAAAATTTTAATTTTCAAAAATCGAAAAAAAGTAGTTATGGAAATCCTACGCTCGGACTAGACTTAAAAATTGTCGAATATATAGATGTTTGGAACAAAAAAAAATGACACTCACTTTTGAAAACGCGATTTAAAATTTAAGACTCAAAAAACTCATTCAAAAACACGTCGAGTATTTTTGTTGTATTTTTTTCTGAAAATGCCATGAAAAAAACAAAAATTTTGAAAAAGAAAACTTTCAATTTGGAACATTATTAAAGAAGTTATGACCAAAATTTAAAAAAAGCGGGTTTTTTGTTAGTACAATTTCTCATGGAAATCTTCATTCATTTTTTTTCTTTTTGCCATGCAAATGTGTACTCAAAAAGCTGTTACACTGTCGCGACCTGCTCTAATTCGTGATTTCCCGTGGGAGCAAAGGTGATAAGGATTTATGTGCACCGCCGTACACAATATTCTACGTTGCATTATGAAAATCCATTTTTCATGACATCAAATCGAAAATACTTTCCGAAGAAATCAATGTATTCCGCCGTTTTCTTAATGAAGTTTGCAATGCTATGGCCAAGTCTAAATATGACAGTCCCAGAATATTTTTGACGCAATTTTGCTGATTAAATTTTTCTTTCTTAAAAAAAATCTTTCTTCTCTGGAATTTAATTGCAGAAATTCTGCCCCAAGAATATCATGTTGCAGCCATTTGATATTTGTGGTATGTATCGTGGAAAGTAGAAAAAGAAAATCGTTCAAGTGGTTAAACTGTATTGTAAATGGTCGGAAATGCTTTCTGATCATTGAAACTTGGAACGATATCCTTGGACTTATACTTTTTTTAAAATCCTGCGGTGGAAATTGATTGGAAAATAGCAGCTAATGTGATTTCGAATGGTTTGGCCAATTTTCAATATTTCTTCAATTGGAAAAGAATCCAGTTTCAAGTCTGCCTTTTTATTTTCTCGTACTGATACAATTCCTTATCAGAGGGCGAAAATCCATTACAGTGGAATTGAAAATCACTGTCACTTTTAAGACCGATCGATATTTTCAAAACGCAAATAACGTCGGCACCTGCTGCGGCCGTTGTCCGTCGGCTGACAGGGCTCTAATTGACGATTAATTTAATTTAGTTTATTTTATTGGGCGCCGGTTAGTTTTGATGAAACTAACATAACTATATATTCGAATAATAAATTAACGATGCGAAGATGCAAATCACAGCGTAGGTGTAATTGGAGGACCAAAAGGATTCAATATAAAGAAGAATGCGAAGAAAGCGTTCAAAGCCAAATTGTATATTTATTCTGTTCAACTTACTTCATCGTCGAATCCTTGAAACGATATATCCTTATTTTGACAATATATCCTCAACGATAATAACCAACTCGCATGAAAAATTAATTGACAACACCAACGCGGCTAAGCGTCGTAATTATACAAAATAGATATATATAGAAAACACGGCACGCGACAAAGCTCCTTGAGGGCCGACTCCGATTAAAAGTAATTACGGACAAGACATTCTCTTTTAGGTATATAGATCGAGATGAAGTGAACAATTGACGAATATATGTTGACCGGCTCACCATGGAACCGTGGTTCGGGGGGGTCACCGGTTAAGTGGGGGTCGATCCGATACTCCCCGCCGACGACTTATACAGGCGAACTTTTTGACCTATACGATACCTGATACCCGATACCTATACGAAAAAAGTTTGAAATATAACTTTTAGTGTATTCCAAAGAGTAGGGGGAAGTCCCCCAGTACCAGACACTTAAGGTTATTAATGAATAACCTTAAGTGTCCGGTACTGGGGTTCTTATATGTATAATAGTTTTATTAATGAATAAAACTATTATATATATAAGAACTTCGATTTTATATATTTTTTTCACAAACTTTGGAGTATTTTTTGGTGTGTTAATGATAGTACAGATTTTTGAAAAACGTAAAACTAAGAAAGATATATTTTTGAATTCAATAGTTAAAATGGTCGAGTCCGAAAAGTGGCACCTAGTACCGGACACTATATAAATATTATTTGAAAAAATGGATTAAAAATGGTTAAATTTTGCAATGATCGCAAATATGTTCATCGGAACACTCCAGAATATCTGCGCACGTCTTATGAGCCCATTGCTTACAATTGCCGCACTGGATCCGGTCATTATTGTCATCGAGGCTTTTTTCATATTTTCCTTTGGCCATTTTCCTTTCGTCATTATTTTTAACTTATTTTTCATAGTGAAATACCACCACAACAAAAATAACATGTTTTATATAAATATTCCAATAACGAAAAAAAAATAGCGTCCGGTACTGGAGAAAAATCAAGTGTCCGGTAGTGATGCTGCGAGACGAGAGAAGACGAGACTTGGACTAGACGAGACTTCCCAGGCGGGATTTAACGAATGGCCCGACAATGTGCCAGTACTGAATGCCAGCCGTACAGGACTGGTCCGAGTCTGACCCCCAGTATCGTGCCAGTATATTGCCGGTACTGTATTGTTAACCTCGGCCCAACTCTGGCATACAATGTCGGCCGAGCGATGGCATATAATGTCGGCCTTATGCTGGCATCCAATGGTGGCCCAACGCTCAAACGTCAACATAACCTCATAAAATTTCAATACATTTTTTTCGGAGATAGCTTGAGGGAATATAAAAAGAAGAGTGAGTTCGTCTGCGTCATTAATGTTTATAGGTAGTCCCATTATTTTTTCTTTCATTTCAACAAAAAATTTTCATTTCATTTCGGGAAATGTGTTGAAATTTTTTTAGGCTTATGTTGACCATTAGACTCCCCTTATTAAGGAATATAAAACTCAAACTCGGACCAGGTTATGAAAAAAAACGATGATGGAAACATTTATTTATTCTTTAACAGCCTCTTCGTTGAGTTTCCAAAGGCCTCGGATAGCTTCTCCGTAGAGTTTCTGAAGGCCTCGGACAGCCTTTCAGTTGAGTTTCAGCCTCTACGTAGAGTTTCTAAAGGCCTCGAATAGCTTCTTCGTAGAGTTTCTGAAGGCCTTGGACAGCCTCTCTGTTAAAATTCAGCCTCTGCGTAGAGTTTCTGAAGGCCTTGGCAGTCTCTTCGTAGAGATTCTGAAGGCCTTGGACAGCCTTTCTGTTGAGTTTCTGAAGGCCTCGGGCAGCCTCTTCGTAGAGTTTCTGAAGGCCTCGGATAGCTTCTCCGTAGAGTTTCTAAAGGCCTCGGACACACTCTCTGTTGAGTTTCAGCTTCTACGAAGAATTTTTAACGGCTTCGAAGAGCCTCTCCGTAGAGTTTCTGGAGGCCCTGGACAGCCTTTTTGTTGAATTTCAGCCTCTCTGTAGAGTTTTTAAAGATCTCGAACAGCCTATTTGTAGAGTTTTTGAAGGCCTCGGACAGCCTTTCTGTTGAGTTTCAGCCTCTACGTAGAGTATTTTGAGGCTTATGTTGACCTTTGGACTCTCCTTATTAAGGTAGAAATCTCAAACTCGGACCAGGTTATGAAAAAAAAAACGATGATAGAAACATTTATTTATTCTTTAACGTATATATTTCTGAAATAAAGTCAAATAATGAACCTATTTCATCCTCGATATCACGGTTGTCATCTTCGACAATGATTTGAGAATTTTCAGGTTTAGAAAATTCACACTTCAGAACAGAATCCACCAAATCGTGGCCATTTTCTTCTTGCTTTTTTCGCCGGTTGTTTCATAACTTCCTCGATGGTTATTTACGACTCACGATTCTTTAAGAAACGACGTTTTTCACTCGTAAATTACTTGAACGTGGTCTATACATTTTGCACGATGCCGGTTAATTGACATCTACATACGAACATAACCTCTCAAACGTATCGAGTATATCGTATGGAATAAGACTATTAATTGGGCCTGGCACAGCATTGGGCCAGCCTTATTATACGATTATTGGCCCGACGCTCAGTTTTAGCATCGGCCCGACGTTGGCTTCGAAGGTTGGCCAGATCTGGCCCGAGGTTACAAACCAGCATCGGCACACTGCATTGGGCCAATGCTGTGCCATATGTCAAGCTCTAGCCAATCCCACCTGGGTTGCCAAAGTCTCGTTTCGTGGGGACAAGACTTCTGAAGTCTCGTCGAGACGAGACTCTCACTGAGACTCTCATCGAGACTCTCGTCGAAATTTTCAAGTTTTCAAAAAAACAAAAGTAATTATTTTCAACGTTATTTCATTGTTGTTACTATTTTTTACTTACATCTTACCATGTAACGAAACAAAACCAGAGCCTTGGCACAATTATTCGTTAGTTTCAGAAGAAACATGGAAATAATGTTCATCGACTTACTATCAACTTTAAATTTTATACTTGAAGGTTTTGAGGGTCGCTGATTACGAATCTGTACCCAAAATGCAGAAATTGAAGATGGCGGATTCAATATGGTGGACTGAAATTGTAAAAAGTTGCATGATCTAAGTGAATGTTGGTATACTAGAGTTTTTGGGGTCACTGATTGCAAATTTCCACTGAAACTTCAGAAATTCAAGATGACCAATACAATATGACGTACCAAAAAAGAAAAAACTTGCAAATCGTAAATTTACACATCGCTTCCTCAGTATTTTTTCTCATTTACAAATCCTCCTCTTTTTTTGGTAAGTTTTTTTACTATCTGTGGTTATCGAAGTAATAGAACTGTAGCTTTGGATCGTCAAATTTTTTATCAAGCATTTTTTTGAAAATTTCCAGATTGCATAAATTTCGCACATGCCAATGAATTTTCGCAAAATTCGTAGCAAATAAAGATGCTGTGGAGCTCAGCTTATGTGCAACATTTTGGCTCGCTACTCCAGTGTGGTCTTAACATATAATTGTTCGAATTTTTCAAAGCGGGCACACACATACATCTGGACATTCAACAAAAATCTGATTTGTCTATAATTTAGGACATTTTAAACATATGGACATGAAAATCTCGATCAAAATTTGTTTCATGAAAACAAAGCTTTCTCTATGAGGAAACAAAATTGTTGTTTGGTCATCAAACGTCGTTACATTTTGCATTTGCCATGGCTGTTTGCATTTTTCGTCCCCTTAAATTTGTCAATTTTCAGTGCAAATTCGTAATCAATGACCCCAAAAACTCTTGAATGTCAACTTTCGTTCTCATCACGCGATTTTTTGCATTTTTGGACCGCCATCTTGAATTTATAAATTTTGGGTGCAGATTCGTAATCAGCGTTCCTCAGAACCCTTAAGTATAAAATTTCAAGATGATAGTAAGTTGACAATTAATGGAATTACGTAATTATTTTTTAAACAATGAATGTGTGAAAATTACGGCTGACACGAAAGATTTATCGGCTCCAACGAAAATCAACTCTCGACAACGCGCGCATGCGCACTGTGGCTAGCTCTCTAGCGCCACCGTCACCACGGTGGCCAATGTTCAAACTACGCACGAGACTATTATCGTTGCTCTCTAGTTTGGGTTAACGCCATCCGGCGTTAGGGGACTTCCCCCTATTATAGTTAGAGACCTGAAAATTGGTGTACAATTTATTTTCAGACAACACTAAAACATACTCAATTTCAAGTAATTCGAAAGAGGTCGGCCTCAAGGGGGTCTCGACGGAGGAAATAACTCATTTATATAATATTATTATAATATTGAAACATTAAAATAAAATAATTATAATAATAAGACAAATGTAAATGGATGTCGAATTCCACAGCGACCGCTAATGATAATTGAACAACGATATTATGGGAATAATGTAATAGGGATGTAAGGATAAACATAGAAAAGTAATTTTTAACGTAACTCGTAATTTGTGGATGATAAATAACTAATTTCACATGGATTTGAATAGGCATAAATGATTTATGTTCTTCAATTAAAATTAAGATTTTCGAATCTGTAGTTCAAGAGATTGAAAAACCGCCATAATCAATCATGGCGGATGTGACGTCGGAACACTGTTAACCTTAAATGTATAAACTTAAAAATATCAGTTTAAATAATTTATAAATAAGATAAGTGATAATGAGTTTCTTTGTGGTTTGTTTATACCGACGAATTTATATAATTTTCACTTCAGCAAAGTGATCCCGCAAAAGTTCATTTTGTAGTCAGGTAACGAATCAGCACATCATGCTGATTGCAGCCACTTTTCCCGTAGATCCGGAGCATGTGGCATATAAAATAATAATTTATCAGGACTTTTTATGCTTTTTATGCACAAAGATATTTCACATATTTTACAAGCAGGTGAAGTTATTTATTATAAAAATTAATATATTTTCTCTACACAGCTATCAGTTGTTGATAGTGATGTATCTTCACTCTTTAAACGTGTCACGTGACCACGAGTTTTAACGCAAAAATTGAAATGAAAAAAAAAAAATTTTCATTATTCATTTATATCAAACTTTTGTGCAAAAATTAGTTACTAACAATACAATTATGAATATTCTGAACAATCAAAAACACTTTTGATAAAATTGTCAAGCAGTCTATCTCGCTGTTCGAGAGTAAAAGCATTATTTGAATTACACTTCTGAATTGTGTTCCAATTATCGCTCAATCTTAATCTCCTTCAGCGTGTCTCTCCAAGATTATTCACATCTTCTTATATACGAAGATGTCACTAATCTTGAGAATATTCACTTCATAATGGGTCCATTCATCGGAAGAAACTGGCAAAGTTTTCCCAAAGTCGTATAATCGGGTCTTATCCCGTTAAAGCCAAAGATTGAAGAGGCGTTAAACAGGAATCAAAACGATAAACTTGATACGATTTTGCTCCTTTGTTCGAGCTGCGACATGACGCTGGCATTATATTCATATATTAATAATATTTTATTCGACGAAGATGCTAGAGTGTGAAAAGCGAGAGAAAGCTGCTGCAACTCCATTAAATCTGCTATTATTTATATATTGTCAACAAAAAATATTCTTATCCAAAAAGCGATCATGATTTATGAAAGAGTTATGTGAGTTATCTATTTTTTAATGCAGATTTACAAAAAGATTTACAAACAAATTATTTGTAAGCCAGTGCAAGTCTTTTTTCAACGTTCCGCAATGAATTATTTTCGTTTGATAAAATTTGATCATTTCAAGCTCATTGCGTGAGCTCATTGTCTATAGTGTTCAGTGGAGATAGTATTATTATCCCCTATTCGCCGCGTGTCCCCGTCGAATCTAGGGCATTATCTCTTCCTCGCCACTCAATGATTATCGAAGCGCTGACCAACGGGGTTGATTGATTTTCATTCAATTACAAGGACTACGGTAACACTAATCACGACCATGTCATTCAGTTCGAATACAACAATTGTTCTAGCTGATAACACAACGGCCTGGTACGAAGGATCAGTCGTATTAGCGATTAGATCCAATCGCGTTTGCAGGATGGAGTCCTGAATGAGTCAACGAGAATATATCAGTCGTTGAATAATTTCGTTTGATCCAACAATTTCACGCTTATTACTGAAGTGTCATTTACAAACTCGGAAAGAGACCAAAAATAGGGTCGCAAACAGAGAAAAACGTGAAATCGCAAAAAAAACAGAAACTTCTTCGCTTCTCCCATTGAAATTCTCATCATTTGTGATCAGCAAAATTTCGTATCATTTTTATCGTATCTTTAATAGTCGTAATAATAATCATAATAATCGTATTTTCAATAGGACGAGAACAGTCAATACGGTGAGGATGGCGTCTTCGAGTGTCTTCCTTGCGCCGAGGGTTGCGAATTCTGCGAGGATGGCTCACCCTGTGTCGTCTCATTGAATTGGCTCATGAGAACCGCCATATTAATACTCGAGTGTTGCATCATCGCCTTTTTGCCTGCGGTCATTTTGTTCACTTGGAAATATGGCAACGTCAAAGTGAGTACATCATTCAATTCGATTATATTAAAGAAAAGCAACTCAACTTTTGTTCTTCGTGCCGTGTTTTTATTTTGACTTGATTTTGAGTTATTTTGAGTTAGTGAGGGTCCAAAAAAAATGTCTTGAATTTCAAAACCTTATTTGTGACCGAAGAAACATCGAAGTAATTACAAGGTAAAAATGTGGCTAAATTGGCATGAAAGAGACTTTATTAGCTAGAGGGTTGCTGGAGGGTTGGGAAAATTAGAGAAAAATTTGGGGATGGTTGTTTGAGTTGATGGCGTTGGTTCAAACCAGTTAATCTCCATGAAAGTAAAGTATAGTCATTATCGATTTAATATATATGACTTTTCTATGTCGCATTCAACGGCCATAAGTTCGATATCTATATTTTGTATCCGACAAATGTCTATCGTACACGAAAAGTATATTTTAAATATAAATTAAATTAATCTTTCTTATATTTCGGTATATGTGACATACATTTTTGATATTATCTTGATTATCGTTTGTATATATTGATGCATTTGCATTATAATCGTCAATATATTTATCTTATGTAATCCATAGATGGATTACGGCCAAAAGTTCGTGATAGTACGTATACATTTTGGATACATAATATATACACGATGTAAATGAATTATACATTCTTAATGTATCAAAAAATAAACTTTTTACTATACCTTATTTCCATTCGGACAGCAAAGCATTCCGAAATTAAAGGGTCAGACGCCGGTCAACTTCAACTCGAATGCCCCATATATGTGTGTAATTGCTAGTAATATATATTATTCAGTGTGTAATTGTCTTGGCATTTACGAGGCTCGGAGAGCCACCCGTAATACGAACAAATTACGGTATAATTTACTAGCAATGAAATTTGTCCGATGCGCAGTTGATGGGGAGTCGTAACATGGCGAACAATTTGCCATGAAAGCGCGTTAGAAATTGCACTCACTGGCTTTCCGTACGCGTTACATCGATGATGGGGCACAACGAAAGCGCATTTCCATCTCTACCCGTCGAAACTTACCGAAATACATGCCCAGCGGTACGTTTATATGTTTCTACACGGTTTCCCATTTTAATCTTGCAGCTGATTTATTGCGAAAAATATTGCTCCGATAAAAAATTGAGTACAATAAAACTTGTAGGGTTCAAAGGGGGACATAAAAAAATATATATATTTTTCGGTCCAAAATCCAAAATGGAGGCGTTAAAATGGCTGACATGTTTATTTTTTTAAAAATGGAAACAGGATTTATTTTTCACCAAAAAATTTGTCAGGTCAATTATAACAACTGTTGTAGGAATAAGATTTTTTTGTATACCGCCCATAATGTCCGAGGTATAACTTCGTACAAAGTTCGTACACATGCACGGGGTTGACATAAGCGACGAGCGCACCTCTTTCTCTCTCTCAACAAAACAGAAAACCGAAACACCAGCGCAAAGAGTCAACCAGATTATGCACCGAGAGAAATTCATACAGCTAGCTTTAGGGACCAAGCCTAAGGTCCTGGAGAAGATGAAAACGTGCAGGTAGGACCATCACACGCCATCAGACCTGCAAGCTTCCCCGATGGAGGCACATGTTATCGTTGCGGATACGAAAGACACAATTTCAAATTGTGTTCAGCGAGAGACAGCAAGTGCATGAATTGTAGGAAAAAGGGACACTCCGCTGAGTATGTAGAGGGAAAAAAGTCGGAGAACTTCAAGCGGAGGTCAACAAAAACATTGATAATAGAGCAATACAAGTAACTAACCGCGTAAGAGATGATGAATCAGATTTTGATGGTGATTTTGTTCTAGGAGCTTTAGAATCGGATAACTCAGAAATTAGCTGGTTCGAAAACATTAAGATTCGAAAAGTGGACCAGACAGTATCTTTTAAGCTGGACACAGGCGCCCAGGTCAATGCAATTCCGCTACATTTATACAGAGAGTGGATGCCTCAGGCCCAGGAATGGCAGGAAAGTGTACCCTAACGATAGAGCACAGCACAACAGCGCAACACAAGCAGTTGGAGCCGAGGTGTTCGTCATAGTAGAGACAGGTAAAGGTGCGACACCAGTTCTGGGTTTGAAAACGTGAGTTTAATTGAAACTGATACAGAGGATTGAGGAAATGTTCATAGAAATAAAGTCAAGCGTAGTAGAACAAATCTCGATCTGTTTACGGGGATCGGCAAAATCAACATGGAACCATAAAAGTTTAAACTGAACCTGATTATGAACCATACATTGCTGCGTGTCGTAAAATTCCTTTCTGAATGATGAATAAATTGACAGCGGAACTCAAAAGAATGTTCGACGAAGGCATTATCGCGAAAGTCTCCGAGCCAACGGAGTTCATAAATCCGATTGTACTAGTGAGGAAGCCAACTGGAAACAAAAGAATTTGTCTAGATCCGCAGAAATTAAACTTGACTTTGTTAAGAGAACATCAAAGTTTGCCAACATTCGAAGATCTCACCAGTGAGATGGCAGGATCAAAATACTTTTCGACTCTCGACGCTAATAGGGGTTTTTGACAGATCGAGCTCGCGAAGGATTCTTCAGACTTGACCACATTTGCAACTCCTTTCGGGCGTTTTATATTTTTGCGACTTGCTTTCGGTTTGTCCCTAGCTCCGGAAATATTTCACAGAGTTTATTCTGAGATTTTCTAAGATATTCTGGGAGTCAAGATCTACATCGATGATATCATTACATCATCTAAAACAAAGGAAGAACACGAAAAACTTTGAGTCAAGTACTGAGTCGAGCTCAAGAAGCGGAAGTTAAGTTCAATGCCGAGAAGTGTAAATTTTTCGAAAAGGAAATCAAGTACGTCGGGCACAAAATATCAAAAAAACCGGACAAGTGCGAGTCAGACTCGCCCACCGAGGGTTCCGTACAAATAATTGATTACGTACTTTAAATAAAGACTATATTTTTTATGATTTAATTAGAAATTTAGAGTTCTCAGTTTTCAAATTTCATAGTTCTAGGTCAACGGAAAATACCCTATAAATTTTGATTCCCTTGAGAGTGTCGAAATATACGTTTTTTGCAGTATAAACGGCCGTATCTTTTTTTTTACGTTAACTTACAAGTTTGATTTTTTCACAGTTTCAAGGGACTGTAGACCTGAGTATATGGTTTTAATTTCAACTCGATACCTCCACGCGTTCCCAAGATAAAGCGCTGTGACAGACAGACGGACGGAGGGATGGACGGACAACAAAGTGATCCAATAAGGGTTCCCTTTTTCCTTTTGAGGTACGGAACCCTAAAAATGGTATACAAGTAGATGGAGGCAAAGTTGAAGCGATTAAGGAAATGGGCACCCCGAAGAACGTTAAAGATCTAAAACGATTTCTCGGAATTGTGACATACGTTGGAAGGTTTATACCGAACTTGGAAAACTTGAAGAGCAGCATGAGACAGTAAGTAAAAAACAACGTCCCTTGGACCTAGTCAGCGGTCCACGAAAAAGAATTTAAGGCGCTGAAAGAGAGCATGATGGAAAGTCCGGTTTTATAATTTCGCAATGAGAAAGACGAAATCACATTATCAGTGGACAGTTTAAAAGACGGTATGGGGGCATTTTCTTGCAAAACAAAGCGCTGGTAGCATATGCATCGAAGTCCTTGTCTTCAACTCAACAGAACTACGCGCAGATAGAGAAAGAAACCTTAACGATACTATTCGGCTGTCAAAGATTCCACCAATGACTTGTACGGTCAACGTTTCACCGTCGAATCGGATCACAAGCCCCTTAAGGGTATATTCAGGAAGCCTGTAGATAAATGCCCTCTCCCACTACAAAGATTTCGAATATCACTACAATGCTACGATTTTTCAGAGATTGATAAACCAAGTAGCCAACTGTATCTGGCTGATGCCTTGTCACGCGCGAGCTATGAGAATCACAAGTTCAAGATCGATGAAAAAGAGGTTGAAACTCATCTTGATTTAATTCACTCGTCGGAAGGTGCCAGTCCAATACTTGTATCGAAACTCGTGGATGAAATACAAGAAGATGTAGAGCTACAAGAACTACATATTAAAAATAATCAAGCAGGGTTGGCCAACGCACAAAAAGAATGCAAACGAACTCATCAGGAGTTATTGGACAGTCAGGGATGAGTTATTTGAAGCGAACGGTATGATTTATAAAGGGAATCAGATCATAATTCCAGTCACACTGAGGAAAGAGATGTTAGATAGACTCCACTATACGCATCTAGGTATTGAAAAGACCTTGCTGAAGGCGAAAGAATATGTATATTCGCTGTTAATGCCAAAAGAGATCAAGGATAGAGTTAACGGTTGTGCTGCGTGTCTGACGTACCTAAGAAAAAACCAGAAAGAAACGTTAGGTCCGACTAGGCCGTGGCAAATTCTTGCGGCAGATATTTTCTACCTTAAAAGTATCAATTACTTATTGCTAGTTGACTACTGGTCCAAATATCCTGAAGTTACCCAATTGTCAGAGGACATGACGAGCAAAACGATCATAAAAAGCTTTACAGGACTCTTTCGCGAGAAACGTTAAGCCCGAAAAGATCTTTACAGATAACGGTCCTCATTCGCGAGCGCTCAGTTTGGAGATTTCATGGCTAAATGGGAAGTTATCCATAAAACGTCCAGTCCGACTTATCCTCAATCAAATGGGTTCATAGAACGCCACGTGCAGGCCATTAAAAAATATTTAAAAAAGCTCTCTACGATGACGAGGCCATTTATCTTAAACTGCTAGATTATCGAAACACCCCGATCGACAGGAACTCACCTTCGCCAGCGCAGCATTGTTTGGTAGACGCATAAATTTTCGGGTTCTGGTGAAAGAAACACTGTTAATACCAAATAAAACAAGCGATTTATATCTCGAGACATATAAACGAAAACAACAAGAATACACAGAGCAATACGATAAGCAAGCGCAGGACCTGAGCGAATTGCATGCTAACGACATAGTCTTGGTTCAAAATCGTGAAAATGAATGGGATCCGGCTGTAATCGTAGGTTTAGATTAAAGGCCCATATCGTACGTGAGCAAAGTACTCAAGAATGGCCTAGTTCCATGCAGAAACCGTGAATTTTTAAGACCAATTAAAGCAAAAAATGTTAACTTTAATCGAAAGATTCTCGACGAATTCCTCGATCAGGAATGTGATAAACTACAAAGCAATTCCTCGAACAAACCAGAGGAGAAAACGGGATGTGTCGAAGAAGCGGTAGAGCGAATAGAAACAAACGGAACAGATGTGCCACTGGAACCCTCGGAAAGTCATGAAAAATCGCCGATTATCAAGGCACGTTGACGGAGCATTCAGCCGCACCGTGATGGTCCTAAGACGACGTGTGTCAGCCGAGTAGTCCGACAACCAAGTTATCTCAATGACTTCCTATAAAATAGAAAAGAAATACTCGGTTCACTCGCATTCTCATAATATTGTTTTGTTTTTTTCTTTTTTTTTCTTTTATTATTGGGTCACTCATTATATACGCTACTTAAAATAGTAAAATAGTAAAATAGGTGACCCGAGAAGCCATCTCCCTTCGGTTAAAAGCCATGGGAAAGATACAAAAGGTGGGGAAATGGGTTTCATACTTTCGAAATTCCGGTTTCATACTTACACACCTGGTATGTCATTGAAAATCATTATATATTATTATTATATGTTTTAACTTAAGAAGGGAGATGTCTGAGTTATAACTTCGGACAACGTTGGTACGCATGCGCGGAGTTGACAGCAGCGACAAGCGCACCTCTCTCTTTCTTAACACACACACTCGACTGAGATACACAGACACAGCGATGAGTGATAAAACGCGGTGTCTTTACATTGATCTATTATGTTGATTATATCAATAAAATACAATTAAATAAACACACAAGTTGTCAATTAGTCTCATACTTATTTTTCATACATAACTCATAATACAGGGCGTTCCATTATAATCTTACAGCTAGTTTATCTCGAAAAATATTACTTCGCTTAAAAATTTAGTACAATGAAACTTTTATGATTCAAAGGAGGACGTTAAAAATAAAATGTTTTTCGGTGCAAAATTGAAAATAGCGGTGTTAAGGCGGCAGACATATTTTTTTTTAAAGATGGAAACATGATTTGTTTCACCAAAAAACTTGTGAGCTCAAAACTAACAATTTTGTTTTGATACGATCCATAATAAATCACCATTTTTGACTATTTTAGCATTATATATCCATGATAACGATGAGGCCGAGGAGGGAAAGTCTTTTATATACTGCACAAACGTTTTCCTCGCTTTTTCATGCGTACTCACGGGGACTAAAAGAGGCGTGTTCACCCCTGTCGGGATAGATAAGAGGTGGGGGGTACTTTCAATCCCTAGATATTAGAAAGAGCACTTTTAATCCCAGCACTTCAAATAATGAGCACTTTTAATCTGAGCGACCTGCTAATTGTCGTACGCCATTGTGGAGGAGTGGTGCTGCCACCAGTCGTTTGGTCGAGGAATTACTTACGTATAAGATACTCCAAGCGCGATGTTTTCAGTACGAGTCGTAGCCGAGCGTGCGATGCGCCAAACTCTTCTAAATGATGCATCTACCAGAGAAACATAATCTCTCTGGATAAGAAAGCATTAATTCGGAAGAGTTTTCTGGTAGAGATGTAATTTTGAAGGGTTGTTTTCGAAATTATCATAATGCGGTTAACGTGTTCTTGGATGTCTATGATGCGGTACAGATGTTCTTTTAGACGGAGTCAATCACACACTGAGCAAAAAATGGTTGAATATGCAAAATCATTTAGTTGAATACGTGCAACTAAATATTTAGTTGTACAATCAAAATTTTTGTTGCCTGAACAATATTTTGGTCAACCGAAGCGCGGAATTATCCAAGAAACTAATTATTTAGTTAGACCAAATAAATATTCAGTTGCCCGTATTCAACTAACGATTTTGCATATTTAATTTTTTTTTCTCAGTGCAAGTACTTTGCAACGCGAAGTCTCCTTAGGTAAAGTTGTTTCCCATGATTTATTTTTCGGGAGACGTGTTATTTTTATTTCGTAGAAATATTTTGTTGAGTAAATTAAAAAATAATAGAGCGTCATGGATATGTCCCAGTATATGGATTGCATTCAGAAAAAGTCATAGCAGGTAGAGATGGAAATGAGGCATACCGATGGAAATTGCCTCCACGGATGGCGTATCTCCTTGAATTTGCAAGATCCGTTCGCAGCGCCGAGCTGTAATAAGGGCGGCAACCGATCACTCTCACTTCCGGAAATTTCACACGTCTATTATATTTACCCTCTATATGAAGTTCTGTTGTTTGCATGCATCCCCGCAACGCCCTCTTAATTCCAGTTCCTTAATTCCAGTGAATTCCCGTATCATGCATTTGTTTCCGAGCGGCCGTAAAGATCTCGAGCTCAGAGTGTTCGGACGTTTTTGTGCCACGAAGGTGAGACCACGAAAGACCTCATTTTACCGGAAGTTCGAAATTCTGCGGCGAATCAAAGTACAACGATTCTTGCAACTTCCGGAATGAATCTCTTTTGCTTTTCCTACATTTATTCGCTTTATCTCTCTGGGGTCCCTCTTCGTACTCGTTCTCGCGAGCATCGGGTTCCGCGAAATCGCGTGAACTTTTCGATCGATTGAATTTCAATTGGCACGAGAGATTCGAGAGCGTTGAAACTTTTCCTAAAAAATTTAACATTTACGCGTCTCATAAAGATCTCTCGCAACTGTTTGTCGATAAAAATTAATTTCTCGGCTCGCTCTCAGTTTTCAAAGATTTCACAAGGAGTTCAAATTGGATACGATGTTCGAACTTTAAAAAAATTTGTAAATTTGCAATTATTTATCTAAAACTTCAAAAAATAATAAATTAAAGAAATGCCACAGCAAATTAGAGCTTAGGTACAATTTTTGCATTATTTAAATATGCTACAAATGTTTTCGTTATAAGGAAGCCAGAATTTAAAGAATTGACTTTATTAATTCTCATTTGACGAATAAACAATTTTTAAGAGGTTATAATAGCCAAGCGCAGTGAAAACAAAACTTTTTTGCAATTTTTTTTTTATCCTCAAACAATGAATCAACATAAAGATTTTAAATCTTATTCTACGTGTATTGAGGTGTACATAAATATATATATATATATATATATATATATATATATATATATATATATATATTACCTATTTTTAAGATACATAATGGCGTCGTTGCAGTAGGTAACTTGAACACCTGTTTTTTCTGAGCTTTTTTGCTTTCGTTTTTTTTTATCACCAAGCAATTAATCAAAATAAAGTTTTAAGATTTCAGTCTACATATATGAAAGAGTACAAATCTCTCTATATTAACTAAATATTTCGCCGCCGCCACCAACGCCGCTGCCGCCGTGTACAAGAATCGAGAACCCAAACCTCCAAACGCAAAACAAACCCCCAAACCTAAACCTTTACGACGCGAGGGCGCGTAGCGCCCAAGTATACATTTATACTAGGGTCCGTGTGGCTCGGGTCACCCTCGCGTCGTTAAGGTTTGGGTTTGGGTTCTCGATTCTTGTACACAGTGGTGGCGGTGAAATATTTATATAATATAGAGAGATATGGGGGAAAACGCGTCATTTTTACATCTCGTGAACCTGACCATTTTCGATTTGGCCTAAACTTGGCTCATTTCGTCGTTTGATCCCAAAAACAGCTCTCAAATTATATTAGATTTTTGGGAGCCACCATGGCAAAATACAAGACCATCGAATATTTTCGACTTTTGAAAATATTTAATTTTCATTCGACGATATCTCTGTAGTGTTCAATCGTATCAAAAGAATATAGAGAGATTTTTTTCATCTTGAGACCATCTTGAAATAAAAAAATTATCCAATTTTTCTAAAGCAAATTAAGCAGTCAAAATAATTTTCAAAAATTAAAAGTACGATACCGAAAAACCACCTCTTCGAATTTCGAATAAAAATCCTCAAAAATTCTAGAATTCATTAAGAATTTTTTTGAAGAAATAAAACTATGGGACCTCTGGTGGTTCGCGAGATTTTGATTTCTTAGTATTTAATCCACTTGTTGTTAATTAATTTTTGTCTGTGTGTTAATTAATTTGAGCTTCGAATAATGTAAAGAAATAGTAGTAATGACGCCATCGCCAATTCAGTTTTTCTTTGAAAGCACCCGAGACGATAATTTTTTTTCGAGAATTCGCAAATTGGCATCAATTTTGTTTCTATTTTCCTCTTTTGGTAAAAAATCGACCGTAAATTGTTTATTGCAAATGTGATTAATTATCAATCATAAAAATCGTGTGTACTTCGATGAACAATTAATTTAAGAAGCTGCAGTTACGATTTCAAATCAATGGAATGAACATTCAGAAATCTGAAAAACTGTATTGAGAAAAATGCATTTTGAGTTTTGTGTACTGGCGTAAATGCACTCAGAAGCGTCTCGACAAGTAGTAAGCTATAAAAATTGTTTATTTGCTTGTCCCCTAGACTGATTCAAAAAAGCGACTATTTTTTGTTTTTCGAAGTAACATATTAAATAATTTCGGGAAGCTGAAAAAAGTCACCTGTTAAAATTAGAGCTATTAACAATAATGTTTAGCAGTCGCGCATCGCATATTTTTATTTCTCATTTAAATAACAGGAAAACATTTTCAAACCTTGAAATTTTTTATCTCGGCTTTAAGTCAATGTACCAAAATGCACAACACATATTTTTGTAAAGAATTGAAAGCTCTACACAAAAGTTCTCCTATGATTTTTTGATAAACTCACTACTTCCCAAGTTATTCAAGGTTAAAGTTAAATTAAGAGTAAATTCCACTTCTTTTTTTTTTAGTTTCCGGCAAAATGTTGAAACTTATTACTAAATATCGTAAAATATTTTGTGAAAATTCTATAATTCGTGATTTTCCATGAGTAATGGAGTTAGATAACAATTTTCAACAAAGAAATACTATTGAATATTAGAAAAATTATTATTAGAAAAATTAGATCTTACATACACTTCAGTCCAAAAGTTTAGGTCCACCCTACGAAATTCCGAGCTACACTAAAAGTTTGATAACTTAGTGAAAAAAAATAATAATCGAATTTCCAAAGCGGCATTTTAAAAAAGATATATCAGGCTTCATTTTGCTTTTTTAGACAAAATTTTGCGATTTTTTTTAGCCCGGTTCACCGGTTTGAAAATGGCCGTTTTTTGCCTTTTTTGTGCTGTTTTCAATCGGTTGCACAGCTTCTAAAAATTGTTGTCCCCAATTTTTTGTTCAATATCCTTGAAATGGTAACCAATAGCTTCATTTTAGAAAATTTTTTTTAGAAAATGTCCTCCGATTTTTTTAGGGAGCTATATGATTGTTTTTACCTAAAAACGACCATTCTCAAAAAAGGCAGCGCAACTAAAAAACTTTGAGGTTTAAGGGGGTCGAGTCAGCATGGAATCGAAAAAAATCAATTAAAAAAAATTTTTTTTTTACGTTGTACCAAGTCTTTTGCATCTACTTACTAAGTTATAGAGCGGAATTTGCAAAAATAGCAAAGTTACAGACAAAAATGTAACAATAGAACTTTGAAAATTCCCAATCGATAGGTTTTAAGAATTTCTAGAATTTTCATACGGATGTCCATCTACCTACACTTTTTTGCACTCAAACAAATGTACGTATACATACTACGCATGCATATAGTGTATACGTATAGGTTGTACAAGGCATTCCATAGCAAATGTACTATTCTCAGATCCGGACTCTCTCAGATTTGGTTCATAATTTATTTTATGATTATATTTGAGTTGCCAGGTAGCTCAGATATTTTTCAGATTTTTTTCTACGGTTTTTATGTTTGTTAAATTTTTTTTTCAAAACGTAATTTTCGTCTTTAATTCGAAAGAAAAATCTACAAAATTTTATATTTTTTATAAACATTTCTGAGCAATTACGCAAAATGGGCACATTTTATTTTTTAATATTTTTGTTGAAAAAATTTTCGAAAACAAAAAAAAATTTCCCATGCTGAACGATGACGTAGAAATTGTTATACAAATAATCAGATCTCTAAACATTTTTTTATGCCCGTATCATGCGGAATTTGTATAGTGTTCAAAATATAAAAATAAAATTAAGCGTCGGGGGATCGAATTTGAACAAAAATGCACAATTTTGCTCATGCAATTTTTTTTGCATAAGTTACATATTTGTGCGGGGTGAAATAAATATTCCTTCGTAGAATATATAGGAAATAAAGAAAATATTTATTGAAATGAACTTGAATTGCGCGCTTGCAGCGCGGACCAAGGGAATACCTTGAAAAAAGAAAATACAAAAGAACGCTTTTTCGGGATTTTCTTTCTTAGTTGCTATGTTCACAGCGTTCCATATTTCCCGCAATAATATCTACCGGAACGCTGATGGAATGCATCGTATGTGTATTGTCAGCTAACATATATCGCTGGTATTGTGTATGTGTACATCGAATAAAATTACACGTGCCCAGTTCGGATTTATCAGTGTTTACTAGTTAATTAGTAGTTTATTCATGTTAAAAAAATATTTCATTACTGTGTGAGCCGCTTGTGAAATCTAGTAAAAGTGTGCTTTGTTTGTTTTAAACAAACCGGACAAACCACACCATCGGCTGTCACACAGCCGTTAGTTATGTCAGTATTATATTTACTTTATTGAATAATTGACAAAAATGACTATTGTTAAATTTTTTAATTTTCCAAATTATTTTCCGATCGTTGGACTGAGATTTTTTTTCAGCGAATAAAAGTTTATTTCTCGTGCGATAACCTAAAAAAATGTCAGAGAAAGTGTTTATTATCATCTAGAAGAAATTTAGCGATTTTTCAGTCAAGACAAATTGTCCCTAATGAATATGAAATAATAAAAAAATTAATTAAATTGAAAAATTGTTGAAAGTCATTAAAAAATGGTTTCTAATCTTATATACCCTTGAAAAATATTGTTCGTTCCACAGGAAATGTTGATCACTGATGCCAGGGACCGAGGTAGATTTTGCCATACGTTGAACTTCGAAGGCTGTTTCCCGAAACCTAGTATTTCAAATACTCTGCGCGTGATCCAGAAAAAACCGCTGGATGGATTTTGTTCTACGACGTCTCATTTTCTTCGTAACGCTATCTCCCACGTGATGAACGCGTCACATTTTGATTAAAGTCAAAATTGTGACCAGCGCAATGTCAGGAAAGTTCAAAATGGGCTAACATTTTCAAATTAGGCCTGCAACTTCGAAATAAAGGGCTAAGAAAAAATGTGCTGCGTTCATCCTATGCCGAAAAGTGTCACAAAGAAAATGAGACATCGTAGAGTAAAATCCGTTGAGCGGTTTATTCTGAATCACGCGCAGAGTGTAAAAACTCAAAACTAGGTTTTTCAGGAAACCGGTACACCTTGAGGGTTCTAACTAGTCCCAAAAAATTGTTCATTTGGAACCTTAAATGGTGAATACCGGATCATATTTGTAGGCATTCTACAAGAATTCCCTTAAATAAAACTGTCAAGAGGGAAAAAAGTTGCGCACAATCATGCTAAACAGACGAGAATTTTTCAAAATTTTCCTATGAAATTTTTTTGTTCACTATTTTGGGTCGAGCTTCTAATAATTTAAGTGGCTCAAACTCGTAGATTATTGAGGTAGGGCTCAATTATCAGGCGAGAAAATCTTCTTATTTGAATATCTTGAGCCTTTTATAATGTTTTCAACATTTTTTTCCCACATTTCTTTGGTCGAAATTTGAAAAACTGTAGAAAAAACGAGATAGAAAAACAAATTTATATTGATGGAGTAAATTGCAAGAGGCATAATTTTCCCTAGAGCAGGCAGAGATCGATAAACTTATCGACAGCGACTCGTTAGTGCGGTGCTGAAACCAAGAGGCGGCTTTTTCGACGAGAAATTCGTTTAAATAAAGTAAGACAATTAATATAAATTTGTTCCAGTTTTTTTACAATTTTTTTAATTTCGACACAAAAAAATTAAGCAAAAAAATTTTGATAACATATTATAAAAGGCTCAAAATGTTCAAATAAGAAGATTTTCTCGCGTGATAATTGAGCAACAGGAATTTAAAAAAAACCGTATGAAAATTATAACAATTACAAGAATACCTCACATCCCGACGGACATATGAGCTTCATATGAGCGCAACTAATTTCATCACGGTATGACGTCAATATGAGCTTCATATGAGCACCACAATTTCGTCACGCCGTGACTGCCGTATGAGCCCCATATGATGTGTTATTGTGAATTATCGTATGTTGCAAATATGACTTAAGGGTGAGCACTCATAAGCGACATACGACTGTGTTTTTCTATGCGTCATAGATGATTGCATCATGATGCCAATTTGAGCTACATGTGTCGATCTGGGAATAATCTACGAGTTTTAGCCATTCAAGGCTGTTTCGAAGCAAATCACGTTTAATGAGAAAATGTTGAAATTTTTACAGCAGATAGTCAAACATTTGAGCTATGTCTGTGTCAAATTTCAAGTCAGTTTGGAGCTCATTTATCGAGAAAAAATCGCAAAGTTGGGTACTCTTGAGCGCCGATTACATCCCACACGGAACCGAGTATCCATTGGACGTCCATCGATCATCCATAGATCCTTAACACGTCTTCATCCACGATGGGCGTAGTGCGGACATACACTGAACATCCATGGTGTATGTTTGATTGGACAAAATGCGATAGATCACACAGGACGTATATTGTATGTACACAACCCGTGTTATTTCTTGAGCTACAAATATACATAACGCGGCCATCCATGGTGTGTCCATAAGTAGACATTAAAAAGCTTTTAATTTAGGATAGTAATTGAACATCCATTGGACGTTCCAGGTTCGTAAACGAAAATCATATTCGGAGGACGTCAATTGAACGTCTATCGGATGTTACATGTAGGGTTTCATATAGACGTGGACCTAGAACGTCCAATAGATGTCCAATTTCTATCCTGAATTAAAAGCTATTGAATGTCTACCTATGGACATACCATGGATGACCGCGTTGTGTATATTAGTAATTCAAGAAATAGTACGTGTCGTGGACATACAATATACGTCCTGCGTGATACATCGCGTTTTGTGCAATCAAAAGCATTCGGCCTTTGGATGTAAATTTAAGTATTTCGAGCAACTACGATATGGATACGTCGCTGACCGTCTTATATACGTACAAATTACGTCTATCGAAGGACAACGCGGAAGTTTATTCTACGTTCACGACACATTTTTTTGGAGCTGCAAATATATTTCGTGCGTAACCTAACAGCCAGGGGACGTCCAATAATCATATATGTCGGATGAAAATTTTATTCCGGGAAAGTCCATGGACATTCCTTAAACTACTAACGGAGATGCGAAACGGCAGCGATCTATGTGCTGAAAACGTCTCGTATACCCCCATAAAATGATGTTTAATGTACGTATTTAAGACGAATACCAATGTTGCAAAAGATGTCAAATGATCATAGATTATACGTCCCTTAATTTAAACGCTATTGATTACATATTGTTTATTATTTATTGTCATATTGTTTATTATATATAAATATACATTATTTAAGGCCTGTGAGACAAAGATATATAAGTATATCAGGAAACTACATCGTATAAGGTTTTTGCATGCAAAAATTTATCATAAGTCAAGTTAGTGTAGGTAGATAGGTAGGTAAGTAGGAGATTAGAAAAGTTAAGCAGCATTCCTCAAATCCAATACTTGGATGGGTGACCGTACAGTGTAAAAACGGAAACTATTTTTTTTCTTTTTTTTCTGTAAAATATGGATATCTTATAGACCCCGGGTATTATATAATCAGTAATAAAGTTTATAATTAATTACTAATGTCTAATTAATGACGATTAAATTGTTTAAATTGAGGGACGTATAATAGATGATCATTGGACATCTTTCGGATCACTGGTTTATTCGTCTTAAATACATAAGTTTTGAGATCTAGTCCGTCTAAAAACCGTCTCAGGGTACGTATACAGGACGTTCCCAGTACATAGAACAGGTGCCGTTTCGCACTTCTCTTAGAAGTTTGAGGGATACCCATGGATGTCCCTGGGATGGAGCTTTCATCCACCATGTATGAATATTGGACGTCCCATGGCTCTAATGTTCCGTGTCCGATAGCTTCTAATGGACTGAGCCATGCGCGATCGCAACATTGAACTTTTGTTGAAAAACTTAACACAGTACTCGCTGAAATATTCCGCGTCGATCAATACTAAAATTTTTAGCATTTGGACAATTCCCTTGAAGATATGCAATATTTATGTGAAAAATAACGTGAAATTTTACCCCGAGCGGGTGAGTGCGGGTGAGGGCGAGGACGTCGCACGTTCGAGCTCGAAAGAAGGGACGGAGATAGTATATGTATATAAGCATAGGAAAATTTCCCACGGTCTGATTCATCCCCACCCTGCTTTTGAACAACCTTAAATTATTAGCAGCTCGACCCAAAATATTGATCGAAAAAATTTCAAAGGACATTTTGCGAAAATTTTAGTCGATTTCATCATGAGTGTACGCAATTTTTTTTCCTTTTGACAATTTTATTTAACCCTCAAAGTTTTTTAGTTACGCTGCCTTTTTTGAAAATGGTCGTTTTTAGGTAAAAACAATCATATCTCCCTAAAAAAAATCGTACTGAGTTTTACAAAAAATGAAATTAAACCTATTGGTTACTGTTCCAAAGATATTCAAAAACAAATTGACGACAAAAATTTTTAGAAGCTGTTCAACCCAGTGGCGCATTCATCAGTAGGCCCAGTAAATCTGGGCCTTTCTGAGGGCGGCAAATTTTGAGGGCAGCAAGTTTTCAACGACACAATATTTCTTTTTTAGCGATTATTGGTTCGTTACTTGGATTCAACAATTTATTGCGACTAAAAATGGACCTAAAAGTATCGCAGCTCTGTCTATAATTAAAAGTATATCGTAAACAAATCCAATGTGACCGAGTTTGTCTCAAAGATAACCGCGACTCACATAAATTTACGCTAAGCAGTGAACTTGCCGTCCCTGAAATATATTTACGAACATCCTAGAGAATCGTATATAATCAAGTTTTTCCAACATTTGTTTTACTTTCTCATAGAGGATCGTTTCTTTTCGCGAATAACATTTTTTTCGCGACTTTTTTGCTACTATATTCAAAATATCCCAAAACTTTGAAAAAACATATTTAGAAAAATATCCGGATATGAATGCGTGTGTGTGTACGTGACATGATCAGGCTCTAAAATTTTGCACGCAAGTAGATTCGCCAATCTCCTCTGTGTACCTAGTATAATTTTAGAAAAGATTGAACTGCTGATTCGAATTTTTTGGGTTTTTTTTTTTGTTATTTTTACCGAAAATGTTTATTAACGCTCTAGCCCTCGCAATTTTTGAACTATCATGCTGAGTTTTTCGTACAGATGAACTATCATCAAACACTATTTGCTATTGAATTTGGAAAGAATCGAACGAAATATATATATTTTATTAAATTTTGAATGTTTTGAAATTCCTATTTTGACCGTTCACTTCGAAATAACTTTGAGGTATTAGTATTATATTTTCTGCTACATATGGAATAAAATATGAATATACATATAGAAGTAAGGAAGTAGACCTACTACTCTCCTATGTATAGTGCAATTTTAAAGGAAATTAATCGATTCATTTGAATTTTACAAGATTTTTTATTTTTTCAGAATTGTTTGTTAACGCTTCAGGTTTCGAAATTGGTTAGTTATCAAGCAAACTTTTTCATACAAATAGACTATAATGAAATATTGTTCACTAACAAGTTTGAACAGAAGGATTCAAAATGTTTCAAAATTTGAAATTAATATTTTTTTGAAGATCACAACTTTTGTCTGTGTGTGTGTATGTATACTAGCCGCAAAAAATAAAAATATCAGTATTTTTATTTGCCAAGAAATTCCTCTTCTTCTTTGATTTCTTTTTGAAACGGGGCGGCAATCTTTTTGAGGCCTAGGGCGGCAAACAAGGTAAATCCGCGTTTGGTGCAACCGATTGAAAACAGCCAAAAAACGTAAAAAAAGGGCCATTTTCAAATCGTAAAAATCGTGAAAAAATTTCTAAAAAAGAAAAATGAAGCCTGATATGTCCTCTTTAAAATGCTGCTTTGGAAATTCAATTATCTTTTTTTCCACTAAGTTATTGAACTTTTAGTGCGGCTCGGAAGTTCGTGGGGGTGTACCTAAACTTTTGGCCTGAGGTGTATACATTTCTTCTAACATTACTTTTTGAACATACATTTTTCATTTGAAGTGAAAAAGTTGTTATAAAAATAACTGATTTTTCGACATTATTCGGCATTATTCGACAAAAACGTTTCTGAAGAAACTAAAAGAAAAATGTACGAGGCTATGCAAAATCAGGCGAATACAATTATTACAAAAAAAGCGATATGTTACTGAAGGAATAAAATTGGAATCGTTTTTAGAAAAAATTGGAATGAATTTGTTTCGAAAAAATCACTAACGCTCTTCGAATCATTTGATTTACCGTATGATTTTTTCGAAGTAGATGTAACACTGTGGCCCAACAATGAAAGTTATAGAGAAAACTTGGAATTGTTTAAGGGTCTTACAGTAGTAAATGATGTAGGAGAACGCGGTATTGCATTAACAGAAGAATACAACTGCTCGACAAAGAACGAAGAGCAACTTCAGTATCTTCTACAAGTCGTACAAAAACATCGTCAACGATTCTCGGATTGTAAGAAAAAAACCTTGAATTAGAAATCTGTTTTTTTTACAACAACTTTTACACTTTGAATGAAAAATGTATTTTTGAAAAGTAATGTTAAAAGAAATCTATATGTAAGATCTAATTTTTCCAACAATCATTTTTCTAATATTGAAAAGTATTTATTTGTTGCAAATTGTTACTTGACTCCATTACTCATGAAAAATCACAAATCAAGAATTTTGAAAAATGATTTTACGATATTTAGTAATAATTTTTAACATTTTGCCGGAAAGTAAAAAAAAAGTTAAATTTACGCTAAATTAGACTTTAACCTTGAATAACTTTGAAAGAGTGAGTTCATCGAAAAATCATAAGAGATCTTTTTTGTAGAGCGTTCGATTCTCTACAAAAATATGTGTTCAAGCCGAGATATAACATTTTAAAGTTTCAAAAATTTTGTTCCTGTTTTATTCAAGTCGGAAATGAAAATATGCGATGCGCCGCCGCTAAATATTATTATTAAGAGCTCTATTTTTAACAGGCATCTTTTGTCACCTTCCCGGAAGTATTTAATATGTGACTTCGAAAAACAGAAATAGTCGCTTTTTTTAATCAGTCTATCCCCCCAGAATATAGCTTTCGAATATTATTTTTCAATAGTTTATGCATAATTTAAGCCAATCAAAAAATGAAAAAATCGAAATTACGGGATAGTATATTCCCTTCAAGTCAATCATCGTTTGTCAAAGACTTATGCGCTGATGTACACAAGGGCTAATTAATGCATAAATTTTATTCGCTGACTGAAAATGATCACAGAAAAATGTTGCATATTTATGCATAAATAATGCTGAAATCTCACTCACTCTCCCTCTTTCTCTATCTATCTATCTATCTATCTATCTATCTATCTATCTATCTATCTATCTATCTATCTATCTATCTATCTATCTATCTATCTATCTATCTATCTATCTATCTATCTATCTATCTATCTATCTATCTATCTATCTATCTATCTATCTATCTATCTATCTATCTATCTATCTATCTGTCTATCTCAGAACGGAGAGAATGCGAGGCGTCGAAAAGCCTTTATGAAATTATACAGTTTTCTCGATATATATATGAGCCATTCCACGTCAAATCAAGCGGTCATCGGCCTGACCCCCTCGGATTTTGATGTCCAATGAATTGTGGGTTTTGATTGGCCCAAAATGTGACCTCAAATTTTTAGAATTTTTATTTTTTAAGGGTTGCCCGTGCGAAAAATCATTAAATTGAGAGAAAACACAAAGAGGGGCCTTTTTAAAATTATTGAATTTTTTTCAAAGAAACTAGGGTCCAAAACAGAAATTTTCATCATAGTTCGATAATGGGACAAAAATAATTACTATATATTTTTTTTTTAATTATAATTGCTATTTGTAAATTTTTCAAAAAATTTATCTCGTTTTTTCGAGGTCGTCGAGGCTAATAAATTTTCGAAAAAAGTTGTCGTTTCACTCTTAAGCCAAGAAAAAAAATGAAGAAAATATTCTCGTCGTTGTTATTCTCACTTCGAGAAACAATTGAAATAAAAAAATATAAAAATAAATAAACTAAAATACAAAAAAAATAGTAATTATTTTTGTCCCATTATCGAACTATGACGAAAATTTCTGTTTTGGGTCCTAGTTTCTGTGAAAAAAATTTTAATAATTTAAAAAGGCCCCTCTTTGTGTTTTCCCTCAATTTAATGATTTTTCGCTCAGGCAACCCCTAAAAAATGAAATTAAAATGTCTAAAAATTTAAGGTCATATTTTGGGCCAACCAAACCTACAATTCATTGGACATCAAAATCCGAGGGGGTCAGGCCGATGACCGCGTGATTTGACGTGGAATGCCCCATATATAATTTGTATTTGTTGGAACGAGAACGTCGAGATGCAACGCCTGGGATCTATGACGCTGAAATCGCGTTGCATCTGGTAGGATGGTGCTCTGTGCTCTGGCAATGTTCCAGGTCCCGGGCAATAGATAACAGTTTAGCATATAAATGTCGCTGGGGACTTTCGTGTGCATTGTACTCCTCTATACCGTACTGTACGTGTACGTGCGAGTTTGTACAACCACCCTTTTTCTCTCCCTCTCTCTGCCCTCTCGTTCACTCCCTCACTCTCACTCCCTTGTCTCTCACTACCTCTCTCTCTCTCACTCCCTTCTCTCTTTCACGTCGAATAAAGTACGCACTCGTAACATTCGGCAAAATATATATATGAGACATTCCACGCCATTTCGATCAACATCTTGTCTTGATCATTCCGATTTTCCTCTAAATTTGTTATTTAAAAAAACAGATTGAAATACATTATCCCAAATTTTTTCAGGATTTCTTGGCCACGCGTTTTTGCGATTTTATTTTTTTTCTTTGAAAAAAAGGACCACTTTGTAAAATCTGAAAAAAATCAGAAAAATCTAATGAGATATAACAAATTTTTTGAGCTTCGTTCCAAAATGGAGATTTCAATACTCTATGAGTAAAATTGAAAAAATTGAAAAAAAAAAAATTACTCATAGAGCATTAAAATCTCCATTTTGGAACAAAGCCCAAAAATTTTATTATATTTTATTAGATTATTCTGATTTTTTCAGATTTTACAAAGTGGTCCCTTTTCCAAAAAAAAAAAAAAACAAGTACTCGTTGGGAGGCTTGGCCCCTCAAACCCCCCGCGCTTCGCGCGCTGTTATCGTCGCGCTTCGCGCTCCGTATTCTTGATCATTGACTTGATTTATTCGATATGGAAATACTATATTGTTTTCATGTTACTGTACATTGTTTTTGATAATATTGAGTCCCATATTTCATTCTTCATAGGGCCAACTATTCATAAAGTTGGTGATAGAATTTCAAGGATTATATTAGTAGGCACTCACAATTTTAGAATATAAGGATCATACATTTCGTTCTTGTGATATATTTTGAATGTTGGTTAACATATCCCTGAAGGACGATTTAATAGGCACTCTCATCGTAATTTAAACTCTTTGATTCATTGTGAACATCGAGTAGTCCGAAAAATTCTATTAATCATTATTAAAAAGAGAGATTTGAATATAATATGATATGAAAGTATCTAAACAATCAATACATTTATATGCTTTGATAGATTATATTTGCAAAATTGTTAAAATATTCGGCAGTAATGAAGAATATTAGTGACATTTGACATGGGCATATTTATCATAAAATTTTAAGCATTCAATGATTCTTAATATATTTCTAATAGGTAAAAGAAGCTTTTGGTTATAAATCAATGCTCAGTTCTGTTTTTTCACGTTTGAAATGCGTGGGTGATCGCCATGATGCCAACGGAGCGCAAGCACGCGGGAGTAGAGAACCATGTACTTTTTATAAGAGAAATATGGGTTTTGAATTTGGCGCGCTCAGGCCAGCTGATACGCATTTTTTGATTTTTTAGTGCCTCTTTTACTCAGCACATGGCGTAGCGGCGTCCATCACGTACGTTGCAACGTCGTGTACGCAGGTCACGGTCGTACATACAGGTCTGGAAACTCTAGTGGTGGGGGATGACTCACTTAGTGTGACCATCTTGTAGTTGACATTACTCCCACCTGCAGCGCTGCACGTTTGAGATTTGTCGAAAAAGCGAATAAATAATTCTTAACTAAGAAATTTACATGTTAACAGAGAGAGTAATGCCCGGTTTATGCAGGGGCTGTAACGTAACTTTCAAAAATATTGCCCTTATGGCCTTTATGCAGAAGGTTATTTGAAAGGTTATTCCTTGAGAAGGGAGCTTATTTGAAAAATCCTTGCACCGCAGCGCTACGAGCGGTCAGATGGCGAACCTGCGAAACAGCCTCACTAAATGAATCACCCTCACCACCGAAAAAACAATAGAGTTTCCAGACCTGTATGTACGATCGTGACGCAGGTCTATGCTTTACGTGAAAGTGATTTATGCTTGTTCTTGTTTACCGTCAATTCCGTCAGTGAGAAGAATGGTATTTTTTTGTTAAAAAATTGTTTTTTTTAAAGTGATTTACTCAGCAGCGTCTGATTGGATTCATACTTCATGAGACATTTGTTTATAATCATATACCGATATTATGTGAGTTAGAGAAAAATTCGTTCGTGAACTCTCGAGATCCAAGTGCATATGGACAGAAATTCCTTTTTTTCGTTGAAAATTGTATTTTCCTTGCAAAAATTGTAAACTTAATGGTGTCTGATTGGATTCATACTTCGTGGGACATTTGTTTACAATCATATACAGACATTGTGTGAGTTAGAGAAAAATTCACTTGTGAACTTCGGAGATCCAAGTGCATACGGACAGAATTGTGTTTCCTTTGCAAAAATTGTTATCTTAATGGTGTCTGATTGGATGCACACTCCGTGGGCTATTTTTTTACAATCATATACAGACATTGTGTGAGTAAGAGGAAAATTCGTTCGTGAACTTCCAAGTTCTAAGTGCATATGGACAGAAATAGCATTTTTTGGTTAAAATGGTGTTTTTTGCAAAAATTGCAAACTTGATGGTGTCTGATTGGATTCATACTTCGTGAGACATTTGTTTACAATCATATACACACATTGTGTGAGTTAGAGAAAAATTCGTTCGTGAAATTTCAAGTTTCAACTATTTTTTTCAAAAATCTTTGTTCTACAGTATCCGTTTGAATTTAAACTTCTTGGGCATAGAGAATACAACTATACGCAACTACCCTCCAAAGGAGATTGAATTCCGTACACCGGTTTCTGAGATCTGGGTCTGGACGGACATCCGACGCAAAATTCGAGGCGGTTGCAATAGGCACTTTCTGTCATAAATGGATGAGTGCCTAAGAATCCGAAGAACGCGTGACCAAAAAATTCTGAAATAATTTGGAAAAAAAATTTCCAATGTGTTTTTTTATATAAAAAATTTAGAGGAAAATCGAAATCATCGAGGCAAGATTTTCGTCGGAATGTCATGGAATGAAACGAAAAAATCTTGTCTTGATGAGTTCAATTTTCCTCTCCATTTTTTATATAAAAGAACACATTGAACAAAAATTTTCCGAATTTTTTCAGAATTTTTTGGTCACGCGTTCTTTGAATTTTTTTTTTTTAAAGGACCCCTTTGTAAAATCTTTAAAAAATCAGAATAATCTAATAAAATATAACAAATTTTATTGGCCTTGTTCCAAGATGGAGATTTTAATACTCTATGAGTAAATGTTTTTTTTTTTTCAATTTTTTGAATTTTACCCATAGAGTATTAAAATCTCCATTTTGGAACGAAGCCCAAGAAATTTGTTATATTTTATTGGATTTTTGCGAATTTTTTCAGATTTTACAAAATGGTCCTTATTTTCAAAGAAAAAAAAATCCAAAAACGCGTGGCCAAAAAATTCCGAAAAAGTTTGGGAAAATGTATTTCAATGTGTTTTTTTGTATAAAAAATGTAGAGAAAAATCGGGATGATCAAGGCATGATGTTGATCGAAATGGCGTGGAATGCCTCATATATTTTTATATATATTGAGTTCGGCGTGTTTTCGTACGAGGAATTTTCCAAATAATCACGTTTCTCTGGTGAGCAGCGTTGTACCCCCTACCAACCTTGGATAATGAATGTCATCGCCGATAAACATCGGTAATTGTGTAGTATTGAAAAAGAAACGGCAAAACGATTCAATTGTTGAGTTTACATTTTCTACCCACGAACATTTATCGCGTCATTATTCATGTAGTGTTCCTGTTGTCTTTTGTTTTTTTTTCCAACCAACGATTGCAATTTTCCATTGTCCGAATTCATTTGGATAGCCGATTTTTCATCGCAAAAAGTTATTAATTTATTTTTATGCATCGTTTCTATATATTTATTCAATTGTAAAACGAGTCAAGGTTCATTTGAAGTTCACTCTTTCAATCTCCATTACTCACTCTTTCAATCTCCATTATTCGAGACCCTGATCTCGACACATGTCACGCGATTGTATCGCAAGTGCTGGTAAGCCCCACGCACGATGTTTTCTCTTAAGGGGTTAGGTGACTCCACAGACCAAAAAATGGGCATATTTCGTAATTTTTTTGATGCGAAAAAATAAAATATATCGGATTTACAAAAAAGGTGTTTCATTATACATTAATGGGCCATACCAAATTATTTTTTCATGGTGATATATGTCAAAATGGTGACTGCGCAGCATTTTTCTGATAACGCCCTTATTTCTGGAAGATCGACGGCCGGACCAATAGCTCCTATAATTTTTTATTTACGATGAGGCACCTAAGTTTTTTCGATTACATAAGAATCGCTATGGAAGTACGTAGGATATTTATTGATATGTTGTTTTTTTTTTAAATGGCGCATTTCTAAATTAAAAAGTATAAAATGCCATGGAAAATCGTGGAAATTATTTATAAAAAAGGAACTATGCAATATAATAAAAAAAAATCGTACGTAGTGCGTTAGAGAACATTATTTTGAATGTACAGTTGAAATTTCAAATGAATCGGTTGAATCTCGTTGATAAGTTCGGCCAGCTTGAAAAATGTAGTTCTGGGATAAACGCGTTTAAAGTTCGTAGAAGACTCGCTGCGGATGAAGCGGGGTTGTGCTAGAATACGAAAATCGAGTAATTAGGGATTATTCACGCACATAATCATTTGGAATATACATCTATAGATACTAAGGTACCTTTATAACAAACAAAAAATCGTTTTTTTGAAAATCCTAGAGTATCCTAACCCCTTAAGGGGAGGTGACCGTCGAGAGGCATGAAAAATGCATGACCTTTGGAAGTTATTTTAAATATAAAATAAATACTTTTCAAAATGGGTTCTATCTTATTTTATTCTTCTATCAATGGAGACTAAATTCTAATTTTATTTATAACAAAATATCCAAACTGGCAGCTTCAGCACCCGTCAAATGAAGCCGTGCACGGCGTAGTTTGTTCTGCGCGGGGCTCTCCACAGTTCTGCCAGTTCATCAGAAACAAAAACAGGTCGAAAATTATTAATCTAGACAAAATTTAGGGGGCCTTATCAATTTTTGTTTTCAAAAAAACCTCCAAATAACGAAATATCAGCAGTTAGAAAAAAACCCAATTGTTTTTCCCTGTTTTTTTTTGCTTCAACGGACCAAAAAACTATTTCTCAATCAATTTTTGACAAAAATCGCTTCCTGATGGCCTCGCAAATTGAATTTCCTTTCAATTGCGCAGAGATTCATGTGAATCGGTTCATCGATTGAAGCTGTAGAGCGTCCGGACGCTAAAAAATGTTAGTTTGAGAAAAACGCATTTAAGGGGAGTGAGCTAAAATGAATTAAAAATCGATATAAAAAAAAAAAATTTTACGTTCTGTGACATCTTTTGCATCTATTTCTCAAGCCTTAAGACGATTTTCAAAAAAATGACTGAGTTATGGACCAAAATACAAAAAAGTGCACTAAAAATAAATAAAAAGTTATAAATTTTTTTTTTATGAAAAAAAAAATTGAAAAAATTTCCTAATCCTGATTAATAGTATAGCAACTTTTCTATGAAAATCTGAATTTTTCTTAAGTTTTATAGATTTCAAAACGAAATTCACGACAGTTGTAAACTCAGTACAAAAATTGAAGACTCAAGAATTACCCTTGTAACTATTGTAACGAAATGCTCTTTGTCGCGAAGTCAAAAAGCTCACGCCACGCGTGAATTCGTACCTCGAAGATCGGGGCAGGTGCGTTCGGTCGAAGTAAAATCTTTTTTGACTATTTTTTTTAGTATTCCAAATTTTTTGATCGTCCCTTATTTATTAATTACAGAAGAATTCTGGTGGTTGAATAAAAATAATTATAAGTTGAAATAACAATCTTCTCCAAGATTTTTGGTTGATTAATGGAATTCAGACATTGGTGAGCACCAGCGTTGTCGGGTCTCACATATGCTGAAGGAAAGCTAGATTTATGTTTGATGGAGATTAGACATTAGTGAGTACCAGCGTTGCGGGTCTCACATATGCTGAAGGAAAGGTATAGATTTATGTTTGATGGAGATCAGACATTAGTGGGCACCAGCGTTGCGGTTCTCACATATGCTGAAGGAAAGGTAGATTTATATTTGATGGAGATCAGACATTTGTGAGCACCAGCGTTGTGGGTCTCACACATGCTGGAGGAAAGACAGAATCTTCAGGAGAACACGGGATAGAGAGCCTAGGCCTAGCCGTAGCTGATCACTGCTCCACAGCCTCCACCCAGTGCTGCCAGATCAGGTGTAAAAGTTACCCCCACTCTGTGCCCTTTGCACGCGCTAACACAATGACAGTAGCTCGTATCTGTGAGCGAACGGGACCTTGCGGGAATTGGGTTTAAGGGAGAAACGTTTTTGCTCAATATTTCAGCGATTTTCAACTTATCAACAAAAATAGTAAGGACTTACGTTATTGCAAATGCAGTTTCCTACAACTTCGTTTTCACAAATTTTATCATGCTATCGATATTTTTCGATTCAAGAGGGAAAATAGTGACAAAGTATAATTATTGAATTATCTCGTTTGTTATTAACTTTACGACATAAATGTACGAAACCAAAGTTGTAAAGAATTATATTTTGTACAATTTTGATCGCTACTATTTCTTCGATACAACCTATATTTAAGGTCTTACGCTTGCGGTAAAGGCGCAGAACAGTATAAAAATCATATTTATATCGTATATTGCTCTGCGCCTTTACTGCAAGCGTAGGACCTTAAATATGGATTGTAGTGCAAAAATGGTGAAGATCAAAATTGCAGAAAATATCATTCTTTCCATATTTGTTTATGTATATTTATATCGTAAAGTTAATAACAAACGAGATAATTTAATAATTATACTTTCCTACTATTTTCCCCCTTAAATCAAACAATTTCATTTAAACCAATTTACCAATTCCGGCATCAAGGTCCTAGGCTCCTAGGCTCGCGTCTTCACTACAAGCGTCCCAGCAAACACACTTGGATGATTTACGAAACATTTACTCATAATTGAAATGTAATAACTACGTCATATAATGTTCATCACAAATTCGTAACTTTTTCATAACGCACGTAAACGAGATGTATATAATACGTCCTGACGATATGTAGTAAGGATGTCAATGAAAGACGTAGGAATTATGAAAAACTATAGACATCACAAATACGTAACATTGATACGTCAAGATCTCGTCACTCTTATACGAGATATTTACATGTACTGTAAACTTGTCAAACTGTTACGAGCCGATGCTGTAACAATTATAGAACATTGGTGATATTACAATCTCGTAGTATAGGCTACGTAGCAAATATGTATAATGTGTGACACAAATGTCACAAGTCATTTCTTGTAACAAATCCGCAACATATACGTATCATATATTACGAGAAATGTCTTCAATCATTTTAAGGTTATGTCGATTAAGGAACGTAAACAATATGTGAGTGTAAAGAACAAGGAGGTGATATCGAATAATCCAGCGTAATACAGAATAAACCAGAATAATACAGCATACATTGCAAGAGGTAAGTTTAATGTGATCCCTTTATTTGAAAGAAAAAAACAAGTTATATGGGTATTTGCGTGATGGAAAAACACCCAGGAATTTCCCTTACTCGGTTTATAACCTTGTTCGCATTGCACGTTCGCTTAATTTCTCTTTGCCCTTTCTTTCTGTGTTGCAGGCCTGTTTTGAAATTGATAGCCTATTTTCAATTTTCCAGGCATTGTCCTGGTCACAATTTTGACTTTAATCAAAATTTGCCGCGCTCATCCCATAATAAAAAGTGTTACGAAGAAAATGAGACGTCGTAGAACAAAATCTATCTAGCAATTCTTTCTGAATCATGCGCAGAGTGTAAGAACCCAGTTTTGAGTTTTTACACTGTGCGGCTGATTCAGAAAGAATTGATAGACACATTTTATTCTACGACGTCTCATTTCCTTCGTAACTCATTTTCCCATGGGATGAGCACAGCACATTTTTTTGCTCTTTATTTCAGAGTTGCAGGCCTGCTTTGAAATTGTTAGCCTATTTTGAACTTTCCAGGCATTGTCCTGGTCACAATTTTGACTTTAATCAAAATGTGCCACGCTCATCCCATAGGAAAAAGTGTTGCGAAGGAAATGAGACGTCGTAGAACAAAATCTATCTAGCAATTCTTTCGGAATCATGCGCAGAGTTTAAGAACCCAGTTTTGAGTTCTTACACTCTGTGTAAAAACCTAGCTTTGAGTTTTTACACTCTGCGCATGATTCAGAAAGAATTGATAGACAGATTTTGTTCTACGATGTCTCATTTCCTTCGTAACTCGTTTTCCCATGAGATAAGCACGGCATATGTTTTTTGCTCTTCATTTCAGAGTTGCAGGCCTGCTTTGAAATTGTTAGCCTATTTTGAACTTTCCAGACATTGTCCTGGTCACAATTTTGACTTTAATCAAAATGTGCCGCGCTCATCCCATAGGAAAAAGTGTTACGAAGGAAATGAGACGTCGTAGAACAAAATCTTTCTAGCAATTCTTTCGGCATCATGCGCAGAGTGTAAGAACCCAGTTTTGAGTTTTTACACTCTGTGTAAAAACCTAGCTTTGAGTTTTTATACTCTGTGCATGATTTAGAAAGAATTGATAGACAGATTTTGTTCTACGACGTCTCATTTGCTTTGTAACTCATTTTCCCATGAGATGAGCATGACACATGTTTTCTGCTCTTTATTTCAGAGTTGCAGGCCTGCTTTGAAATTGTTTGCCTATTTCGAACTTTCCAGGCATTGTCCTGATCACAATTTTGACTTTAATCAAAATGTGCCACGCTCATCCCGTGGGAAAAAGGTAACAAAGGAAATGAGACATCGCCAGCAGTTTATTAGCGTAGAGTATAAAAACTCAAAACTAGGCTTTTCAGGACACCGGTGCACCTTGAGGGTTCTAACTAGTCCCAAAAAATTGTTCATTTGGTACCTCAAATGGTGGACGATACATCACATTTGTAGGTATTCTACAAAAATTATAAATTATAATTAAAATGTACTTTTTAAATGTTAAAATAAAAATAAAACTCCAACCTAATATGTAGGTTGGAAATACATAAATTTCTTGTAATTTGTTCATAAAATATGTATATACGTAAATTACCTGTAACCACGAAATCACATTGACATCATTGTTACGAGTATTATGCACCAGGGTTACGTTTCGTTTCGTAGGAGTTACATCAATGAGCTGAGTTTGTTACAACTATGATCTGAGTTTGTTACATCTATTATCTGAGTTTGTTACGGCTATGTGATGAGTTTGTTACATCTATGAGCTGAATATGTTACATCTTGGGTATGAGTTTATTTCATTATTATTTCTCGTAGATGTTTCGTATCTGTGACTTGTTTATAGGATGACATATTTGAGAACAAACTCTGCTTCATTCACGGAGTTTGTGACATAAATGTTATGTCTAATGTAACACACGTTACGTAACATTTTCGTAACTACCCGGGGAAAAAAGATTATATATAATTATATATAATTATACATGAAAAATGGCCCTATATAATTATATATAATTATATACAACTATATATAACTATATATAATTATATCTAACTATATTTCCATTATTTATTTATTCTTTATTTCATACATTAATTAGTTGTAACAATAAAAATCGGTTTTTTATTCATCGTTGGTAGTTTCTAAACATCAAGTGAATTTAAAAAACAAAATTTTGAGAAAACAAAATTGTTGCCACAGGGAATCGAACCCTCGACCCTCTGAATTGACCGCATCATAGTGTCCCAATACTGACACGCTAGCCACTACACCATCGATCACTTATAGAAATTTTATCCATATGTCATACTTATAGGACATAGGCCAGAAAAATGTACAGAAATAACTTAAGTCAGTGCGGACCGTGACCGTGATCGTAAATACACACTCTGAAATTAAGTTATGAGAGGGACCTAACTTATGACGGGTCAGGTATACTGGAATTAAGTTTTGAGGCTTCACATAACTTACGAGGAGTCAGAGTTCCTGAAATGAAGTTGTGAGAGGTTACTTAACTTAAAAGGGTTTGGGTATGCTGGAATCAAGAATTATAATATATATATTATATGTCTCACTAGTTTTTATGAACATTAATTTTACGGGTTAATTAAAAAATATTCTAAGTCCTTTCTGTTGAATAATATGTATAATTATATAAAATTGCATATAATTGTATATAATTATGTATCATTGTGCACAATTATATATGAATATATGAAATTCTATATGAATCATATATAATTATATCTAATTATATACAAATCATATATAATTATATATGATCATATATGATTATATATAATCTTTTTTCCCCGGGTATTTCGGAACTGTGTTTGCTGGGGTACTACCTTAAATATAGGTTGTAGCAAAAACATCGAAGAAATTAAAATTGTAAAAAATATAATTCTTTACAACTCTGGTTATGTACGATTATGTCATAAAGTTAATAACAAACGAGAAAATTCAATAATCTGACATTCAAGGTGGAGCGTCCACCTCGAGTGCCTTTCCGTGGCCGGGCAGCCCCTTATATACGCGCTACGGCAAGGTCTTCTGTTGTCCCAGAGGTCCTTGCGCCGTGTCTCCTCGCTTCTAACGTCACGAGCGCTGATTGGTCGAGAGCGTGGCGTGATGTTTCACGCTATGCTCACGTGATGTATCACGTTATGATCACGTGATTTCTCGGCGCCTGATAGTCAGCTACCGTCGTTGCTTTGCGTAAGGTGGGTCCTCTTCTTTCAGGCGCCCGTTTTTAGGTTAATCCTCGTCAGAGGGCTGACACTCCCGAATTTTCGTGTCCTCGTTAGTGACCCCGCGTAAACTAATCCACCATGCGGTGCTAGTAGTCACCTGCAAAACCTACTTTCGGACTCCAGTCGCGCAGCGTCAACATCGTCTGCTTAATTCGTCTGCAAATTCGACCCGTTCGGATAATTCGCTTGTAATATTATAATTTAAAAGCATATGCGTATATGGGAAGGAAACAAATATTTACACTCGTTGAAATATGATGTATTATACAAATATTTATTGAAACACATAAGCAAATCACATTTTTTTTTGTTCCAATAATGGACTAGTCACTTCGTACAATGTTTGGCAATTTTTTTCTTGTCGAGATTGTTTTTTTGTTGTTCTGCGTTGAGACGTGCAGAATATTGCTGCATTCCAGGGCTTCTGGATCTTTTGGTACACTAAAAAGATGTGAATTTTCCTTGTTTGCTTGATAACCGAACGTCCCTGAGGTGCAGCCAAGGAGCACAAACGCCGGCATTCTTAAATATAAGCACAAAAATCACAAAAATTGTTTTTTTATTTTATCGCTGTACTCAAATTGTTTATTTTTTCATCACTTTGTGACACCACATTACGATTTTCTTATTAACGACAAATCGAGAAAACAAACAAAAATATCCACATGGCCACCACCTTCACCACGCGCACGCCACGCGACGAAAAAGATGACAAAATAATACGGAGAAGCGCTGTAGGGGTTTTGCAGGTGACTACTAGCGCCGCATGGTGGATTAGTTTACGCGGCGTCACTAACGGGGACACGATATTATTAAAAAATGTATCCCAGTCCCAGCCCCCTGATCCTCGTGTGGAACAGTGATCTTGTTACACTATATCTGCGCACGGTTTCCATTTTTAGGCACTCACCATACATAAAAAGTGCCTATTAGTATTGCCTTCCGAAAACCTATTTCTTATGAAAACAGCCATATAAACTTTATACCAACATATGTTGGCATATTATGCAAAAACAAAAAATTTTGGATTTTCCGTCTCCTGAGCCATCCGTCCTCACTCATAACTCAGCAACCCATGAACGGATCCGGTTCAAATTCATAGCACAGATTTGTTTTACTATAATCTCAAAACCATTTTTGACTCAATCCATTCAGAGAATGTTGAATATGAAATTTCCCAAAAAACAGCCATTTTTGAGCCAAAAAGCCATTTTTGTGTCCGCCCAGAGTCAGATCTCCGCAACCTGTGAACCAATGTTTTTGTAACTTATAGACTTTCTTTATAGGATCTTCTTTGAACCATTTTGTTTCAACGAAAATAACTTTTTTCTCAGTTTTTCATTCATTGCACGAAGATGCGTGAACGAATTTTTTTAATTTTCACCGTGTACTTTCATTTAAATACATTTCAACTATTTCAAGAGTTTAAAATGATTCGAACAATTTTAACATCGAATTTTTAATATTTATGTTTTATTCATTTGTAACTTTTTAACGTTTTCGCCAAACGTTAAAAAGTTTGGTGAAAAAAAACACTGATCGGACAAAAATCTTCAACATTTCTTACTATTCGATAAAATGTTATTTTTCTTTAAAATATAATGATTGATAATTAGTACACTTCCATGTATTTAGTTTTTCTTTTCAAACATTATTGTTACTTTCATGCAAAGAAAAAAATTATATGAAACATAACCTTATGTTCCTGAAATACACGATTTTCTTAATGAAAAAAAAAAACATCCCACACAATACACCACACTACAATCGATCGAATTGCACAAATTGTCACTTTAAAAAATCATTTGTCATATTTTTCATCATTATAATTTAAGTAAACAATAAAACAGCCGTGATTACGATGACAGATAAAAATCATCAATAAACGAAAGCAAATGTTGGCTGCATTATCTTGAACGCTTAAGCCCAGGGGGTGACCCACCAATGCTATCCTATATGGTGGAACGGTACGCCTGCCAGTGTATTTTTCGTTAGGTTGCTGGCCTATACGCGGCGCCACTAATCTTCTGCGCTGCCCCGCACACAAGAAGTCTAGAATACTAGTCTTCTTGTGTGCATTCTAGTCTAGTCTTCTTGCCCGCAACCGCACAGAAGATTAGTGGCGCAGCTGGTTGGTCGATTGTCGAACTAAACATCAGCCGTAATTTGGGTACGGCTCACCTCCCTGATTAAGCCCGAGACACAATGACAAGAATAAGAAATAGGGAATAAGAATCAGCTAATCGCCGCGCACTTTAGAGAAACTACGCCAATCGGATGGCTGATTTTATTTCTTATTTTTGTTATTGTGTCTCCGGCTTTATTTACACGCTTACAGCACGTATAGGGGGAATTCGGAAACGGGCGGACTGCGCTTGAGCGCTGCATAATCTGGCGTACTCATTGGTCAAAATGAATTTCGGGCGTGGCATTGTGGCGCGCGAAATTCAATTTGACCAATGGGTACTCCAGATTATGCAGCGCTCAAGCGCAGTGCGCCCGTGTAAGAATTCACCCATACATCGGCCACGGTCGTACATACAAGTCTGGAAACTCGGCCAAATTTCGAGGTCGAGGGTACTTTGCTTATCGAAGCACGAGAATAGTTCGTAATCTCTACGATCTATGCGCTGTCTGGGTATTCTCAAGCTTAACCTCAAAATCCCCGTGTCAGATATTATGCTCTCATACGTTGTGTTTCGCTGCAGGTGTGATTCAAATGATATTTAATAAAAAGAAAAGATTTTTCAAAGTTTGGCAAAAATGCCAAGACGGTGCGCTGTTCCTTATTGCAATACCAGCCGCAAAGTCAATAATGCGGAGGTGTCGGTTTTCCGAGTGCCAAATGATGATGTTTTGCGCTCGATATTCGACATGTTGTTAAATTAACTGGAAGTCTCTCATGTTTTTCAGACCCGCTTGGAGTCAGAGGTTTTTGAAAATAAGCATTTGCGTTTTAGTGCGTGTTATAATAGTCTACAATAATATTAAAAACAAATGATTAAAAAGCTAGGCTATTGCCGTGGCTATAGCGCTGTCTCTATCTCACTTCCCCCACCCATCATCATCCGTGCTTGCGCCAGAGAGAGTTTAGATCGCAGCGATCACAGTGACAAATTTATGAACTACACGTCTGGCATCAATAAGCAACGTACCCCCACCACGGGAGGTCCAGACCTGTGTGTACGACCTGACATCGGCATATAAAATGCTACTGGATATGACGCTCACAGCACTCAAAACGTTCAAGACGAATGCAGCCTATGCTATCTCACTGCCACGCGCCACGCCACACACATGATCAAATCACATATTACAATTGTCGACAAAAATATGGAAAAAAAATGTTAATGTCTTTTTGGCTGTTTTAAGCTAAGAAATTGGATTTTCTTTCTATTGGACCACTTCGATTTAAGAAAATATATAAAATTCTACGTAAGCAAACGAAATTTTTAAGATTTTACTGAAAATGGGATTCAAATAACTTCTTTTCAAAAAAATCGATTTTTTTTCTTCGTAATGTTGGGCTTTTTTCCTTCTATGACTACAATAGTTCCTTTGTGAATTATATTTACATCAAGAGTTACAATTTTTATGTAAAGAAATTGAATAAAGTGCAAAACGTACTTCAATTGTAATTCCAATTGTTAATTATTATAGTTTACAAAGAAAATATGTGAGAGAAGTAAAATTATTTATTTTAACATAATTGAAATCAACTATTTTAGTCATGGAAGGAAAAAAGATCAAAATTACGAGAAAAAAAAGTCGAACAAAATTTTTTTCAATATGAGAAGTTATTTGAATCCCATCTTCGGTAAAATCTCAAAAATTTCCTTTTTTTACGTAGAATTTTATGATTTTTCTTGAAAAAATTTGAAGGCGTCCCATTCAAAGGAAATCAAATTTTTTGAGCTTAAAGCAGCGATAAAGAAAAGAAAAATTTCTTAATTTTTGATATTTTTTTCAAAGAGTACATTGAAAAACAAACAAAAATGACCTCTCCTGGCAAATTAGGATATCGTGGTTATTGAGAAAGTTATGATTATTTTAAGAATATTTTTCCAAAAATCAATAACTTCGGTATGGTTTAAGATCGAGAGCTAAATATGTACATGCACACTTCTTTTTGCATGTGTAATAACATATTAAACAATAATAAAAAATCAAAGGGGGTCACCGACAAAACGTCGTTGAATTGACATGGAATGTGTACATGTATAGTGTACACATACGAATATTCTACTAAAAATAGAAATTTTGTTCTTCCTGGAAAATAAAAATTCCCATTTCTTCAAGAAAACGACTAATAGTAACACTACATTTTCGTACGTCATGGACAAGCAAAATTTGGCAGTTGAGGTTATGTTACCCTGTGTAAGTTTGGAGTGGGGAGAAAGCGTGATCGGGGTCGTCAAGTTATGGAAGCGTGTTGCTAAGTTATGAGCGCGGTCAAGTCATGGAAGATTCAGTTGTGGGAGCCTACACTGTACTTTTATATCGAATAATATTTTGATTATATTCAAATCTGTCATTAATAACGATTAATATAATTTATCAGAGTAATTAATCGATGTTCACAATGAATCAAAGAGTTTGAATTACGTTGTGAGTGCATATTAAAACGTCCCCAAGGGACCTGTTAACCAACATTTAAAATATATTCGATCACAATGGAATAAATCAAGACAATAATCAAGAATACAAAGCGCGAAACGCGGAGGGGTTTGGGGGGCGAAGCCCCCCAACCAGTACGCGAAGCTTACTTGTTTCGTCTTTTTTCTCGTTTTCTACCGTGTTTTTGTTTTTTTCTCTTCTCGATTTTTGAAGTAAAAACCGTTTTTCAGACAAAAAGTGAACACCAGAATGTCGGTGTATGCTCAGTAAAAAAAACTCGCCAAGTACTTTTTATTTTTTTGATTCTTTTTTTTATTAGTAATTTCTCTTTGTTAACAATTTTCACTTGAATTCACTATTTTTTAAATTTTTACCGTTAAGATTTTTTCGAATTTTTTTATTCTAACTCCACCCCAAAAATCTCGATTGCAAAGTTAAGGTTACATTGGGAAACTACATGTGCTTGGCAATGCGTGCTGTGAGTTTCATGTCTATTCCTTCCACAACTTTTTGTAAGAAGACTAAACTAGAAATACTTTCGTAAATGTGCTTGTCTACAATTTTTGCAGACCATTTTGCTTCATCATAAGGGAAGCTTCGTTTTCGTGAAAAAATTTTTTTTCGCGATTTTTATGCCATTTTGTTCAAAATGTCCTAAAACATCGAGAAATCATATTTAGAAAAAATGTCTGGATGGATGTGTGTGTGTGTGTGTGTGTGTGTGTGTGTGTGTGTGTGTGTGTATGTATCCTGAGTTTCAGATGTAAATGTTTAATAACTCGAAAACGCTTCGAGATATCAAGCTAAAATTTGGCACACTTGTCGAGCACGAATTGCTCTTCGTTATGAATTTTTTTTTTTTAATTATAACGGGTGTTCAGATTTTATCGACTTTTTTCGTTTTCGCCAGAATGGCGTAAACGCTTTAGCCTCTGCAATTTTCAAGATATTGTACTTAAGATTTGTACAGAATTAGTATAGCTATTAAGGTTGTTTGGTATTGAATTTGGCAAAAATCTATCGAGATATTAAAATTTTATGAAATTTTAAATTTTTTGAAAAATCGCCTAAACGCTCTAACTTGCGCAATTTTTAAGATATTGTACTGAAACTTTGTACAGAGGTAATACAGCTGTGAAGGTTGGTCGCTATTAAATTTGGCAAAAATCTATCGAGGGATTAAAATTTTATGAAATTTTGATTTTTTTGAAAAATAGCGCAAGCGCTCTAACTTGCACAATTTTCAATATATTTCACTGAAACTTTATACAGAACTTGTATAGCTATCAAGGTTGTTCGCTATTAAATTTGGGAAAAATCCATCGAGGGATTAAAATTTTATGAAATTTTGAATTTTTTGAAAAATAGCGCAAGCACTCTAACTTACACAATTTTCGATATATTTTACAGAAACTTCGTACAATACTTAATTGATCGAATTTGCACATTGATTACTAATATTTTTCAATAGTTAACACAGCTTCCTTTATGAGGAAGCCAAATTTGATCGCCATACCGTGTGTGAAAGGAAGCTATGTAAACTATGGATAAAGATGAGGAAGCAATGTGCAAATTTCAATTTGCAGGGTGTTGGCGTTTTTGGGGGTGTTATATTTATGTACACATAAATGAAAAATGAACAATTATTTTTCATCCTCTTCCGTTTTAACACCTTTCAAAGTACATTTTTTTTTCGACAAGAGTGTATCCTCCGATTTTTTTCAAATAAATTGACAAAAAAGCACTTTCAAAACAGCATTTTTTGATCGCTATCCCATAATGGAGAAATCATTTTTCGATTTTTTCTGTGTGTATGAAACTTTGAAAAATGTGTTTTTAATGTATGGTTGGATCCATGATTGCTCGAAGAGCATTTCGGGGTCAAAATTTTGATTGCTTTGCCATTCTCACATCTTATTATATGTTATAAGAAGTGACGATTCACCAAATTACAGCCTCTTTACTTTAGAGGTTTTCGAGAAAAAAAATATTGGGTATTTCCATGTTTAGGAAAGTTAACTTTGTTACTTCCTTGCTCGCTCCTTACGGACAACTGAAAAAAATTATTAAAAAATATTATCCCACGTGAATAAGTCCAAATTTTCCGAAAAAAATATCAATTTTACCCTAAGGGTAGTAACTACCCCATAAAAACGTGTTTAAATTAAAAAATCTGTGTTTTGAAGGCGAGCACCGTAAAAAAAAATCTTTTTTATTTTTTCTTCGGAAAGTTTATGCCATTTTCCACAAATAAAAAAATTAACAGAGTGGGATGAGCAGAGGATCATCGTCGAATATAGTATTTTGTGCATCTAGGGCCAGAGATAAGTTTTTTTGTCGAGCGTGAAGTTTGCCGCAACGAGCAAAACGAGGGCTGCAACCATGCGAGACGAAAGACGAATCTCTGGCCCACGTTGCACACGATCTTTTTTTCCCCATGGGAGATTTGAGAGTCTTTTTACTATATGCGTGGATAGCCAGGAAGAGGCTCTTAGCTGTCAGAAAAGAGCTTCTTTTCAGCTGTCTACGCATATGGTGAAAAGCACGAAAATCTTGCATGGGTGAAAAAAAAATATTTAATTTTTTTTCGATTTTTTTTCAAACGCATATTTTTTTTCTAAAACTACATTCAATTCAACGTAAGAAAAGTTTCATACCTTTTTCTGCTACTACTAATATGTTCCGAGATATGATTTTTTTAATATTGGACATTTTATGCATGAATAAAATTCGTATCTCGGAAACTACCGGTTGTAGCCAACATTATTATAGGACCATTTCTATGTGAAATTGACTCATACTTCCGAAAAAAAGACTACAATTGAAAAAACGATGATTCGCTCTTGTCATTGTCATCAACAATTTATTTTTTTCAAGAATTATATTTCTTTCATATCTTAAGCTAATCAGACGTGAGACAAATCTAAATGTAGTTTGAGTTATTACTCCTACATTCCAAAATATGAATTCTTGTCATTGAATTTAAAAAATAAAATTTGTTGTAGTTTTTTCAAAACTTCAACTAATCTGACGTAAGAAAAGTTTTGATTTAAATTCAACTACTGTCTATAGATTCCAAGATATAGATTTTTGGAATATTCGTCATTTTTTCAGCTATAAAGCAGTAGCCGCGCTACTCCATCATAGCTACCACTGAGAGCCTCTGTTTTATATTGAATTAATTGAAAAAGTAATTTGTAGCATTTCTTTTTTTAACTTGAGTTATTTTTGTTTGGTAAAATCAACCAAATTACCGGAATAAAAGTCCTATAATTAAAATAGCTGTAACCGACGATTTTCAAGATATGAATTTTGTGTATGCAAAAATTGTATAAAAATGAAAAATATTCAAAAATTCATATTTCAGAATGTATGAGTAGTAACTCAAACTACATTTAGATTTTTCTCCCGTCTGATTAGCTTAAGATATGAAAAAAAATATAATTATTGAAAAAAATAAATTGTTGATGACAATGACAAGAGCGAATCATCGTTTTTTCAATTGTAGTATTTTTTTCGGAAATATGAGCCAATTTTACATAGAAAAGGTCCTATAATAATGTTGGCTACAACCGGTAGTTTCCGAGATACGAATTTTATTCATGCATAAAATGTCCAATATTAAAAAAATCATATCTCGGAACATATTAATAATAGCAAAAATAGCTACAGAACTTTTCTTACGTTGAATTAAATCTAGTTTTAGAAAAAAAATATACGTTCGAAAAAAAATCGAAAAAAAAAATGAATAATTTATTCGACGATGATCCTCTGCTCATCCTATACTCTGTTAATTTTTTCATTTGTGGAAAATGGCATAAACTTTCCGAAGAAAAAAAAACGATTTTTACACACGTCACATCATGTATGTTCAGATACGGCTTCACGCTGCCAACTTGTCTTGGTACCTGATCAGATGTAAACATATATGAGATCTATATAGCAGAGTCTGGTCCCGTATTTAATTGGATATGATCTTATACGAACAGATACGTTCACATATCACATCATGTATGTTCAGATACGAATTTACGGTGCCAACTTGCCTTGCATGAACATATCCACTTAGATATGTACTTTTTTCTCGGGTAGGTACGCTACGAAAATGAAATAAAAAAAATCGATTTTTTGAAAATCCTGACTGCTTTAACCCCTTAGGTAATGTCGTAATGAAAAACACAACTTTGCACTTTATGTGCATCGTTCTGGAAATTGTGATGAAAAATTGATTCTGAAAAATAAACAAAATTATTAGATGCGGTCTTCTATTTATTAAGAATATTGAGATCAGATAAATTAAAGCGAATATTAAGGTGAGAGAAAAAATTGGTAAGGTCCTTAGTAACGCAAAAGGAAAAAAGTGTCATGAGCAAAATTATCGCGATAAAGTATTTATAGTTCTGTATGATTTATTCATACTTTACTCCATAATTATTTTACTTATTATTGTGAAGAGAAATCCTTCCACAGATCTTTTCCTCGAATTTCGCCTTCTTTCGACTATATTCTCAACGATTATACAAAATTCTGCAAAATAAATTTTTCATATTTTTCATGGTGCAGGATTCCCAATAATTTTTCAATATAAACATACAACAGCCAACGACGTAGATACATCGTGAACATCATGAGTTTATGTTGTCGAAGTCGAGATAAGCGTCATTTATCATACACACTAGAGATTTCACGCCATAATCTTTGCCTTACGTTGAATTTAACATGAGATTCGTAGGTGTTGGCCGATTATGTAAGCCAGATAAGCACATGTCACCATTGTGGCGTGGAAGGTGCCCGAGGGGATTGTCGTTCGAGTGGAAAATGGAAGATTGAGTGTGAAACGAACCCTCTGTGAACCTCTTGTCCGGCTTGTGACGACAAGTTAAATATCTGAATATCGCAAACATTCTGCTGACAATGCACCAATTTGGTTGTGCAAACCGTAAATTCACGAAGTACAAGATTCCTGAATATTTCGGTATCCGAGGAGGAACCGTCATGAAAATGTAGAAGTTATATATTTGATATATTTCATTTTCAATGTCACATAAAATGGTCAAAAGTTCGATATCTATTATATACTCGCTATCATATATGCGCCATATACGAATATATATAATATTTATATATATATATATATATATATATATATATATATATACACTGCCTTCAAAAAATTTGAAAATATTCGCCTCGCTTCCGCGCCGCATACAAAGTTTCACTGCTCTTTTCAAACTGAGAATACTTCAATTCAACAAGCGGCGTTTCAAAGAGAACATATTCAGCTTCAATTCGCGTTTTCCAAAAAAATTTTGATTTTTTTTTTAACCTGGTACGCTCTTTGAAACATGGGCTTTTTTGGCGTTGAAACTTTGGCACACGATTCATGAAATTTTTTTTTTCAATACTTTTACTTTTTTCATACTTGACATTTTCGCTTAAGCTCTACAGTTTTTGAGCTACGTTGGATCTTACAAAGTCTGTCTTTTCTAGCCAAAAGTAAAATTACTTTGCAAACAAAAATCGTACAAAAAAACTTCACAAACAAAAATGAAGCGGTGCTAACCCTTTCAAATGAACCGTAGATAAAAAAGTCCTTACGTTAGGCGCCCAATTTGCGATGGTCGAAAAAAGGCCAAAAAACCGTCACATTCAAAAGTGCATACCGAGTCGAAAAAAAATTATAAAAAATATCCAAAAAAAGAAAACGAGGCCGAATTTCTAACCGTTAAAACACTTTTTTTTTTAAAATTCGATTATCTTTGTTTTAACGCCGTTATGTAACTTCTAGTGCGGCAATAAATATCGATAGGTATATCCAAACTTTTAAGCGGGGGTATCGATAGGTATATCCATCATAGATAGGATCCATATAAATTGCGGCAAAAGTTTAGTATTCGTATATATCCCCTATATATTTTGGATACATAATTCATCCTTGGCATATATGAATTATCTATTCCCGATATATCAAAAAATAAACTTCTGCTTATACATTATTTCCATGGGGCAAAATCGAAGGTGAAGACAAAATGTTACTTATGGAGGTTAATCAATTGTAGGGGGTTCAAAAACCATCGGAATTAGAATGATCACCCATATTAGAACAAACAGAATGTACAAAGTACGGTAGTAAAACGTTTGCAAACATTGAATCAGAAAGGGTGTCCTGGGATAAAGAGAGAGCCGCTTGCACGAGGAATGGAATGGTGAAGGGGAATTGATTGGGATGAAGCAAAATAGTAAATGAATGTGACGTATTTCGTGAATCGCCAAGGAAGGATTGAGAGGAAAAGAAGTAAAGGGTGAATTAGAGGCGTTTTACTCGGAGAGCGATCGATGAATAGAAGCTTGCACTGGAAATGTGCGATCAGGGGTTTGGAAAATCTAAGCTAGACTCTTAGATAAATGAGACTCTTGTAAATGTATAAAATACGTTCGATACTTGCTAACGATGTACATACACAATTGTTTCTTCATCCTCCTCCGTCTCTCACTCCATTTTGGTCTCGATTTCTGCGATATTCGCGTCTGCCATTGGTCTGGTGCATAGTTGTAATCTGTTCACATTAATGTTTTACCTTCCAGTAATTTTTGCAACACTAGAGTATATACGTACTCTCGGTGTTTTGCTTGTATAAACAACGTTTAGCCCACACAAATACCCGTATATTCCGACGCATTCCGCTGGAACTACACAATGGTGAAGGTAATACACCATGTGCCTCCGTTTCTATTTGGCTTTCTGGCTGCTTTACTTCACCTCCCTCGAAAAGCTTTAGCTTCCCTTTCGCCCTCTCTCTCTCTCTCTTTCTCTCTCTTACTCGAGCCCCGACTTATGGGCTAATGAATTTAACGACCAACCGCAATTACCACTTGGTTCACCGTATATTTCTCCTCCCCGCACCGTATCGTGTTTTCCGATGAAGTAACGAGCAAGTCGGGCGAAGAATTTTTAGGCAACAGTGAACAGGCCAATGAGAGAGCCCTTCACAAGAGTTACGGATGGTTGCCTTCTTTTATCAAACTTTTCCTACAAAATAACAATGGCCTCTCGCTTTTCTTCCCGGTCATTCCTGAGGCTCGTCGCGTTCCCCGAATTTTTGACGAGAATATGAGAAAACCATAAAAAGGAGGATTTCTCTGTCCCGTTGACCACGAGACAGAGAAAGGGAAAATAAGGGTACACGAAGACATTTTGCGGTCACAACCGGGCTTCGCGAAAGATTATGTTCGTTTCATTAAAAAACACTTAACGATGCTCTTTCCTTGACGGTACCCTTCTTCCTACCCTTTTTTACCCTTTTTCATAGAAGGGTAACCATGTTTATAGCTGTCTCAATGATCGATGTGGTGGTAGTGAACAATTTTATGGTACATTGACGACACTTTTGCAAGCCTCAATGCTTGAAATTTCACCCTTAAATTTTGTTGCTTCTTTAGCAGAGGAAAGACAGGAGCCGAGTTTCGCGAAATTGTGCCAATTGAATTCTCGAATGTCGGGCAAGATGAGAGTTTCATGAGGCCGAGACTCGAGGACGAGAACTCGTGGAATTGCAGCGTACAAAATGCACAAGATATGATGATTATGTTGATCGAGCTTTGCTCAAGTCTCTTCGTGAAATAAAAAAAGTATCTATTTTTTACGTTCTTGACTTTGAGGGATGAAAAAAAAATGTCAGTCTTTGAGAATTTTTTTCTTAAACACAACTCATTATTGAAGAATTGAATTATTGTGATTTCATTGAGTATATATTCAACTTCTATCATAGCGATCTTTATTGAAAAATCATCGAAACAGAGATACAAATATTATCATAATGACAGAACAAATCTCTGAATTGTCACGTTGATATCTTGATGGAGGGTTATCGGAAAAAAATTAATATTTATACGAATGTAGTTATTGTTATGCATACTGTTATGCATATCCTTTTTTTCTCGAACGGTTTACAAAATGCCGACTAATTGAATTTTTGTTAATTGATCAGACACTTTTTTTTATTCAAGCGGGTTTAAAAATACAAACCGCTCCCGTAACAGAGCCGGCTATGGGGGGTTAGGGGAGTATTTTTCCTGGAACTTAGGTACCCCCGCTACTGACGTGCGTTCACGCTGTCGAAATTCACTTCGCGCTCCCAGAATAGAGCCGCGGTGACTGAGTAATATTTATTCGGGCTTTAGTGTTATTTATTCGTGTTGATATATATCAGATACGGGAAAAATATACATTTTTTATTGAATGACATGCTTTTGTATGAAATGCATGCCCAACACAAAACAGAACACTTTATTTAAAATGACTATGCGAATACTTATTTCGATTAAATTTTGATTATCTGCATTTCTGACAAGCAATTAAAATTATTTCATGTTTGAAATTTTTTGTCTAAATATCTTCAGAGCGATTTCAGTAAATCATGACAGTACAAATTGAAACTGCCTTTTTAAATTATTTACCACTTTAATTAAATTAATCAAAGCGAATTTATACGCTATTTCATTGAGCTAGCGTGCGGCATTATTGAGGGAGACGAATATGAAACCCGAGGTGAGTCGGTAGTGGGGGTACCGCTCGAGCGAGAATGAGGGGAGCGGCTCTATTGTGGGTGGCTCTATTACGGGAGTGGACTGTAGTTGTTATCACAATCTTTCAAATCAGCTACGTATAGACTTAGCTACTGCGATTACATATATTAAAAAGCTTCCTTCATAAGGAAGCAAAATGAAAAAAAAATTGACAAACGACTTAAGGATCTATTGCCTATACAGTCCCAGCCAAAAATTATATTTTATTGAAATTTTCGTACTTTGTGATACAATAAAAATCTGATAAAATTCAGCAACATTTGGCTTGCCATAAACAACAATTATCAATAATAATATTCCCCACAAGTTATCAATGAATTGTTCAAGCAAATAATTATTCAAGAATATTTGGTAAGATCTTTTTTTTTCTCAAACAAATCGAATGCGTTTATTTTTCTAAACGCATTTGATTTTTTCAGAATTTTCTCTCCATTTTGAAATTTCCGTTTTGAAATTTTTATAATGACTTTGTTTATGTATTTTTTAGCTTAGTGTCTTTGGAACTTTTCAAAGCTGACGATAAGCCTGTATACAAAAACGTTCAAAATTGGCAATTTTTTTTTTTTATTTCAGAATGTTTTTTATAAAATTTCAATATCGTGAGAAAATTCTGAAATAATTCATGTGTTCAGAAAAATTAACGCATTCGATTTTTGGAAAAAAAACAACTTGCCGAAAAATTGTCAAATATTTATTTGTTTAAACAATTTACTTTAGGGCAATATTATTATTGATAATTGTTGTTTATGGCATACCAAATATTGCTGAATTTTTTCAGATTTGTATTGTATCACCATGTACGGAAATTTCAATCAGATTCAATTTTTGGCTGGGACTGTCTAGGCAATACATCCGTCTTCGAGTATTTGCTGGGTCAAGAAGTCATTTTGGTCTAAATTTGATCTACATATTTTTGAAAACGTATAACGTAAGTGTGCCGAATACTGGGGACCTAAGCTTTACAGGCCATTAGCAGAAGAAAATCTTTATTTCAAATTGTCTCAGGGTAAAAAGTGTATTGGTATTGTTGGAAAACGTGGAATCTCAGTTAACGAATGCCCACCTCATTTTCGTTATTATTTATATTATTTAATTGTAATTTTGAAAAATTCGTAGATATGCAAATGTACCGAATACTGTTCTACACTTTTGTGCAACATGCGTTTGACATTCGTTTGTCATGTGTTTGACAAACGTCCCTATTACTGGCGTATGCCTTTCCCGAATATTGTTGTACTCGTTTGATGTCCGAAGGGCGAGGTTATACATTGGGCCACAGTATTCGGTGCACACGATTCTTACTGTGCACCAAATTATGTATTTTCGGCCAAATATTTAACTTGCTCGACTATTTTCGCACTCAACTGCTTCAATGAGTCCTTTATAATATATTGAATCTTATTTCAACTAATTCGATGCTTTTTTAATTATAAACCAGGGGGGTGACATCAGACCGCTAGAATCGACACATAAATAGCAATACTTATGTTACGTCAAATTTCGTCAATCGTGGCGCTACACAGTAGGAGAAAAGCCCAAAAACCTGGCCAAAACCTCAAATGACCTTTGACGGAAATGAAAATTGGCTTACAGGGGTTTTCAAGGTCGCTGATTACGAGTCTGAAAGCCAAATTATCGTCAACAAAATGGCCGATCCAATATGGCTGACATGAATGTTAAAAAGTTGCCAGATGTCGACAAAAATTGGTATTTACGGGTTTTCAAGGTCGCTGATTACGAATCCGCAAGCCAAATTATCGTAAAAAAATGGCCGATCCAATATGGCCAACATGAACGTTAAAAAGTTACCAGATGTTGACAAAAATTGGTATATACGGGTTTTCAAGGTCGCTGATTACCAATCCGATATCTATTGTTTATAACTTGCAACAAAGAGCTTAGAGCAAATTGTTATAAACAAATTGGCCGAGTATCCTGCTAAATAGATAAATTAGTATATAAAAAAAAATCATCAGGCACTACAACTGTACGTCCGGTGTCCTTGGAAATTTTTTCTACCATAAATTCGATCAAGGAAGCGAATTTATCGGATAAATGCTCGCTGATTATCAGAAATACTTCTTTCCTTGTCAGCACCAATTCTTTGTAACCGGATCCTGTAATAAAGACATAAAATTGTAGAAAATTCCCGTGTAGAAATGTGATAGGGCAACCATTAGTTGATTCTTGCCCCTGATCCGCCCTGCCTGATCCGATTTTCCTGGCAGGGCCCTGACATGGAACTTAACGACCTGGTCCCTAGTTATTACATTGAAATAATAATCACTTATTACCAGTGCCCTGCATGATCAGAATATGAACAGTTTCCGACGACGTTATTTTTACACTTTTAAGCAAAACATATTTTTATTTTATTACCCTGGCAGGGCTCTGATGTGAAAACTAATTGGATTGCCCTGAGTATTTATTAAAATAAAATTATTTGTATATCGGCTTTCAGTAGTATAATAATAATAATAATAATAATAATAATAATAATAATAATAATAATAATAATAATAATAAATAACAATAATAGTAATAACAATAATAATAAATTAACAATCATTGCCTCGTTTATTATTATTATTATTATTATTATTATTATTATTATTATTATTATTATTATTATTATTATTATTATTATTATTATTATTATTAAATTATTATTTACTTTTATCCCGCGAGAATAACAAGCAATTGTGCGCCTGTCACAAGTTCGTTACGTAGGCAGAGGATTATTATTATTATCACGACGAACCGCATCGCGTTAGTTCCGAGACTTGACGCGAGATGGCGCAGGACAGCAACCGTTGAACTCGCATACGGATAATGTGTTCAGTATGCTTATATAGACGGGTGCGAGCACGGATGTTAGCAGAAGTCGATGTCGGAAGAATCCATACAAGGAGTTCCTGCCGTCTTATGTAATTGTACTTATTTATTTAATTCTCGTAGAGAATTTTCGTTCACTCGGAATCTAATATTCTCTTCGAGGATTGCCAAAAGAAAAGTGTACCCTAAGAAAGGGTTGCCTCGAAATAAATAATAAGATGCATGCATTGAAAAAGGAGTACCTGGTAAAAACGAATTGTTCAAAAAGCGCTTCGGTGTATGATCGCGACCGTGATCAGGGCCTTTAAGGGCATGATTCTAAAAATCTTAGGGGCCTGATCAGGATCTGCTAGGGCCGGATCATATCGTCATAGGGGCCTGATCATGATCGCCGGATCCGAAAATGGCCAGCCAGGTGTTACATGGCTAAACAGGGCCTGTTAGGATGAGCGGATCATTTCCCTACATTAGTTAGGGAGGGCAAGTCAGGGGCAGAAGTTTTTCCCTACCAAAATTTCTACACGGGTTGGTGTTGAAGGAAAAGATAAAATTTTCAATTAATACAATAACTTGAACAATGTACATTATTTTACCAAATAAATAACCGCAATAATTGAAATAATTTTAAAAAAATTAGACAGAAAATATTGACATGGATTTGGTTAAAAGAAAGCTTTGCTTACTATATAATATATATATATTCAAATATTTTATTTGAATGTTATAACATTTCATTCATATTTAAGAAATTTTTATGTGGTTGATTTTAATATGTATATATATATATATATATATATGCATACGTATATATCATAATTAAAGCACAGAAAATTTATATATATTTATATATATATATATATATATATATATATATATATATATATAGAGTTACCTGCGGAAAACGTGCGTCTTGTCCGTTATGATTTTTTTCGCATCGTGCGGTAGCCGAGCGTGCACGCGGCACTATTGAGCAGCCTCTGCGCCTCTACCTGAGAATGGGTGAAATAGCATCATAACGGACAAGACGGCTGTTATACGCTTGAAATAAATTATTTTAATATATATGTATGTGTATATATATATATATATATATATATATGCTCAACTGACCCTATTTCGAAAATTTATTTTTTGGGGTTTTGGCCAGGTTTTTGGGCTTTTCTCCTACTGTGCGCTAGTAGTAACCCGCCCGCCGCGCCCGCCGCTTTCAGTGCCAGGATGGAGGGTCAGTACTCTCCTCCACGCAGGGAGGTGACGTCGCTATCTATCCCTCTCCCTGGCTCCCGGTCCTCGCACCCGGGCTTCCGGGCCGCCCTCCTGCGCCGCCCGGGTGACAACTAGCGCCACGTAGAGGAACGAGAGGAACTGAAAATCCGTTGCAAAAAGTGGGCCACTTTGGCAGTACAGGGATAGATAGCGTTGTCACCCCCCTGTTATAAACTATGCCTTTTTGCCAGACCTCATCCTTAACCTAATCGATAAAGAATCGAGCGTTTTTTACTTCGCTCGGTAGCTGCCATGAATTACGGGAAAATACGAGTTAAATACAATTCACTCATACTCGATATTTATTTTAAGTGAAAATATGTTAACTAAAGATTATTAAAAAAAAAAAAAACATTACATTTATTGAACGTAAATTGAATTTGTTCTAATAAGAAATAGACTGGACGAACAGTATTCGGTACACTTACTTTACTTCGAAGAAATGCAAACAAATTTTTTTTCATGTTCACAGTGGCTTTTCCTCTTAATTTTTGGTACCAAATGGAGTTGAGTTACACGGGGTCAAAACTAATTTTTAATACATCAACTAGAATGTTTGAAAAATGTTCTGTAATTTTTTAAGATTTTTCCGACCAATAGTTTGGTCACAATACTTGTTCAAAAATAGGCCAGGTCAAATCGACCCAGATAAGTGTGACCACGGAGGGTTAAGCTCTCCGGTTGGACTGGATGGAATCCGCGTTCAATTACTCCCGGCAAAGATGCAGATTGAATGCGTTATTGTATAAATAACGTAGATTGATTGAGTCTTATGACGGAAACCCTTTAATTTATAGATTCTTAGACACCTTTCTTTTTTTTTATTTACCGTTCGCCAAGGTCTTTTCATAAATAAGCATGTACATCAATTTCGGGGAGCATGAACCTTAACAAACGATGATTTTTTTTAAGTGAGGTAACTACGTGTACGTTTCCAATTTGCACAATTTTCCGAAGTAGATGTTCGACTACATAATTGCCTCACTAGTTTTTTAAGTTTTTGTCCCGTGACTTCTTTACTCTCTGACTTTCCCAATTTTAATTCTCCCAGTAGTAATCTCTCTACAAAGCCAATGAATATTTATGAAACTGACTCGTTCACGTTTCCGCGAATATTCTCTGGCTCTACGTTAACTGCGTACGCATTAACGTATTATATTTCCCGCATACGTTAGTTTCAAAGAAATCGGCCGCATATGCAAATGGTCAGCTTGGTACACGACAACGATAAGCGTGTGTCCCGAACGAAGATCTTGAGGGAGAAAAAAAGCCACTTGCTTTTTTGTTCCAAAATCCAGATTGTGGACCAACACTGTGATACGTGGCTGGGGCTGAATGCGGTTTCGTATGGAGCAATGAAAATGCAATCTGTGGGCATGGAGAAAATCCGCTTTACGAACTAAAGCTCTTGATGCTCTCAGAGTCATTTCATCTTGCCTTCTCTCTTCGATTCTCCCGGACGCGAATCATTATGATCTTTTACCAGAGAGTCCGAGAAATAGTTTATTCCCTTTCCTGTTCCGTAACTAGTATCGCTCGCAGCGAAATCATTTTCATCTCTATTTGAATATGAAATACGTCTCCGTTCAGCTTCTCGCGCAGGGACAATATAATTGAATGACGCTCGAACTTGTCCACTGAATTAATGAATTATTTCTCTGTTTATTGCTCTCTCGATGTCTTGGCAACTCTTGTAACATTATGATGCCCCGAAAGCCGTTTATCCTCGACATAAAATCCTCGTGGTGCCCGTGGAAATCCGTCGGAAAGCGCCGCGATAGAAGGTAGCCCAGTCACGTGCAAGGAAAAGGACGGAAAAATGAATAGACACGGAGAGAACGAAAGAAAGGTTAAGATTGCCATCGCGTAACCATTTCTCCCTATTCTCGACGTTTTTTCTTCATTCTCTTTCTCGCTATGATGCTTTTTGATGTTCTCGTTTGATACTGCATAAATATGGGACATTCTACGTCGACTCACATGGTTATCGGCTTGACCCTCTTAGATTGAGTTGATAAATTTTTTTGGGGCATATTTTGGCCCAAAAAAAGGTTATTTTTTCTGATTCTTATGACTTGTTTTACTCCATAAAATAATTTTTTTCCATAACTTTTGAGTAAAAATAAATTTGGACCAGGTTTGAAATTTTGAAATTTATTTTTCAGAATATTTATAACTAAAAAAAAAAGTATTTTCATCATAACTTAAGAGTGGGCCGAGAATAATTTATATTTGTTTTTGAGGGGATCGAGTCAGTTGAAATCTAAAAAAAATCGATTTTTTTTTAATTCAATTTTTATGTTCTTTGATCACTTTTGCATCTATTTTTGAAGCAATGAGTCGAAGTTTCAAAAAATGGCTAAGTTACGGGTCAAAATGTCCCAAAATAAGTAAAAAAATGAATACAAGGGAATATAATTTTAAAACAATTCCGAAAAATCCGAATTTTTATATATAAATTTGTAAAATATCACTCGGAGACGATCGATTTTTTAAAATTTTTTTTCAATGCTTTTGTAGAAAAAAAATCTAAACCGCAGACAAAAATTTTAGAGGCACTGGATAATGACTCTTATAATTTTTACATGAAAGTCCCATATGTTAAGAATGATTTTACAATTCTTACATCACCGGAATGCGGAATGATGCAGAAAATCGACATCAATAATTCAATTCGGCTTGCTCAGAATTGCCATATCGCTTAACACATTTATACATTTACTATTATGCGCGCGAAATATGTAAACAAGCAGAAGTGTATTATAGGCTGCGTTCGTCTTGGACACTTACACGCTTTCAGCACGAATGTATGAATATAGATCGACATAAATGCTACTGAATGTGGCGCTCATAGCACTCGAAGCGTCCAAGTGAATGCAGCCTTGGACACTTACGCGCTTCGAGCACGTATGCATAGATCCCCTACATTCGTTTTGGAAGCTTAGGCGCGTGTGCGCGCCGTATCCTGTAACATTTTATATGTCGATGTATTTATACCTACGTGCTTAAAGCGCGTAAGCGTCCAAAACGAATGCGGCTAAACTACTACAGGATGTCGCGCTCACAGCGCTAAAAGCGTCCAAGGCGAATAGTCTCGCGCGAGAGCCTCGGTGAGAGGTGTCAGCGATAGTGTACAACTAGCATCACGCTGCAGCTAATTCAAGCATTCTGATTGGTTCATGCATTACATCCAGCCAATCAGAACGCTTGGATAAATGAGTGGTGCGTAGTCAAAAAAATGCAAAAAATTGGTATCGTGTAACACAGGCTTCGGCCCTTGCTACTTGTGACTAACCTCACTGTTATGATAGTTTCGTCGGTGCTTTTAGTTTAGCGTAATTTATTATTTATTTGTGATGTGTTTGCTAGTGAATATTTTCAAAAAGTATATACGAGCGAAAATGGATGTGTTTTCTGAAAATATATTCATTTGCCACTGCATCCGCTCAACGAAAATAAATTTGTTGTCGTCACGCGTGGATAGCAAGGAAAGCGACATTTCGTTTTGTCGCGATAATTTTGCTACAATTGTGCAAATATAATGGTAATTGTGACCATTTTTTATTTTTATTTTTTCATTTTTTTATGTATTTGAAATTTTTTAAATTCGTCAATAAAAATTAGAAGTTGTGCAGAAAAAATAGTTTTCTGTGTGAAAAATGTGACACATTTTTCGTTCTGTAGACAAAATTTAGCAGCTGCGGGAGAGTGAAATGAAAAAAGTTCCATCAGAAGAGCAAGATTAACTGAATAATTATAAAACTGCTCCGTCCCTTTGAAATGGAGGCCTGAAAAAAGGGCCGCACTGATCCCGGATGAGAATTCGTTGCGAAGAAAATGAAACTAGTTAGACCTCGATCCGTTGACCGGTCTTTTCTGACTCATGCGCAGACTGAAAAAACTCGAAACACTGCGCATCAGGGTGACGGTGGACCTTAATGGTTTGACTTTGTGCCAAGAATTTTTTTTTTACCAAATAATGATTTTTTTAAATTTCTTTCATCTTACAAGGAACCATGGATGAAATATTCCGATTAAAAATTTTTTACCAAATTTTTTTTCTTTAGTGAAAGAAAAAATATGAATTATTTGCCGCCCACTCTCAAATCATGATAAAAATACTTGTTATTAGTTATAAATTTTATGAAAAAAAATTTAGAATTTTAAACCTGGTCTAAATTCGTTTTTAGTCAAAAGCTATGGAAACAAAATTATTTTATGGGTTAAAACAAGTGATCTTACCTGCAATGCCCCATACATATCACAACCTAGTACAGCGAAGCACTAGATCTCTCAAGAGTTACTCGAGGTTCATTCGTTTTTTTGTCGTTCATTTTATAGTATTTTCCGTCTCTTATGATAAGAGCCGGTATTCTTCTTGAAGTTATTTATCACATATACGTTGGTTTTTCTAAAAATTCTCTAAAAATGCCAGCTATGATAGTACACTCAGATATTTGCACATCTCGAGGGGTGAAAGGACTGAAAGGGTGAGAATAAAAGATATCGATCCAGCTTTGTCCATGATTTTTGAAATAATGGGCTTATGATTTTGTCATATAATTCTCTTCAATTACACAGCCACACAAAAAGAAAAAAAATCGGCCTGGGGGTCTGACTATGTACACTGTATGTTTTTGGGGTCGCTGAATCCAAATACGAGGTTGGTTTAACCCCAGCACGTCAGGGTTTAGCGATAACCTCAAAAACACTCCAAAATTAAGTTGTTTTTTAAATATCTGGAAACTCTCATAGTTACGAAAAAATGGTTCTGGGTTCGTCTTGATGAGTATACTTGTGACTACAAAAAAAAAAAATATTCCGAAAAAAATTTTTGAAAAATGACAAATTTGGAGAATTTTGAATTTTTATAAATCTTTTTTTCGATGTATTACCTTGTACTGATTTTAGAAGATCCTGACGTTTTCAAAAAGGTGTTTTTTGTTTTTTCAAAACCATTAATTTTTTTATTTTAAAATATCGTGGAAATCCACGATCAATATTAAATTTTTGCTTAAATTTTTATTATATAATACCTTGGACTGATTAAAAAGATCCTGAAATGTTGAGGATGGTGTTTTTTTCTTTAAAAAATTAAAAGATCCTGAAGATTCCAGGATCGTTAAGGATCACTCCAAGGTATTATATAAAAAAAATTTAACAAATGTAATGTTGATCGTGGATTAACACGATTTTTAAAAATTCAAAAATTCATATTTTTGAAAAAAACAAGAACACCTTTCTGAAAATTTCAGGATCTTTTAAGATCAGTACAAGGTATTATATTTAAAAAATTGAACCAAAAATTTAATGTTGATCGTAAATTTGCACGATTTTTTAAAATTCAAAATTCTCCAAATTCATAATTTCTCAAAAAAATCGGAATATATTTTTTTTTCGTAGACACAAGTATACTCTTCAACATAAACGCAGAATGATTTTATCGTAGCTATAATAGTTTTCGAAATATTAAAAAAATAATCTTGATTTTGGAGTGTGATTTTTTGTGGTTATAGCCAAACCCTGACGTGCTGAGGTTAAACCAACCTCGGATTCAGATTCAGTGAGCCCAAAAACATACAGTATACATAGTCAGATCCTCAGGGCGAAATTTTTTTAAAAAGTTGTGTGACTGTATTATTCATAATTTTTTTAACTTTTTCAATGGATCTTTATTTAAACTCCATAATTTTTTTCTTTCTCTTAGTGAAATAAATGAAATTTTGACTTGATAATAAGTTCCAGAAAACAATACTCCTGTTTTCCAGTCCCACCGGGTCAAAAATCTCTGGCCCTGTTATACGACAGCATACGGTAGAATTTTTTCCAGAGGGATGTCTTGTTGGAATTTTAATCAGCGTGCATTTATGGTAGAGAAATAAATAATAGAGCTGTAAATATCTCTGTCACGTCACTTTGACGTCCTCTAAACACTGATATTATTGAAGGACCAAGAGAAATTTTCTAAACACTCGGATCTTCTTTCTTCTTCTTTTTTTTCCTTCATCTATACCGAACACTCAGCCATGCGGCAAGTCGGATGACATTCGTAGTCGACCTACCGGAATTATCGTTTCATCGTCGTCTTTTGTTGCTTTCTTCGCTACAAAAGCCCTCGAAACATTCCAAACTGGAGCAGCTTTCTCGTATGTTCCACTAGTCGACGCATCCTCTTCCGTTCAGCGTGAAATTTTCCCATCCCCAAGACCCCCAAAACTCCACCGTCCTCACTTTTATTTCTACCCGTTGTTCCTTCGTTCTTCTTTGCAATTTCGCTGTTTCTGGTCGTGAAATAAAAGCTTTGTGGATCAAACTCGAGGCCCAAGGATTTACAACGATTCACAGGAGAATGGAATTTGTTCTCAAAGTTTAATTGCGTTCAACTCAAACATACACTCAGTCAAAAAATTAAAGGAACAGCAAATTTTCGAGATTTTTCAGCGATTTTTCAAAGGCTGTAATTTTGTTAATTTTGGTAGTAACATTTGTTTAAAAAAGAGCATTTTGAAGCTTGAATCTTCTAGTCTTGGAATCTTGAGTCAAAAATTTGTTATAAGCATCACCCTCGACGCAGTTGTAAGAAATATCACGGTAAAAATTTTCTCGAAATTTTTGCTTTTTGCATTTTGGCTTCGCCCCAAAAAATTTGTTCGAGCTTAACCAATCTATAGATCATTTAGCTGGATTCGTTGGCTTCAATTTGGTTTTTATTCTACGACCATTTTTCGCTGAGATATCGGCGATTGAATATAAATTCGTCTTTTTTCAAAAATCTTCGATATCTCTGGAACTGATGATCGTACAGCAAGTAAACGGTGGGTTTCGGAAACTTAAATCTATCCTCTATAAGTGCCTGTTACTGTCATAAACGAAAAAAGTTTTTTTCCACGCTTAATTTTGACTTGAAAAAGTCCAAAAAAATAGCTTTTTCTTGTTTCAGAAAATCTACCACAACTCTGCAGATATTGCGAAAATCACCAATGTTTTGAGGTTCTTTTTTAGCTCAATACATACCTGAAAACCATGCCAATTTTTAAAACAATCGGTCGAGCTGTTTTTTGTGATCGGGTCATCAAACTTGTAGAGAAATTGACGGAACACGTTTATCGATCCTTAAAAACCAATACCTAACTATGAATAGATAAAGTAGTACTACCCCCTTCGACATGTTGAAACTCAATTAAACTCAGTTAAATTTAGTTAAACCTAGTTTTACCTAATTACACCTAGTTATAATCACGTATACCTACTCAAGCGACCGAATTAATAAACTCATTTTTGTGATTTCTTTTAGGAAACTTGTAGTTAATTAAAAATTGCTATAAATTTCGTTAGTATATAGCTTACCCTGTGATAAATTAAAAGAACTTCTAAGTGATCGAATTAAGGGCTTACATATAGTTAGAAGGCTTTAAAAAGACGGATTTTCAAGAATTTTTTTCGCGCAGACTATTCAATTTATTAATTTGAAAATTGGTGTACATATTATAATAACCTTATAATATATTAACATATTTTTTATTTGTAAAAATAATCATCGCGAATGTTGCTATCGCCGATCTCCTAGAGCTCCGCAAAAAAAACCAATTTTGCGGTGATCACGATATCTCTGGACCGGATTATCTGAAATGAAAAAACCAAATAAATTTCGTTAATATAATACATTATCTAGTATTTAATAGAAGGAATTAGCGAAAAAATAATTTTTGACAAAATGGCGACTTCTCAAAATAAAAGACTCGATTTTGAACGAAAATTTAAGCCTTAAATTGTTTATAAAATGGAAAATATTTATCGGAGAAAAAAAATCTTCGATTAATTACTAAAAAATCTAGTTAAAAAGGTTGTGTTAAAATTTGAGACTGATCGGTTCAGCCGTTTTCGAGAAATCTTGATCACCGATTTTGAAAACATAGTTTTGAGAAAAACGCGTTTAAAGTTTCAAAAGCGTTTTACGCTAATTTTGAGTGTGTATGCTCCAATATATGTATATTCAGAAAATACAAAAAAAAAAGATTTTTTGAAAATTACAAGTGTATGTAAGCCCATAAAACAAAATAGCGGGTTTTCGAATTGAGTTTCGCACTAAATAAATTTTTGTTATTTGTAAAATCGAAATTATCGGAAAAAAAACATTGCATCAATCCAGATGATAAAAAAAGTGATACACAAAAATGGAGCCCATTGACATTATGAGTCTTAAAATTCGATGAAATCTTGATAAATCAATAAAAATGTATCGATAAAGAAAAGAACATGATAATTGCGACTTTGCTAGTGCTCATCGAGCAATACGAAGCTTTTCTTAATTTAACTATTATTCCCAGATATCACAACATCTTTATTCATTATTTAGCTTATCCTCGATGCGCACTGACTTCCAATATCTTTCGTGCCGCATTATATTTTTTCTCTTTCCCTTTCGCGGTATATTCCTCGTCGCATCGTTTCTTCATCGAATTACTCTTCGTCGAAGCGTATCGAGATAATGTTCCACCAAGACCGTTTACGATTCATCAAGCTTCCCGGTCTATCCCGATTTCGCTTGATCCAATCTCATCCGGGACATAATACCCCGCCGCCGCCCGTTCACTTTTTAACGATGTTAAGTGTTCTGGCTCTGGGCTCGCGACACTGATGATTAATCGTCCCTGGCGTCGTTTGGTTTTCACGCGTTTTACGACTAACGGATCGTGAATCAAGGAGATTCGAGGGAAAATCTTTTTCCAATTGATAAATTTACAATTTTATAACCGTCCGAGTGATCACCCTTCTTTGTGGTATTTAGATAATTCTTTTCCCATGCCATTTCAGCCGACATGAATCATGAGCGATTTGTGGGATCGATCGAAGCTGCACGGAATTTTTTTTTTGTGATTTCTGAGGAAATGACGAGAGTTGATATTGGCCGATATTGATCGATATGTATGAGGCCCATGTCAGAGTGCATTTGACACTCGTGATAAAAATCGACGATGGTGTAGTTTCTTGTACCAAGCTTGTTTGGCAGCTGGTAATTCACGCAATTGAAAAATTTCCGCCTATCCGAGATAGGAGAAGCACTCCCGGCACGACATCGTACCATCAAGAGCACCGATCTTATATTTTACGATCGATAAGCATAATACAGTACCTCCTCGATACAAGAGTCCTTGATACAGGAGCGCTTCCTGTCCGTTCCGCTTGAACAAGTTTTATCGCTTCCCACACTCTACCTCCGTGCGAGCTCTTGTATCGGGTTCTAGTGAACCACCCCAGAGCGCTCTTGGATCGAGGAGGTACTGTATGTTGTTTCATCGTGATCGCTACCGGCATATTTTTACGACTATACCGAAAATTTATTATCCCAAATCAGAACTAAAATTCATTAACTAAATTAAACTCTACCAGATTTCAAGTCCACCAGAGTAGGGGAGACCGAGGAGGGTTGTGACAGAAGCGGTGTGACAAAGCCGATTTCTATGCACCTTCGAGCGTTAAGAACTGGAACCGTCGCTAATTTATTAATTTGTCAACCCCCTCCCCTCCCCCCCTATTGAATGGGGGAGGCGGTAAGCGGTTGTGTTCTTGCGACGTCTGCGTCAAAAACATGGCCAAAAGTAAGTTTTTGACCAATCTCACGATATCCTATTACTCGAGAGATATTACGTAAGAGTTATTGTGATATTCGGAACGAAGCACGATTTTTCGCACCTAGGAGAGTTGTGACAGCTTGTCACAACTCTCCTATCTTGAGTTATTCTAGTAATAATGTTTTGTAGTGCGACTTTGCATGTTAATTTCTTATTTATTATTTAAATTTTCAGAATTTTCACAATTTCTTAGAACTTTCAGGATTTTCAGAATATTCAGAATTTTGTAGAATTCAGAATTGAAGGTTGTTGTGATTTCCAAATGATAATGAAAGCAATATAATTAGTGTTGAAATAAAAAGTTATTGTCGGTTATAATTACATACCAAAGGTTTATTAACCCATTAACTACGAAGAATCGTAACTTTTTGTATCATTTTCAAGTCAAATTCTCGTAATTAAACAATAAGAATTTTTCAATAAAAAATATAGTCTCCGGTACTTTCGAGTGTGCTCTTTCAGAATCCGTGGTAACAATTGAGTTTTGGCAAGAACTCAACTGCTCAGAATCCGTGGTAACAATTGAATTTGGCAAAAATCTATCGAGGGATTAAAATTTTATGAAATTTTGATTTTTTTGAAAAATCGCTTAAACGCTCTAACTTGCGCAATTTTTGAGATATTGTACTGAAACTTTGCACAGAGGTAATATAGCTGTGAAGGTTGTTCGCTATTAAATTTGGCAAAAATCTATCAAGGGGTTAAAATTTTATGAAATTTTGATTTTTTTGAAAAATAGCGCAAGCGCTCTAACTTGCACAATTTTCAATATATTTCACTGAAACTTTGTACAGACTTGTATAGCCATCAAGGTTTGTTCGCGATCAAATTTGGCGAAAATTGATCGAATTTGCACATTGATTACTAATATTTTACAATAGTTAACAAAGCTTCCTTTATGAGGAAGCCAAATTTGATCGCCATACCGTGTGTTAAAGGAAGCTATGTGAACTATGGATAAAGATGAGGAATCAATGTGCAAATTTCAATTTGCAGAGTTTTTTTTCTAGCGAAGCGTGAAAATTTTCTCGCTGCTCAAGGGGTGAAAAACATCATTTGGGGAGGGGGGGGGGGGGAATTTTGATAACGACAAATTTGAAAAATACGTCGTTTGACTACAACCATTTTATCCACTCATAGTTGAAAAAAGGGGATCTTTTCGAGCGTCTTCTATGAGAGAAAAAATATTGAAAAAAGGGCTTCGCTTTTTCGAGTTTTTTTTTGTTTAAACGCGGCCATATTTTGTTTCTACTGGACAAAACTCAATTTTAACCACGGATTCTGAAAGAGTACACTCGAAAGTACTAGAGACTATATTTCTTATTTGAAAATCCTTATTGTTCAATGATGAGAATTTGACTTTAAAATGATAGAAAAAATTGCGATTCTTGGTCGTTATTGGGTTAATGCAATGGAATTTGAGTCACACGTATTATTAATATAAAAGTCATTTTTATTCACCGATAGTAGCGTTTAAATTGAATTTCTTTCGTTATAACCATCAAATACACAGCTGCCACAACTTACCTCAACTTCTGTCACAACCTACCTCAGTACTAGGAGAGTTGTGGCATGGGGAGTTGATTCAGTTTTTATTAATTCTCGCATGGACCCTCATTACTTTTATTCATTTTTACAATTGTTTCACATAGTGTATAGAACAGGCTATATGAATTTGCTAGGTGAATAGATGTGAAACTTTTTTTCACTAAGATATTGGAAGTTGTCATAACCCTCTTCGGTCTCCCTTACATCTCGTGAGTTTTCTTCTTCTGAGTGAGATAAATTTGGCAGCAGAACTCTTCCAATCACTTCTCTACCGTAAATACATCCATATCGCTAGAAGAATTTACCACAACATGTCTACCAGCTAACACAGCTCTACCGTATGTAACAAGTCTGCTAGACTTAATCTCTGTCAAATCATAACCCTAAATAAATATTTAGTCGCGTTTACTTATCGGCAAATACTAATACTGCAGCTTACTAGATTTTACCCAAAGGAATCGAAACCCAGGGGAGATGAATTATGTTGGGTTTGTAATCTGGTAGAGTTGTTACGCGTTAGTGATATCATGCTGGGAAGATAAAGTTGATTCCTTATAAGCATTCCACCGACGTGAATCCAAATGCTGCCTATCGCTCTACGTCTTTCTTTACGTTCAACATTGCCGTCTGGTAATCATCCTACTATCGGCCGATTCCCGTGATCCTTGTGTAAATATAAGGGCACGTAATACTAAAGTAAAAGTTTTATATCCTTCAAAGTTTAGAAATATGTCGGAAAAGCTCGATAAGCTCGATGACGACGCAGCTAAGCTCTCTTACAACTCCACAAAATTCATACGACACTTAAAGATCCATCGAAAACAAAAACAGTAGAAATTCATCAACAAAACTTTCGTTCTTCTTTACCAACTTTTTTTTCTTTTCACTTCCCCTTATCATTTATTCTCCCATTTCATTCTCGTTTATCCCTCGTCTTGCAGGGTCGCTCATATTTTTCGTTCCACAATTGCGCGATCCTCAAAATCCTCTCCTCGTATTATTTATACGCACGTAGAATAGAAATGTAAAATGGCCCTTTAGATATACTCGATGTTGATTTTTTTTTCTTTCCCCTTTTTTTGTTCGTATCGTTTCTCACGATTTTCCCAGGTTGATCGAGCATTCAGCGCGATACGCTCGATCCTCGTTTTTCTACCCGAGAAAATTTCATTCAGACTCTTTCACCATTTCTCTGAACGGAGCTTGATCGCGTCGAGAGAATTAACATTCGTCGTTTGTGTCTGTGTGTTCTTGTGTGAGAAAGAGATTTTCCATTTTACCATTCGATTCATCTCCGTTCACCGCACGGAATCTCACTGGCGGGACGGCCAGGCACGAACGGTGCGTGAAAAGGTAATAGGATTTCGAACAATGTTGAATATCAAATTCACAGGGTGCCAGCACAATATTTCTTAATGCAATAAACATAAGGAGGAATGTATTTCTTTCCTCGTTTATGAAGATTTTGAATTATTGCACTAGAATTGTATTACAATGGATTAAAGTAACACTGGACTACACTTAACCATAGAAATTTTCATTAGGGTACATTTCGAAGCATGTATAACTTAGAAGTACCCTTCTGAAATAGCGAGTGATATTTTTGATTCGGGACTTTAATCGTAAGTCGGGTTAACTCGTCAAAAGTAAGAACTTTATGTAAGCACTTTCTCAGTCGAAGGCTGCAGGCAACTTTCGATGAGGTCAGGAATTTATTAAGGGTAGTAACAGAGTAGGATTTTTTATTTATTTTTTCCTTTTATTGTGTATGTTACTCCAGGAGACTTAACAGACAGCACGCCAACCGGTATGGTAGCCTGTATTATCGACAGATCAGGCGTTCTGTTGCTGAATTGTAGTAAGACTCGAACTACGCGACGGCTCGGTGAGGAAGTTCTCTGGGCAACCATCCTTTCGAATTATCGAATTTCAGATTGTAGGATCTCTTGATATTAAAGGTCAGCCCCGTAGAATTAGGAGAAGCGAGTTCATTCCCCAATATCGTTTCTCAAAATTCGAAATCCGTGTTGGTTAATTTCACTGTCGCGAGACAACCCGACGGATGGTAGATTTCACGAAAAATTTAATTTTCACAATTCACTGAATTTGTTAAAAATAAAATTATCTTTTTATTGTCAGTAAAAAGTTCGAAAGCTTTAATTTAATTTGCAGAATGTCACGGAAATTTTATTTTTCGATGATTGAATTTAAAGTTTGAATTAATTCGTCGAACGTGGAAAAATGTCAAATGTCGTAGTAAAGTTCAAAAGTCTGAAGTGGTTAACGTGAATAATACATGTTGAATTAATTCACGAAATACACGAGCAGATTTTTACTTTCGTGGGAAAATTCAAAAATTCAATTATAATTAATTGTGCACACGCAAAAAATTTTATTTTCGCGAAAAAGTTTGAAAATGTAATCTTAATTATTTTGCCACGCGAAAAATTTTTATTTTCACGAAAAAATTCTAACATCTATTTTTTAATGATTTTTCACACGCGAAACAATATTTTTATTCTCCCGACAAAATTCTGTGACGGTCCAGCATGTTTAACACACATGAAATAGACGACACGAACGAGAGAGAGTATGAAGTGGCCGTAGAGCAGTGGTTAGCGCTCTTGCTTCGCAAGCCAAGGGTCCCGGGTTCGATTCCCGGGACGACGACATTTCATTATTTTTCTCTCGTTCCGTCTCTGGGCCCGTCACTCCCTCCCCGACGGACTCCGTCATAATTCATACACGGAAAAAAAGGAACAGTTAATATTACAGGGGGGCCCAGTTCGCATTGGACTCGGGAGGTAAGAAACAGCGGAAATCACAGCATAAACTGGATATAAAATAAGGTGACATATTTAATTTTACAGTGGAACACAGTAATGTAGATCCTCTCCTACCAAAATGATGACTTTGGTAGGAGAATAAAATGACGGAACAAAGTTCAAACGGCGAATCATCGAAGAAGACGGTCGTCGCACACTGCGTTCAAGACGAGGAACTTGTCAGCGAGATCACGAAAACGTCAGTCGTCAGCTTCGTGCGTAAGCCAAGCACCCAAATCGTATTGTCAACAGCTCGGATTATAATTGAAGACGTGGACGGGAATCAACACAATGCTTGCGCGCTTCTGGATCCCGGTTCCCAATCAAATCTCATCACAGAGAAACTCGTTACTAAGCTTAAGCTGAGGTGTAAGAAACGTAACGAGGTTATAAGCGGAGTAAATCAAGCTCAGACGGTCATCGGACGGACAGTCGACGTTAAAATTAAATCGATGCATACAGATTATGCAACGAAGATCGAATGCTTAATACTGCCGCAGATAACAGGAAAATTGCCGCAAATAAGAATCGATACAAAGCTGATATTCGTACCGGACATGGTGAATCTCGCAGACCCCAGTTTCTTCGAGCCAGGAACAATAGATATCCTAATAGGAGCTGGTTTGTTCTGGGAATTGTTGTGCGTGGATGCCATCAAACAAGCAAAGGGACTTCCAAGGGTGGGGAAGCTGATTGGGGAAGCTTTGTGGGCGGGGAGCTGATTGATCCGTCGCACAAAGGCACGCCACCGTTTTGCGGATTGGTAACGAATTCGGCATTGCACAAACAGCTCGAGCGGTTTTGGAATCAGGAGGAGACTCGCGAGACGCGACATTGGACCAAAGAAGAAGTGGAGTGTGAGCGACAATTCTGCGAGACATTGAAACGAGATATAGATGGAAGGTTCATTGTAGCCTTGCCACAAAAATTAGACGTTATTCTGGGAGAATCCGAGTCACAAGCAAAGAGAAGACTGGCCGCACTCGAGAGGCGCCTGAAAAACAACCCGGAGATCAAAACCAAATACGTCGAGTTCATGAAAGATTATGAACAGCAAGAACATATGTCACTCGTGCCAGATAACGCTCATTTTCGACCGGAAGAAGCGTATGTAATGCCGCATCAGCCGGTAATCCGTCCAGAAAGCATTACAACGAAGCTGCGTGTTGTATTTGACGCGTCCGCCAAAACTTCGCTCGGCACATCGTTGAACGATCGTCTAATGACTGGGCCAAATCTTCAGAAAGATCTATTTGGTATCCTCTTGCGCTTCAGAACGCATGAGTTTGTCTTAACGGCGGACATAGCGGCCATGTTTCGGCAAATCCCAGTACGTGAGGAGGATCGCGATCTACAAAGAATATATTGGAGGCCAGACTCGACGCAACCGATTCAATTATACCGCCTCAACACAGTAACATATGGGACCGCCCCAGCACCATACCTAGCGATCAGATGTCTACGTCAACTGGTAGCCGAAGATTCGAAATTTCCGCAAGCTGCAAAAGCGTTGAGCCAAGACTTTTACATGGATGACGTGCTGACGGGCACAGATACAATCGAGAAAGCAATAGCATTGCAACAGCAACTGTTGGAAATCCTACAGCGGGGTCGGTTCAATTTGAGGAAATGGCGATCCAATGACGGAAAAATCTTGAGGAACTTGACACAGAGCAACGAAACAGATTCTCTTTTGACGATCGACCGCGAAGGTGCGTTAAAGACATTGGGCCTTCTATGGGACGCTAAGCCCGACGACATGGGGTATAGGGTGATCATCGAGAAGATACCCAAAGGAACAAAAAGACTGGTTCTTTCAACGATAGCCCAAATTTTCGATCCGTTGGGTCTCTTGGGTCCAGTCCTCGTCAATGCAAAGAGTATAATGCAACGGATGTAGCAGCTACCAATTGGATGGGACGAGGAGCTTCCGCAGGAGCTACAAACCAGCTGGAACCAATACTACGAATCACTGGAATGGATCAACGACATGCGCATAGCACGAAATGTCAACCCAAGAAACTCCAAAGAAAATTTCGACCTCATCGGTTTCGGGGATGCGTCAGAGAAGGCGTACGGCGCATGTCTTTACGCTGTCTCCACAAATATAACGGGGAAGACTATCTCACAGCTGATTTGCTCGAAAAGTAGAGTAGCTCCACTGAAAACAATCTCACTACCAAAATTGGAGCTGAATGCCGCACTTTTGGTGGCCAAGCTCTGCAACACGGCGAAGGAAGCATTCTGTGACAAAGTCCGAAGAATATTTCTTTGGAGCGATTCTACGATTGTATTGAGTTGGATCGCATCGTCGCCGAACATACGCAAGACTTACGTTGCGAATCGCGTAAGTAAAATTCAAGATGTAACGCGAGATGCAACATGGCTTCACGTGCCATCAAAGGACAACCCGGCCGACTTGATATCACGGGGAATTTCGGTTGAGGAATGGAAGACCAGCGAGCTATGGTGGCATGGTCCGAAATGGCTTACGACTGGACAATGGCCGAAACGTAAGACCATTGATATGGATACTTCAGAGATGAAAGCATCGACGGTATTAACATTGACGAGAAAACCGTGCGACGCTTTGAATGATTTTTCGTCGTTCGATAAAATGCAAAGAGTCATTGCATATTGCCTGAGATTTAAGACGAATACACTGGGAACAAAAAGGATTGACGCATTATCAGTGCAGGAGCTCGAGCAAGCCGAACTAGCGATCGGTCGGATGGTACAAAGAGAGTCGTTTTCACGAGAGCTGGTAGCATTAGAACGAAACCAGCAGGTCCCAAAGGGAAGCAAACTCGTATCGCTCAGTCCGTTCCTCGATAAAAACGGTTTAATTAGAGTAGGGGGAAGGCTGTCGCAAGCGAGCTTCCCTGAAACGCAGAAGCATCCAATTATTCTGCCCAACAAACACCATGTGACGAAAATTATAATAACAGGCGAACATCAACGTTCGCTTCATTGCGGACCAGAGCAGTTATTATATTCGATCCGACAGCGATATTGGATATTGAGTGGACGTCGAGAAGTACAAAAGGTTACGAGAAGCTGCGTTGCGTGCTACCGACGTAACCCGAAATCTCCAGACGTGATAATGGGCGATTTACCGCAGGAGCGGGTACGCGGATCACTGAAGCCGTTTACGAATGTTGGAGTCGATTACGCGGGGCCGCTCCAGGTTCGAGAGAGTCGCAGGCGTGGAAGAGTTCACACTTCAAAAGGTTGGATCGCGGGATTCACGTGCTTTGCGACCAAGGCCACACATCTGGAGCTCGTAACAGAGCTATCAACAGAAGCGTTTCTATCGGCATTGCGAAGATTCGTGGCGAGGAGAGGAATCTGCTCGCAAATAATCTCAGACAATGGGACAAATTTTGTCAGCGCAGAGCGAGAATTGAGAGAGGTGTACGAGTTCCTGGGAAAGGAGCAAAGAGCAATATCCAACCATTTGGCTCGCCAGAAAATTCAGTGGAAATTTATCCCACCTAGAGCACCACATTTTGGGGGGCTTTGGGAGGCGACAGTAAAATCTACAAAGCGTCATCTTAATACCGTCACAAAGGGCCTCGTTTCGACGTTTGAGGAGTATTACACGCTCCTGACCGAAATAGAATCAATTCTGAATTCTCGGCCTTTAACCCCGTTATCGAGTAACCCTAACGACATAGCTGCGTTGACACCAGCTCACTTCTTGGTGGGGAATCCACTGTTGTTGCCAGCAGAACAGGATTACCTGGCAACACCAGACAACCGACTCTCACGGTGGAAACACCTCCAAAAGGTGCGACAGCATTTTTGGCAAAGATGGTCTAATGAGTACCTGCAAGAACTACAGAGACGTCAGAAATGGCATACTAAGGGTGAAAACTTAAAGGTTGGCACCTTAGTGTTAATGAAAGAAGACAACGTGCCGCCTCTTTATTGGATAATGGGGCGTGTAGTGGAAGTTCATCCCGGAACGGATGACGTCGTGCGGGTGGCTACCGTCCGTACATCAGGTGGACTATTCAAGAGAGCTGTGAAAAGGCTTTGCCCATTGCCAAGTCAAGAAGACGATTGACATGACATTGTGTCTCATTCAACGTATCCGATTCAGTTCACCTTTTTATTATTGTGTCATATTATTGTGCTTATCTATGATTTATCATTCAGTTTTTTTATTCAGTTTGTTTATTATTAATTATTATATGATTTGCTTGTGTACGTTGTCTCAGTTCGTCAATGACATTTGTTGTAAAAAAAACGTTTCATTTATAAGTTGAAAGAGAGCCTTTCAAGGGGGGCGGGATGTCTCCGATTGGAGCGCCTCTATAGGAGCGAGAAGGAGAGAGAGGGAGAGAGGGGAGAGTAGCAAGATGGTGACAGCCGCGAGCGCACGGAATAAAGGCTATTGAAATGTTGAAGAAAATTATCGAGTTATTTATTCCCAAACGCATAGGGTGATTCATTAAATTTTACAGTGTGACGCTGTAAATTCGCTCTTTTTTCGACAGTTCATGTCATTATCTGTGCACACTGAGGTTTTTACAGTATACAATGGCTTATTTACAGGCTGGAGTTGTGGATAAACCAGTGTGCCCAGTAAAGAAATTTGACTATAGAATTTACATGAAATCACTGAATTTGTTCCTGTATACAAATTGCAAGATACACAGTATACACTGTATTGAATACAGAGTGAATCATCAAATTTTACAGTGTGGCGCAGTAATTTCTAGCGTGCACGTGCATTTTGTATATTTATATATATCTTTTTATTTTCGCGCCACTGGATTCAGACAGTCAAAATGACAGTGTGACACTGTGAATTTCATCAAGTGTTTGATCGTAATAGTGGTAACAAAGGGCTTGTCTCGCGCGTGGCACCGTGTCGTCAAGCGCTGTAGCAGTTAGTAGTGAGTGGTTCATCGGAGACGGAAAGAAAAAGGTTGTTCTTGTTCAATCTAATTTAACCTAATGTACTTAAATGTATTAATCTGTACAGTATTTGCTTTTTATGTGTATGTGCGTATGATCAAACGTGTCGTGTGTATTGGGCTTATCTTTTTTCATTTCTGCGTATTTTTATGCATGTGTGATTCACGAATTATCAAAAATTATAAAAAAAAATACCATCGTAGTTATATTCAGCAGCATCCTTGTCAAAATCGAACATGCAAATAACTTTTCGAGTTTTACTATCCTCACTTGATTTATCATTTCAACTAGGCTTCATTTCACGCTTGGCATTGTCAATCGGAGGTCAATCGGTCAAGGTCTTTGAACGATCTTGAACATGGCAACGATCGACAATGTGCTCAATTCGGCGATGCCTCATTCGGTGGGTTCACTGGAGGGTTCACAAAACTGGAGGGTTCACTTGGTCCACACTGTAAAAAGCAACGGTTGAAAACTAAAACTATATCAGTTGCTGCCGACTTTCTTCAACAGAGGATTTCACCATTGAAACACTTACGTGGGTGCTGTCCTCACAATAAACGCATTCATAGTATATAATACACATTAACACTGTAAGCTTACGGATTTCATCAAGTTTATATTTCAGTGTTAAACTGTATAATTTACTTCGGACTACACTGGATTTTGGATTATGCGTTCTAGTAAAGGAAACTGTGGGGTGGCTCCAGTCCAAAGAGGACAGTGCAGAAACTGTAATAATTCACTTTGAGCTCACTGCATTTGGAGCAGTTTATTTCAGTAAATATCACTGTGCAATTCCTCGAGTCCAATGCGAACTGGGTAACCCCTGTATTTTTAACTGTTCCTTTTTTCCGTGTACATTTATTTTTAATTATTTTTCACACACCAACAATTTTATTTTCGCGGAAAAATTCAAACATTTATTTTTTAATTATTTTTCACACGCGAAAAATTTTTGATTTCGCGGTAAAATTCAAACATTCATTTTTTCATTATTTTCCTCACGCGAAAAAAACATTTTTAGTTTCGCGGGAAAATTCGTAAATCTATTTTAAATTAGATTTCGAACGCGCAAAATTTTATTTTTGCGAGAGAGTTCGAAAATCTTATCTCAATTAATTTTACGTGAAATTACCGAACTTTCGTGGTGATCGAAATGATTCATTCGATTTTAGAGCAATCGCAAAGTTCTCTAGGCAATTCGCGAACGAATTCAATAATTTTGTCGAATTCCCGTGTCGTAAAGCGTCACACACTGCTCGTTGAAAAAAGGTCTTTGATGATAGCGTTGACGCGGTGACGACTTGTCGGTGTCGCGCAACGCAGCACATTTTCGTTGAATAACTGAAAAATTCTCGTATATAATGTGTTTTTTAGAATTTCATCATGAAACGCCCTATACGATTATGCATAAAAATCGTACAACACTATCGAATACAATACTCGAGAATCCCACTTAATTCTGACACAAAATTTTTATGTTACGATCCGGGTTTTTTGAGTGGTCTAAATTAACTCGTCGACGGATAGACGGAATAATAAATGTTTATTTTCGGGGTTCGTTTCTCGATTGACAATTGAAAATGCGATATTGTATTCTATTGATGGATTAATGTTGAGTGTTGCACAAGATATATTTGTTCGTTGACATATAACGCTGTTTATTCGGGGAATAATATTAATTTATAATGAATAATGATTTAAGAATTATCATTTAGTCTCAACACAACGAGATTCGTTGTGACTCAACTTATTACGTCACCGCTTACGACAAGTATAGAGACTTACAATTAATATAACTTACAAAACTACTTAGATATTAAACTTTATAATTTTTCTTTTGGGAGTTCATTGTTACAAGTTTGGAAGGCCTTGGGCAACCTTTTTGTTGAGTTTCAGCCTCTGCGTAGAGTTTCTAAAAGCCTCGGGCAGCCTCTTCGTAGAGTTTCTGAAGGCCTTGAATAGCCTCTCCGTAGAGTTTCTGAAGGCCCTGGACAGCCTCTCTGTTGAATTTCAGCCTCTACGTTGAGTACTACACTTTGTTTATGACAGTTTAATCTATTGACATTTTGCACGATGACAATAGACATCTACGTACGAACAACGGCTCAAACGTATAGAGTGTATCTTATGGGATATGTAAGACTATTAATCGGGCCTAGCACAGCATTGGGCCAGCATCATTATACGGTTGTTGGCCCGACACTCAGTTTTAACATTGGCCCGACGTTGGCTTCGAAGGTTAGCCAGACCTGGTCCGAGGTTACAAAACCAGCATCGGCACACTGCATTGAGCTAATGCTATGCCATATGTCAAGCTCTGGACAATCCCACCTGGGTATATATATGCTCGTCCAATTTTTGTACGTAAGATCGAAAATCGGTAGAATGCTGGGCATTGGGCCAGCATTGATTTTAAAACGTTTGTTGACCGTTGATAGCCATTCTTTTCTCACTCTTGAACCGATCCTAGTTATCAATAGTTATTCGAGTCTCGATCAAAAATTAGATGAGTCGTAGAAACAAGCATTTACCCAAGGATGGAAGAAAAAACGGCGATCAACGGTTGATAGCCGATCTAAAACCGACTCTTTCACTGAAATTTCAAGCTATCAGCTTGAAATTTTTACTGAATATTCTTTATTTCATTCTTCATGTTCTGACGGAAGATTTTTTTTTTAATTTTCCTATTTTTTCACACGAGAAACGGTTGAAAAAGAGGCTAAATTTTGAACTTTTTATTCGAACCGCCACCGTTTTTCCAAATTAAAAAAAAAAAACCTCCGGAGGGACATAGCGTAGTAGGGACATAATCATTTTTTTCAGATGCAAACTGCGTCCGCAATCGTGGGCACCAATGGCCCCCATTTTTTGAACACACGTCTTTTAATAAATAATAACAATGAGAAAAAATACATGAAAATGAATGAAAAATTTTGTTCGTATTGTTCATTAGTGGTCTTATTCGTAAAAAAAATCATCGTGTTTGGTCAGAGACCCGACCATCGCTTGTATATGTACGAGCCGATAGATGTAAGTATGGATATATGTATATACATATACATGCTTACGTCCACTAAACATTCGGATCTGCACGAGCACATGCTCAAGGGCTAGCCCCCCACCCCTTTGTTAGAAGGGTGAGGGAGGGTCAGGCGACGACGCCTCGGCCGGGCCTTATAGAAACAAGGGACCCTGTGAATCAGTCGGCATTGGGTCTTCGTTCTGTTTTGACCGGGAAAAGGTGCGTTTCAATATATCTACAGTTTCAATTTTCTTGTAAAATTCATGATGTCGCATCACAATTACATTCGAATCACGGCGAGTGAATCTATCACATCTCGAGTGTAATCACCTAATCAACAAGCACGGTCTCATCCGTCATGTACACCGACCCAGCCTGGTCGTACCAGAGCACAAGCGCAACGCTTTGCTTAGGTCCCAGCGACCTTACATACGATATTCAGGATCGAGCCGACGCACTGTCCAACGCAACATACACATATACGCGCGCACACACGCACACACACGCACGCGCGCGCACACACACACACACATACACAGAACCCACGCTATGGTACGATTTCACCTCTGGAATAATTTGTTGTTTTAATCGATCTCATGTAAAATGTCAATATTGTAATTCTCGAATTTCGATAGGTTTTTTTCTCCAAAGTTTCACCTTAGAGATTTTCCCCTCTGAGCCACGATTAAAATCTTGAAAATTTATGGCTCAAAAAATTGCTGTGTTTTTTATTTAATTTACATATCCAATATTCTCCAATCATTCTTTCGACATTTATTTGACCGAACTCATTTTTGTAAAAATAAAAAAAAAGAAAACACGCGGTCTCTTCTTCGTCGAAGAGTACGCGCCCACAAAACACACTGCGATCCCGCCATCGTATCCATAAAAAAAATCGCGAGAATTGACTGTTTCTCGGCCGATCACACTGTGATGGTCCCTTAACAGATATTTATGAATGGAGTTATTTCCGAATGGAGTTATTTAGAGTAGAGATCTGTACGGATAGAGAAGTTTTTTTTTATTGCGGAGGTGGAAATGCATGACGCACAAAGTGTGGGACTTCTCCATGCTGCGGTATTATGCATGGCTCTACCCACTAAAATCATCTCCTCTCATCACCACACGATGATCCCGGAACCGCCTTCGCATTACTTCAGGGTCATGTGTTCGGTCATCAGCTACGATGTCCTTTTCGCTATGCCTGTCCTTCACTAGGCTATGTTTCCTGTGCGTGGTTAGCCGTGAGCCTCGCGCTCCTGTTCTTCTCTTTTTTTGTTATAAAGGATTCCCTCAACGATCTATCCAACAGTGTCCCAGTCGTCCTGTGATTGAAGCATTAAGCTGACGATGTTTTCAAGTGTGGTGACTTCTCCGATCGTGCTGTGGAGCTCTTCACGGTTCCTCGCCTACCTGTTATACGCAAAGACGTGTGCATCGCGTCTTCCGTTGCACCATCGTTGTAGTCACACTGAGGGGCCATTTTTTGGTTGCATCAATGTAGATATGCGTTGAAGTGCCCGTGGCCCGTAAGGAACTGCATAGGTAGAAATTGACTTCACCATGTTTCCTTCCGAGCCATGGCGCCAATCCTCCGCTGAATCTCGCAGTCCATCGCCCTGTGCTTCCGAGTCTCTAGCGTTCCTCCCATTCTTGCAGAGTTACCGCTCTCATGTTCCTTCGGACTCTTGGTTGATCTAGTTCGCCCCTTCTCTCGTATACTCGCTTCCTTTCCTTGGCGAGCAGGTCGATGGGTACGGTACTTAATACCACCAACTTTGCTGCCGCGGATACCGTGCGTTACGCGGAAGCTGTCTTGAGAGCTGCCCCCCGCTGCACAGACGCTATCTTCTTCCGGTATTTCTTGATGTTCAATATCTCTGCATACACTTCGGTCTCGTAGAGCATGATTGAGTGCGACACATCCATCATGACTCTACGTTTGTCGCTCCTTGGCCCAGACACGTTCGACATAAGCCGGATGAGCATCCCCACTATTGCTGCCGCTTCGTCCGCTGCTCTCTGTAAGTGCGCCCTAAATGTCAGCTTCGCGTCCAGTAGCATGCCTAAGTATGTCACGTTTGGGGCAGCGATGATTTCCGATTCACCGACCTCGGCCCGAAATGGGTTTTCGAAGTTCTTCCGCCTTGTCAGAACCACTATTTCAGTTTTGCTGGCAGCTAGGGTGAGGCTGTGATCTTGTAGCTAATCACTGACTCTCCTGGTTACCTGCCTTACCCGTCGTTTAACTTCTTCCTCGTTTCCTGCGCAGATAGTTGCAGTGATGTCGTCCGCGAGGTTGACCAGCTTCATGCTCTCCGCAAGTTCCATAGACTCCCGTCGTAGACTGCGTTCCATAGATCTAGCCCAAGGGCCGATCCCTGTGCGACTCCGCAGTAACGTTTCTGTTTCGTGGTCCCTTTGTCGTGTTATAGAGGAGCACCCTGTTATCTAGGTACTTCTCTATCACACTTAGAAGGTATCTCGGTACTCTAAATCCGTCTTTTGGGACCATCAGGATGTTGGTCCATCTAACGGAGTTGAAGGCGTTTTTAACATCGAATGTTAAAAGAACGCAGACTTCCCGCGTCCTGTAGTTCCCCAACTACGCCCTTTTTATCACATGCACCACCTTTTTGATCCGCAATTCCCTCTGCCTGTTCAAGGGCGACTCGTAGTCTGCCGCGTATGAGTAGTTCAAAGGTCTTACCCGCTGTGTCCAGCATACACAGCGGTTGGTACGACGAGCTTGAAATTGGTCGATCCTTTCCTTTATCTAGAAAAACGCGGCGCTGCCTCATCCACCTAGCACTGAATACTCGCTTTCAGATAAGCGTTATACATATTCAAAAGAAGGAAAGGATATTTCTCCGCGATCACTTTCAAAACTTCGTTTCGGATGAGGCCAGGACCAGGCGCCTTTTTATTCCTCAAGGTTCGAACCACCTTACTCAGTTCTTCAGGTGTAAAAGCGGGGATGTCCTATTGCGTCGTGGTTTCTTCTCTTTCTCTCGGTGGGTGCTCTGGGAACAATGCACTCATGATCTTATCCATTGCTTCTGGGGATCGGGGTCCTTCAGTCCCACCGGTCCTTGTTGTCACAGCTTTCGAGTCGAATTTGGTAGCCTCTTCCCCAGATGTCATCGCTTATCTCATCGCACAGCGTTCTCCAGCATGCAGACTTCCTGTATTTCACCGCGATCGTCAGTTTCTTTTTTGCGGCTTTGGAAGTGGCGTTGTCAATTTCTCCGCTAACGTCGTTTCTCCTTAGCGCCCTCTAAGCTTTGCGTCTTGTCATCAGGCATGTTCTTCGAAGCTCGGCGATCTCCGCTGTCCACCAGTACACAGGGGTTCCGCGTTGTGTATTTTGCCTTTTCGGCATCGCAGTTTTGCAGCCTCTCTCGATCAGTTTCATAGTTTGGGCAATGAGAGCTTCAGCCCCTTCTCTGCCTATTGCTGCGTCTGATGTTTCTGTAAGGAGACAGTTCCCTTGTGACAGAGTCCTTAGGAGCGTGTCAACTTCGGGTTTTGTACGTTCCAGCCTTGGATTCGGGGGTGGCAGTGCTCGGCTCCCATCCGCCTGACCGCAGCATGAATGCGGTAACTTATGTACTGATGGTTACTGGCTGTGAATTCGTCTAATACCTGCCATTGGGTGACTCGCTTTGCTACATTGGAGCTTGCCAGCGTAATATCAATAATGTTCCTTCGATAACCACTTCTTCTAACCGTCGTCGTTGTGCCATGATTGAAGGCCGTCAGGTCAAGTATAGCTATCATTTCTGCGACCTCGTTTTCACGCGTATGTGACCGCTCCATACCCCACTCGTGGGAATTCGCTTCGAAGTCGACTGCGACCAGTATTTCACCCCCAATGATACGACAGGTATCTTTAATGGCCTCAAGCTTCTCGCAAAAGATGGCGATGCCCTCGTTTGGGGAAAAACAACAGCTCATGTACGTCACGCTGTTGCTTGTAAACCATACATGGCCATTGCCTCTATTACAATTTGACACCGGGAAAGAGTCCCGGTCTCTCACCCATGACGCCACGGTCTTCTTCTGGTCGGAAAACCATGCTCCTGTTTCCGCGTCTCGATACTGTTCACAAATTATTGCAAACCCGACGTTGAGCTCATAAGCCTGCTGCATCAGGAGACTTTAAGCAAGCTCGCAGTGGCTCAAGTTCCCCTGAAGGATCACCGCCATCGCGGCTTTGCTTTTTTGTCACGTTCGGTCTCTTGGAGAGACGTGCATCGGTTTGCACCGGGGACATGATCCACGCTGCACCCATCTGTTTTCTCTGCACAGAGGTAGCACTGTGGGTTAGCTTTACATTGTACAGCCTTGTGGTCTTCTAGGCCATACTTCCAGCAAAGTTTGCTCCGGTCCACGCCCTTGTACTCTGCAGCCTGGTGTCCGAACCCATGGGATCGATAGCAGTGGATGATGTCGTCTCTCTGTCTGACACGGCAATTAACCCAATCGATTCAGATGTGGCCTTTCTTTGCCAGTCTCGCGGCCGCTATTGCATCCAACTCAACGAACGCAACCCTCTTCCCTCTCAGATTGGCCTTTGTGAGGTTTATATTCAGGTTACTACCTTTGCTTTTTCCGGGAGACAGCTCTATGGCTTCGGCAACTACAGCTTCCTTCGTAGAAGCGTCGATGTCCCGGATCTTAATTTTCACCCTGGGTACGAGCTGCCGCACGATTCCAGTTTCACCTAAGGCCCGTTGTTGTTCAGGCCCGAATCGTTCTCGCTTTCCTGGAGATGCCACGAGCTCCACGAGAACATCCCCCCTCCTTGTTTCCCCGGTGGATTTGACCTTCACATCAAGGTCGTCGGGGTTCACCTTTTTCGGACAGCTGATAGCGTCTCCGCGTAGTTTTTACCTTTTGTTGGCCTAATAGCGAGGGCTTCGAGGAGAACTCGTTTCCATTTGCTTTGCGCGGTAGCATGTCAAAATAACCCGAAGACAAAATAACACGACAAAATAACAGCCGACAAAAAAACACACGACGGAATAACATGACGACAAAATACCACAATTACGGAATAACACAATGACACAATAACCCAATACAAAATTAACACAACAAAAAAACAACACACGATAAAATAACACGAAACATTTAGCGCGAATGATTTCGATGAATTATTCCATATCTGTATATAAACTTCTGCATGTGAGGTTTCAAACAGCACCAAAACCACAGAAACTCTACAACGAGGCAGAGATGTCAACCCTCGTTACTTTTGAAAACGCGCCCTTTTTTATTTTCTCTATTACTTACTAACAACCAATTATTTTACTAAAATAAGCCACAGTATTTGTAACTGCATATGTTAACTCTGCACTTCATATCGTAAATTACTATTTTTTCACTGCGTTGCTGAAAAAAAAAACATTAACAAGAAATGTAACGAAACAAGTAACTAATAAAGTAACGGATCGTTACTTTCCTGCGTTAAATATCTTTCTCATGATTTTTTCCAGAAATGTAGTAAAAAAAAGGTCATGTATTATACAAACTGAAGTGCTAACATATCCAGGTACGAATTCTGTGGGTTATTTTTGTAAGTGATTGGTTATTACCAATTAATAGAGAAAATTAAAGAAGAACGCGCTTTCAAAAGTAACGAGCGTTGACATCTGTGCAACCAGAATATCCATTCCAGTAGCAAATTTGGGCTTTCCCCACTTGAACGCAAATGTCGTTATTTACTAATATTATTTAGACGTGTCACCCATGAGCTCGGATTAATCGAACATTCGTCGAATAGCTTATAGAATATTTAAGGGGTGCTGCTCACAACATTAAGATTTTAAATACTTTTTACACAAAATTGCACATACAAACACGTATGAAAAATAAAATTACGATACGAGTGTTATTTTGGTATATGTTATTTTACCGTTGGGTTATTTTGGAGGGTGCTAATTTAACGCTGTGTTATTTTGGAGTGTGTTATTTAAACGTTGTGTTATTTTGGAGTGTGATATTTTTGCGTGTTTTTATCGGGTGTTATTTTTGAATAGGGTTATTTTAACCCGTCATCGCTTTGCGCAGCCAAGGTTTCCATTGCAACTCCGTTCTCTGTTTAGGCGGGCTTGTCAGGTTTATCAGGCTCGACCGGTTTTTTTGGATTTCGCGGTGCGGCTTTGCACCTTGATCCACGGACCGTCATTTTCTTTCGGTTTTTTTGGCTTCAGTCTGGCGCTCCTTCCGCTTCTCGGCTTGGTGTCGAGGCAGTTTGCCTTTTCCTTTTCAGAGTTTCTTTATCGGGCGCATCACTACGACCGCTATTCTTGTTCACCGTATTTTACTTTTTGGGCTCGCGCTTTGCCTCCGACGTAAGCAGTGCTTGTCTCACCTGTTCCCAGCCTTTCCTTTTGCGGGCTGTGAGTTCAATAAAATCATCCGCTTATTCCAAGTCCTCTGGGATTCTACGCTGCAGGTTCTCAAACTTTTTGCACTACGTTCTAAGCAATCGGACCGACTGTCAGAGGGATTTCAAGTTTTCCTCTTCAAGCTTTTCATAGGTCTCTGCTTTCTCCCGTAGCCGGGTTTTTCTGCGTGCTTCCTTCGGCTCCTACGACCGTGCAGGCATCGAGACGATTCTCCGTTTATTCCTCCTTGTCGACTTCTTGGGCCTGAGAACCGTTGCCGCTGCTAGTGCGAGAAGTTGTCTGCACCTCCGGAAAATCGTGTTTCCGGGTGTCTCGTAGGGTTCCGGTTCCTCCTTTCAATGGTGTCGTATATCTTCCCGGAGGCGAGCGAGGCTTCCGAGTTCCTCTGGCAAAAGGACTTGCGGTGGATTTCGACGACGTGTCTACTATTTTGACCACTGGTGGGTCTGACAGGTTGAGGCATGATTGGCCCTCCCCAGAATCTGTAGGGCCGGTGCTGGCCACCGGGGCTTTCACTCGATAGGAACCGACAGTGAGACTTCCCTTCTTAGGGCTGCTCACCTGGGGTCTTTTGTTTTGCTCATGCTGTGCATCCATTTTTTATATTTTTCATCGTAGTTTCTGGTTTTTATTCCGCCCCAGGTATTAATTTATTAATTCCCTGGTGCCTGCCATATCTGACAGGCGTTCCCTGGTGCGAAACACGGGGAGGCGCCCAGTAGGGGTCCAGCAACCCTACCGGGATTTGGGTTTGTGTTTGGTCCGCGGGGGCTATTTTATTTCACCCCTACCCTGCACTCAAAAATGAGTAGCGAGCGTTCCCCTATCCGCCACCCAGGAACGCGCCATGTGGCAGTATCACCTCTGCCTATGGGTATCACCTCTGCCCATGGACGAATAGAGAAGTAAAGAGTAGAGTTATTGTATTGCAAATTTTTTATTTCATACTGAGGAATTGGAATCTGTTAGAAAAATATTACCCGGATTATTTGCCACCTCGACGAAAATATTGTCACCACTTTAGTTTCATGATCTTTAGTTATTTTATTGAATTTCTTCTCAAACTCTGACTTATTTAAGGGGATCGAGTCAGCGTCGAAACGCCGATTTTTGAAAAGATCAATATGAATATTCGTTATATACGTGTAAGCCTGACCAATGGTCCATCATTTGAAGTATCAAATAAAGAAATTTGTTACGCTAGTTAGAAGCCTTAAGGTGCAGTGGTTCTCTCGTAAATCAGCTTTTGATTTTCACTATGCTGTGCACGATTCTGACCAAACCGCATGACGGATGTTATCCTACGACGTCTCATTTTCTTCGTAACACTTTTCCGGACTGCTTAAGTGCAGCACATTTTTTGTTTAGGTTCTTATTATGGAGTGACAGGTCATTTTTTGAATTTTTAACCCATTTTTTGTTCCAAACACGGTTGCAAGAATTCAAAAAGTGGCCCCTAACTCCATAATAAGGAGCTAAAAAAATGAACTGCACTTGAGGAGTCTGTAAAAGTGTGACGAAGAAAATAAGATGTCGTAGGATACCATCTGTCAAGCGGTTCGGTCAGGATCCACGATTTCTATTTTTATTTTTTTTATTGACTCAAATGATGCGAAAACTATTCAAAAATGATATACAGAATCTAATTTGAGGTAACAAGCTTATAAACAATTTGTACAGCTTATTTTCCGAGACCCTTCAGAGGGCATTTGTTTCAAAAATGTGTTTTTCAAAATTGGTACAGTATAGCACGCTCAATTTTTGTCCGATTGATTTGAAATTTCAGTTGCAACTTTTTAGATTGATTCTCTATCGATGTACACAATATTGTTTTTATTACTCACGCGGGAAAAGCGGTATCTTTACGCCCGCTGTTACGGTTGAAAAGTAGCTTTTTGCCCGATTTACAATTTTTCTTTGCGCACGCAAATTCAGTGCCGAAATTAAATAAAAGAATAACGTTGGTGAAATTCAACGGAAACAAAAACGCAACCATAATATTAAAGCTGAATTGAGGTTGACGTGACAGATCGTATACTATTTTATTACTCATGCGGTTCTTGTTCTTGTTCAAAATAAATTATTTTCATTGTTCCTTAACTAAGTTTCCTGTATATTTCTTAACTTTTTAGTTATCATTTTTGGTCTGTGGGGGGGCTCCGCCTCCCCAACCCCCCACCGGGGCTTCGCCCCTGGACCCCACCCGGCTCCGCCACCGGCCCCCCCCCCCCCCTACAGGGGCAATTTTATATTGAGATTTATTCCGCATTCGCAATAAAAAATAGTATGTGCAACTCGTGCGGCGTTGTCAATAGCCCCCTCAAGCGAATGAGCGCACTCGCTTCGCTCGTGCGCTCAACTTCGCTTTCGTGGGCAATCGACAACTTGCCGCACTATATACGCACAATATACTATACTGTTGATAAATAATTACAATTGCAATGCTCAATTTAAGGTCGACTTTTTACCAAAAAAAGAAAATTAACTCGAAATTGATGCCAATTTGTGCATCAACCCTTAAATGGTAACGTGTTATTCGGCACCTTTAAATGGTAACGGGAGGTCACTCATTGCTGGCGCTTTTAAAAGTGTTCCGAAGTGCTCTATAAAATTCCGAAAAATTCATGAAATCTCATCAACTAGCCTAGTATAAGGACTAATTACTATGTTGCTGATTTGATCATTTGTATTGGGTCTTCCCACTACCCTTCTCTCTAAGCTAGCAAGGGGAGACGGTTTGGGCGAGACCCGAGTGACCCCCCGTTACCAATTGAGGGTTTAAACAAAAATTAACATCTTGCGTACTTCTATCGAAGAAAAAAAAAGTACACTTTATATTTTTTTCCTTCAAGTGGTTTACGGAGACTGCTACGCATTAAGCCGTTTTCCTTCTCGGAAAAAAACATGTGTCCGAGATACCTGTAGCAATGACGCCATTTTGTAAAATAAAATCTCAAAAACTTATTTTGCTCTATTGTTTGCTAATAAAAAAAAGCCCAAAAAAGATTTGTATTTCAGTGCACCTGGATAGGATAATCCCTTGAAAAATCCCTGAAGGAATTAATGTATGTACATTTGAAAATTACTCTCGCTCTAATAAACGTCGTTCTTCTCATGATAATCGTCGTCGTCGTTGAAATAGGAAGGGAAATGCTTGACAGATGAGAACGCAGTCGACCGACAACGAGAGCAAATAACTCCTAATCCTTATTAATTCTCCGCGTTGCGGAAATTTGCTCTTGCACTTTGCGTAAATCGAATTGCACTTGCATAAATCGAAGTTGCGCAAATGTCGCCCGTGCGTCCACGCGCATCTCACACCACTCGGGAGCCGTGTCCACTATCACACCGGCGCTCTCACACCATGTGCCACGTCAATCAATATCCGTCGCATGGTGGGGACTCTTGCATATATCGAAGCTGCATAAATCGAGATCGTAGTGTATTCGAAAAACCACGTCAAACGAGCTTTCGAATCTTTGACAATAAGAATTGGATTTTCTTGAATCGAGGAAAGATTTAATTATTCTATTTCATTGAATAGCTTGATGATTCGATTTCATTATATCCAGCTTGGAATATCATTGCAATTTAATTAAGTAAAGTTGTCAAAGATCGCAGTAACTCATCGGTGACTTATACAGCCATTTGAATTATATAGTTGGAAAAAATAAGGTTTTTTTTCGAATACGCGTGTGCAAATGAAAAAGTTGTAGAGAAATGGAGCATAAAAATACAGACAACGCATACAGAGAAATCGAGTCATTGCGGATCGTGATATTTTCCAGCTTGTCCTGATCTCTCTTCCTCCGAATCTTGGGTGGATCAGCTCCATGAAAATTTTGCAAAGTTTAAGAGGTATACATTATTGTGGTTCAGTGAATCGATGGCAATGCTGAGTCGTTTTTGGCATCGAATTCATTCCGTGCGTTCACAGATTCGTTCGAATACTCATCTTTCTTCCCCCCCTCCCTCTCTCTCTCTCCCTTCTTCTTTCTCTTCCTCCCTCTCTCTCTCCCTCTTTCGTTCTCTCCCTCCCTCTCTCACTCTCTGTCCCTCTTTATTTCGCTCCCTCCCTCTCTCTTTTTCTGCATCCGATTGTATCGTACATTTAAGGTAGCTACAGCATCAGCGAAAACAAAGATTTTTCTTTGACACGAAACTATGTCATTGTACATGGATGTATACGTGTTCGCAATTAATTTCAAACATACTGTAAACTGCATAACGGAGATATAAAAACTTTTAAATCCTCCGTTTTACATAGAAGATTTTTGAACACTTCATAAAAGATTTCGTACCAAAAATGATAACAATTTATTAATTGATATATGAAGCACATCGCCGAAAACACCTAACCTTAGCTTCACTGTACAGATACACATATACATACTTGCACACACATGCATGGGTTCTTGAAGGGAGGGGGACTCCCATCCCCCCTTTCCGCCCCCATGAGTGCGAGAGAGATAGAGCTAAAACTTTTAACACATTTTTCTTGGAGATGGCTTGATGGAATAAAAAAATAACAATGGGGCCACTGTACACATTAATTATGCAGGTGACCGCACTCTCATTTTTTTATTCCATCAAGCCATCTCGGAGAAAAATATGTTGAAAAAATGTTGAGGTTATATTGACATATGTAGAAGGACGTAAACAATGATCTCGATTGGTCTCTATCTTCGTTGACAACGCAGGTCATGCAATGCTAAGTGGCGTGACTAACGTATGAATATCGTGACGTTGCCAAATCGTGTGCCTACTTTAGATTTATTCGTTAAACGTGTATTTTCAGCGATTTTGACAGTTGGTATTAGCCATATCAGCAATATGTTTTTTAAATTATTTCTCTAATTATTCGACTAAAGACATAACATTATAATATTTTTCTGGTGGCAATAATGCCACTCAAACTTGTAAATACCAAATTTACATTTTTTTTAGATTCGTCGAATTTTTTTTTCACGGACTGTGATTCGACTCAACTGGATCGCTGTAGCTACCTTAAGCAATATTTACTTTTACCAAGCATGCACTTACCTCTTATCGATTTTCCCTTATTTTGTCTTTAGAATTATTACTATTATTAGTACAACTATTTTATCAATTTGTATCTTACTTATTCTCTCCATCTTATTATTTTTACTGCCTCAAATCCTGTTTACTTTATCTTATTTCAATCTCTCTTTATTTCTTATTTTTTAGTTCTGTGTTATTACTTAAATATTTGCCTCACGATATTACCAAGGCATAATAAAGAATTTAATCAATCAATCAATCGACCAATCCATCAATGTCTCTCTCTCTATTCTCTTTCTCTCTTAGACCAATTTCAAATATAATATATCCGGATATCAAGCATATGTGCCAGGTCATCTATGTGAAAAATGAACTTTTCTCACTGGAAAATATGTTTGAAATCGTCGATGAGTATTTGGACCTTAAAAAAAAATTCCACATCATATGAACTAGACATTTCATATTGCAATATTGCAAAAAGTTGTCGTCAATTATACATGGAGAGAATTTTATATGAAAAATTGCTATGTATGCTTAGTAGTCGGGTACCATATTGTCATTAGTAGAAAAATTACTATGGTATGTACATGGTATGTACACAGTAATTTGTCTACTAATGACAATATGGTACCCGACTACTAAGCATACATAGCAATTTTTCGTATAAAATTCTATCCGTGTACCAAGAATTTCGTATTCTCATAAAAAAAGCTCAATGATGTAAGAAAATAAAATGTTCAAGCTGGAAGTAAATTTTAATAAGTCGACGAACATTGGAATTATGTAATCGTGAGATAGCAGCAAATTATTTGAATTGTTTGTTCTAAAGATAATGAATAATCGCGCCGAAGCTTTCGTTTTGTTTCGAAACATGGTAAGATGGAAATAAAAAAAGAGTAACCACAATAAAATGCAGGTTGGGTATGATTTGACGTCCGCTTTTTTAACTTTAAGGGGTGAGGTACGATCAGAAATTTTAAAAATCGATTTTTTTCGCATTTTCTTAAAGTATGTCTTAAAAATATTCTTCGGGAATTTTAAGTCAATCCGATGAATAGTTTCCAAGTCATCCTACAATTACTGATCCCCATCAGTAATTGTAGGACCTCCCGGACCCCCATGGCAGTTACCGGACGGCCGCTGCAAACAGCCGGTTTTGACCCGCCTATTATATTCTATGAATAGTCTTACACTACGATCTGGATTTAAGCAAGAGTGGCGGGACTGGTACCACTAGACACTTGCAAAAATCGAAGTTGCGCAAGTATCGCTCGTGCGTGCAATGGGCATCTCACACCAGTCGGGAGCCGTACCCGCTCTCACACCGGCGCTCTCACACCATGTGCCACGTCGATCGATACCCGCAGCATAGTGGGGACTCTTGCAAATATCGAAGCTGCATAAATCGAGATCGTATTGTATTGCAACATTTTGGAAGCTTCCACATCGGCAGAAGCCCAGGAATTGATGATTCGATGTAAGTAACTGTTTAATTAGTATTTCTATACATAAATCAAGTGTGATATTGGAAAACGATTTCAAAAAATTTCAAAAATTTATAACTCAAAAACTATGAACTTTAGCAAAGTTTTATACTGAATACTTTCGTTTTAAAATTGCCCAAAATATTAAAAAATAATAATTTATCCCGAGAAACTAAAACTTTTTGAAAAATTGTTTATTATACAATTGGCTATAACCAATCGAATGCTCGAGTTTTCGGAAAAAATTTTTATTATTCCGATTCAGCAGATCAAAATACATAAAAGCAGTTGAACTTCATCCCTCGAGCCCGAAATTTAACGAAAATCTAATATCTACATCTCATCTACATCGAAAAACTATAAATGCGTTTTTCACGAAACTATGTTTTCCAAGTCGGTGACAACTATAATTCGGAAACCACTGGATGGATTTCAATTGAATTTTTACAGCTTATTAATTACATTAAAAACTAGTCTTTGATGGAAGGATTTTAATTTTTGTTGAAAATTTCGATTTTTTTTTTTTATTAATAAACTTTTGTCACGAACACTTTTTTGGTCAATAATCCAGGACTAAACTGTCAAAGGCCGTCATTTTGTTAATTAAAAAAAATCTTTGATTAAAGACTAGATTTATTATTGAATTAATAATTTTTATTTGTTTCATTGATTTTAGATGATCCAGCCAGAAGTTCTGATTGTCACCACGAGGTGTTGCTTGCGGAAGGGGGTCTGATGAAGATGGCGACATCTTTATGAATAATTAATGATTTTTATTTTCATTTTGTGGAAGTTAAGTTCAAACATGACATGAAAACCCTATGCAATTAATTTTATAAAATAAACTTAATTATTATTTCAAAAAAATTATTAAAAATACTTCTTTTTTCACGCTTCTGACTGTACCTCGACTCTTAAATGTCGAAAATTTCGACGAGACCAAAACTATAGTCTCGTCTCGTCGGCATCACTATACCCAATCATATGACCCAAGATAAAATAAAATAAAAATACAGAATGTACGACGTAACTGGGATTTTCAGCCACCAATAGTCTGGCTTGAAATTGGCTCTCCAATGAATTCCACGAACGTACGAAACTTTTGTCCGATCGTTCTATCGCGGGCCCATATACTCTTTATTGTCGTATCCTGCCTCTCGCGAAGAAAAACCCGCTGGAAATTGCACCGAATGGTTTTTCCCACTGGGGTAAAACGCTCCCTTTCATTCGGCACAGCGGCTCCACTGGTAATTTTTCTTATCTCAATTTCGCCAGAGAAAAAAATCTGCCCTTCTCGTTTAATTCATGATATTTCATGAAAAGTTATTTTCGATACGTTGAAGCCTTGATGAAGTGATAACCTCAATTTTTCGATCGAAAGTTTTTCGAAGAGAAAAATAGCTCCTTTCATTAAAATCATAACATTCTATAAAACTTCATTTATGTTCGAGGATTCTGGACTCGGTTTAAGGAGAAATTTTGTTTACTTTACAGCGATGTGATTCATCGAAAAAAATTTTACGACCGCTAAAAGTTTGATTAAATACGTTTAATCCATTTTAACAAAATTTTAAATATAATATCTGGCGTAAAATAGAGAGAAACTGGGCGAAAAAAATAATTGTACGTAAAATCACTATTTCAATAATTTTATATTATAGAGAGGGATATAAGGGGATAATATATCATACTGTATAATATATTATACACTACACATTATATTCCCAAGAGTTTGCAGCTGACCCGAGAGATACGAGGAAAACAGTGAATTTTCCACAATACCTGACCACGATGTCAATTAACGAAATTCCATTAGAGAAAAAACCCGCAAACTTTAACTGCGCTGTGCAATTTCCTGAGTGCACTCTTTTCAAGGCTCCAAAGGTATGAGAGAATTAGTTGTTTCTCCTTCTAGCATCGCTTGAATTTTCTCATGAGAGAATTGCAAAGAAAAAAATGTCGTATCACGAGTATTCGAAGCGATTGTTGAGAAGTCTCTTGAACGATGATTGTAAAATTTTATCGTTCGAGGAAAAATACGATGTCGCCCAATAAATATATATAAAACTTGCCACAGTAGAGTTTATTAGAGTCGGGCGCATTATTGTCAGGTTTTTTTTTTTACTTCCCATTACTTGGCGTTGAGTTGCTGACTTGTCCCTCAATAAAGATAGAATTGCACAGATTAATTGGCAAGAGCCAACTTTTTCCATTCTGTTCTTTCCTTTCCATCTTTTTTTCTTTTTAATATTTACCTTTTAACGTGGGTCTACAATTTTTTCAACAAGATAAATTCGAAGAGGTCCAGTTATGCACACTGAATCAATCGAGAATAATGTAGTATAGATATTCATAATGGTATAAAATAGTTGCAATTTATGTAGTATTATGCAGAATTTTAATTATTGGTTAAATTTTGCCATCGTCTTTTCCAAACGACTCGCGAATTGTGCACGTTTTTTCACGAATAGTTCCTGCAAATACCTGGAAAATGTCAAAAAAGGCTTTTCGACCATAAAAATATTTATAAGGCATTCCACAAAGATTCGACCTGGGCCTGACCCTTCACCTCTCCGATTTTGTCGGTGATTTTTTATGGTTTAGTAGTACCTTGAAGAGCACTCGGGATTTTTCTCAGATTTTTTTGGAGCGATTTGACTTAACTATAATTTTATACACAAATTGTTTCAGCCGAAATTTAAAAATCTGAAAAAATGCCGTTTTTCATATGAAAAATTTCAAGTATTAAGCTACAGTGGGCAGGGGTTTCCTTCTGTTTATAATATGCTTGTTTGAATAATTTTTTTTAAATAGCAGGAGAACCCTGAATTAAGTGGTCCGTTATCCAAACATTTTTGTATATGAATTGAAGGAGTTTAAAAAATGTTTGGATACGGGCTCGCTCAATTCAGCTTTCTCTTTCTAATGAAAAAAAAAAAATTCCGATGAGGCTTGTTATCAACAGCAGGAAACTCCTGCACGCTTTGGCTCAACGCTTTAAATTTTCTATATAAATAACGGGATTTTTGTGATTTTTTTTCGATTTTTTCAAATTCAAGTGATTATTTTTTGCACTCGATTTTCAACCAATAGGAGCTTGGCATTTGACATCACGTGGTACAGGCAGGATGAAATTATGTCGGTATTTTTTCGAAAATTTCACGGCTGTTGCTAGGTAACAAGCGAAAATTTTTCAATAGCTTGTAAGTCACGTACGTGTCAGAAACGTCAAATTCATCGAGATGAGCGAAAGAAAATCAACTATGTCGAATATAATTTTTAATAAAGCCATGCGATTTTTCCCATGAAGATGTTAAATACGAAGCTCCTATTGGCTAAAAATCAAGTGAAAAAAAATAATCCGCCGAATACACCTCGTGTTTGGAAATTAATCGGGTATTTCCAAGCACTTGGGGTATTATAACTGAATTTTTTTTGTTTACACCGACAGATAAGATTTATTAGAATCAAATAAATTCACATATTAGCGAAAATTTTATTTAGAATTAATAAGGATTTGTTTGTATTGACGAAGATTTTATTTGATCATGCCATTTAGTCATACTTGAAACAAATATATAAATTTATTTACTGGTGCCGAATAAATACCATATTTATATTAGTTCGTTGAAATAGCGACTTACTTACATCAAATAAATGATCTATTTAAAATATTAAATTTGAATAGCAATTTATTTACGTCAAATAAAATGTATTCAAATGTGCGCTGCGTCGTACTGCGCGCACAATATGGCGTCGCTCGCCGGCATGACGACGCTCAGCAGTCCAGAGTTAGCATATTCACGTGTATGTACGTGTTTCCGTTTGAACGTGATTTTGTGATTTCAGTGAAATATTGTGATGTGAACGAGGAAACACGAGATTTTCTTTGCGATTCGGGGCTCGAAGAATATATCGTCATCTTCAAAAGTGAATAGGTTGTTAACATGCATGATTCACACGAGTGAGCAAACAACCAAGACTGATTGGCCAAAAAAGTTATTCACACCCAAAAATAGGATAATCTCGTATATTCCTATATTAATAAAAATTTCCTAATTTCCCATATTATTCCCATATTCTCATATTAATCGTGAGTCTTAAATTTTCAGGTTATGGATGGTCATGGAACAGATGGTTATGACCAAATAAATTCTTTATTTGTAACAAATTAAAAATTATTAGTGGCACTAATATAAATTCAATAAGAGCATTTGTAAATGAATTTTTGATTACTACCAAATAAATTTTTATTCGAAGCAAATAACTCATTCATTGCAGGCAAATAAATATTTCATTAGGGCCAAATAAAAGAAGCTAAGAAATAGTGGACTTAAATTTAAATAAATTCAAATATTTGATACTAATAAAACCGTATAAGGCACATATTTAAATAAAAAAATTTATTTGTTCCAGTGGAATTTTATTTTATTCAAATAAATCTTTTCTGTGGGCATGAATAGAAGGAGAAATAAATTTGGTGAAGTAGGAGAATAAAATTTGGTGAAGTAGAAGGAGAAATAATAGTACATTACGATACGAGTGCGATGAAACTTTTTCTGACGAGTGTGAGTTTGCAGCATAAGCCGAAGGCGAATGTTGCAATCACACGAGTTGAGAAAAAGTTTATCGCACGAGTTTCCGAAAATTTACAAAATTTTATTGCACGAGTGCATAAAGTGGGTACTTTACGCATGGAGTGAAATAAATGAATTGGGTGGGCCCTTATTCATACATTATTTTAAACACCTTTAATTCATACAATAATGTTTGGATAATGGCCCATTCAATTCAACTCCCTCCTTTTATTAAAAAAAATAAATTCTCGTAAAAGCCTGTTATAAACAAAAGAGAACTTCTGCACACTTTGGCTCAACACTTTAAATTTTTTCTATGAAAAACGAGATCTTTGTGATTTTTTTCAGGTTTTTCCAAATTCAAGTAAATTTTTTTTTTTTAATAGAAGGAGAAACCTGACCGGCTGGGCCCTTATCCAAACATTTTTTTAAACATCTTCAAATCATAGAAAAATTTTTGGATAATGGCCCACTCAACTCAAGTTCCTCCTTCTATAAAAAAAATTCTCGAAAAAGCTTGTTATAAACGGCAAGAAATCCCTACCCACTTTAGCTCAACGCTTGAAATTTTTCATAGAAAAAAGGGATTTTTTTGATTTTTTTCAGATTTTTAAATTTGGGCAGAAAATAATTTGTTTGTAGAACTGTAGTTAAGTTAAATCACTCCAAAAAAAATCTGAAAAAAGCCAGAGTGCTTTTCAGAGGTACTGTAAAACCATAACAATTTGCGGCAAAAATCGGAGATGAAGGGTCGGACCCACGTCGAATCGGTGTAGAATGTCCCATATATGTATATTAGGATAAATTGAAAAAAATTGTGTATACATAAAAGTTGTAGTATTGTGTTAGCACTCGAGCGGAATATTTGAAATAATTTTTACGTTCCATTAACGCTGATTTTTTACCAAAAAAGGGGATAATTATTTTTTTATTAAAAAAAGGCCATTTTTTCCTGAAAAAATTAGTCTTCCAGTATATCTGACGATATCACAAAATAATCGCCAGAGTGGCACGGATCGAGGTTCTCGGGTAAAAAAATGAAACCACACAAATTAATTTTTTTCCTACTGGAACCTCGTTAACATATCTCGGAAACTTGAAGTTACTGAAAAAAAAATGTCTGCACATATACGTTGTAGTTTTGTATTAGTTTTCGAGCGGAATATTTGAAATAATTTTTACTTTATGGTAACGCTGATTTTTTACTAAAAAAGGGGGAAATTATTTTTGGATTGAAAACCAGCCCTTTTTATTTGGCTGAAAAAATTATAGTCTTCCAGTATGTCTGAGGATATAGCGAAAAAATCGCCAGAGTGGCACGGATCGAGGTTCCGGTAGAACAAAAAATGTGTGTGGTTTCATTTTTTTTTACTCTAGAACCTCGATCCGTGCCACTCTGGCGATCTTTTTTGCGATATCGCCACCCAGCAAACACAGTTCCGAAATAGTTACGAAAATGTTACGTAACGTGTGTTACATTGGACATAACATTTATGTCACAAACTCCGTGAATGAAGCAGAGTTTGTTCTCAAATATGTCATCCTATGAACAAGTCACAGATACGAAACATCTACGAGAAATAATAATGAAATAAACTCATACCCAAGATGTAACATTTTCAGCTCATAGATGTAACAAACTCATCACGTAGCCATAACAAACTCAGATAATAGATGTAACAAACTCAGATCATAGTTGTAACAAACTCAGCTCATTGATGTAACGCCTACGAAACGAAACGTAACCCTGGTAACGCATAATACTCGTAACAATGATGTCAATGTGATTTCGTGGTTACAGGTAATTTACGTATATACATATTTTATAAACAAATTACAAGAAATTTATGTATTTCCAACCTACATATTAGGTTGCAGTTTTATTTTTATTTCAACATTTGAAAAGTACATTTTAATTATAATTTATAATTTTTGTAGAATACCTACAAATATGATGTATCGTACACCATTTCAGGTACCAAATGAAAAATTTTTTGGGACTAGTTAGAACCCTCAAGGTGCACCGGTGTCCTGAAAAGCCTAGTTTTGAGTTTTTATACTCTACGCTGATAAACTGCTGGTGACGTCTCATTTCCTTCGTAACCTTTTTCCCACGGGATGAGCATGGCACATTTTGATTAAAGTCAAAATTGTGACCAGGACAATGCCTGGAAAGTTCAAAATAGGCTAACAATTTCAAAGCAGGCCTGCAACTCTGAAATAAAGAGCAGAAAACATGTGTCATGCTCATCTCATGGGAAAATGAGTTACGAAGGAAATGAGACGTCGTAGAACAAAATCTGTCTATCAATTCTTTCTGAATCATGCGCAGAGTATAAAAACTCAAAGGTAGGTTTTTACACAGAGTGTAAAAACTCAACGCTGGGTTCTTACACTCTGCGCATGATGCCGAAAGAATTGCTAGATAGATTTTGTTCTACGACGTCTCATTTCCTTCGTAACACTTTTTCCTATGGGATGAGCGTGGCACATTTTGATTAAAGTCAAAATTGTGACCAGGACAATGTCTGGAAAGTTCAAAATAGGCTTACAATTTCAAAGCAGGCCTGCAACTCTGAAATAAAGAGCAAAAAACATATGCCGTGCTTATCTCATGGGAAAAAGAGTTACGAAGGAAATGAGATGTCGTAGAACAAAATCTGTCTATCAATTCTTTCTGAATCATGCGCAGAGTGTAAAAACTCAAAGCTAGGTTTTTACACAGAGTGTGAAAACTCAAAATTGGGTTCTTACACTCTGCGCATGATTCCGAAAGAATTGCTAGATAGATTTCGTTCTACAACGTCTCATTTCCTTCGTAACACTTTTTCCTATGGGATGAGCGTGGCAAATTTTGATTTAAGTCAAAATTGTGACCAGGACAATGCCTGGAAAGTTCAAAATAGGCTAACAATTTCAAAGCAGGCCTGCAACTCTGAAATAAAGAGCAAAAAAAATGTGTCGTGCTCATCCCATGGGAAAATGAGTTACGAAGGAAATGAGACGTCGTAGAACAAAATCTGTCTATCAATTCTTTCTGAATCAGCCGCAGAGTGTAAAAATTCAAAGCTAGGTTTTTACACAGAGTGTAAAAACTCAAAACTGGGTTCTTACACTCTGCGCATGATTCAGAAAGAATTGCTAGATAGATTTTGTTCTACGACGTCTCATTTCCATCGTAACACTTTTTATTATGGGATGAGCGCGGCAAATTTTGATAAAAGTCAAAATTGTGACCAGGACAATGCCTGGAAAATTGAAAATAGGCTATCAATTTCAAAACAGGCCTGCAACACAGAAAGAAAGGGCAAAGAGAAATTAAGCGAACGTGCAACGCGAATAAGGTTATAAACCGAGTAAGGGAAATTCCTGGGTGTTTTTCCATCACGGCAAATACGCATATAACTTATTTTTTTCTTTTACATAAAGGGATCACATTAAACTTACCTCTTGCAATGTATGCTGTATTATTCTGGTTTATTCTGTATTACGCTGGATTATTCGATATCACCTCCTTGTACTTTACACTCACATATTGTTTACGTTCCTTAATCGACATAACCTTAAAATGATTGAAGACATTTCTCGTAATATATGATACGTATATGTTGCGGATTTGTTACAAGAAATGACTTGTTACATTTATGTCACACATTATACATATTTGCTACGTAGCCTATACTACGAGATTATAATATCACCAATGTTCTATAATTGTTACGGATTTCTTACAAGAAATGTCTTATAACATTTATGTCACAGTGTGACATATTTGCTACGTAGCCTATACTACGAGATTATATTATAACCAATGTTCTATAATTGTTACAGCATCGACTCGTAACAGTTTGACAAGTTTACAGTACATGTAAGTATCTCGTTCAAGAGTGACGAGATCTTGACGTATCAATGTTACGTATTTGTGATGTCTATAGTTTTTCGTAATTCCTACATCTTTCATTGACATCCTTACTACATATCGTCAGGACGTATTTTATACATCTCGTTTACGTGCGTTATGAAAAAGTAACGAATTTGTGATGAGCATTGTATGACGTAGTTATTACATTTCAATTATACGTTAATGTTTCGTAAATCATCCAAGTGTGTTTGCTGGGCAGATATACCGGAAGACTGTAATTTTTTTAGCCAAATAAATACGGCTTTTTTTGAACAAAAAAATAATTTCCCGCTTTTTTGGTAAAAAATCAGCGTTACCAGAACGTAAAAATTATTTCAAATATTCCGCTCGAAAGCTAACACAAAACTACAACTTTTATGTGCAGACATTTTTTTTCAGTAACTTCAAGTTTCCGAGATATGTTAACGAGGGTCCGGTAGAAAAAAAAATTAATTTGTGTGGTTTCATTTTTTTACCCTAGAACTTCGATCCATGCCACTCTGGCGATTTTTTCGCGATATCGCCAGATATATTGAAAGACTCTGTAATTTTGTCAGCCAAAAAATGGCCTTTTTTAAATAAAAAAATATTTGTCCACTTTTTGGTAAAAAATCAGCGTTACCCTAACGTAAAAATTATTTCAAGTCATCCGCTCGAAAGATAACACGAAACTACAACTTTTATGTGAAGACATTCTTTTTCAGTTACTTCAAGTTTCCGAGATATATTCATTTGGAAAAAAATTGTATTCTCTAAAATGTTGAATTAAGAAATCTGAAAAAATTCACATGGAATGCCTTTTAGTAGTACTTTGATATAACCAATTATGAAGCAGATCTGAAATGGTTGAAAAAAAAGTGGTTGAATTGACGGAGAATCCCTCATATGTGTGTGTGTGTGGGTGTATTTATATCGGGCAATTTAGCAAAACTGTCAGCGAGAGGGGGCGGGGTTTTTATGGTTGATTTTTTCCTTTCATCGAGCTTGAACATGAAGTGCTACACGAGTGCGGATAATTGGAGAGCGTCAAAATTGGCGAAAAACAAAATGGTGAAAAAACACAATTTCAAACTTCGCATACAACAAACATTTTCACGACCAGGGTTTCAAATGAATTACATATAGCCACTTCATATCCCTTCATTTTCCCGTCATCAGCGGCAAAACATTCCCAAACGTCTCGTTATTCTGTGTAATCGATCCCAAAATATCAGATTTACGCAGCCAAGAATTATTTTACTTTCAGCGATAATTTGAACGACCGTAAATTAGTGAAAACCCATCCGGACGTGTTTAAATCTACGTCAATATTTTTTTTAGTATGTCTTGATACTTTTAGTGTAACATATTAATATTCTTTATGAGCATAATTATTTGGGTAATCAAAAATTATCATCGGAAAATGACGTAGATTATGTCCAAATGTTAACTTATAATATCACACTTGCCCTGAATATCATAATAATAGTCACTGGGTCAATTTGACTCGAGCCAACTTTGAGCGATTACTAAAACGAGACGACGCGTCATATTTACGTATCAAAATTCAGAGTCATATTTTAAATATTAAAAAATATGCTCTCATCGATGGAAGTGTACATTTTTTTTTCAAGTATTGAAAAAAATTCGTGAAAAAAAGTATCTAGAAAAATACGGTTTTCTACTTAAAAATTCATAACTTTTTCGATTCTTAATATTTTTTTGCAAAAGTTTAGAACGATACTCTTGAGTTATAGTACTTTCATAACAAAATAGTTCATCTAGTACTTTTGTAAAAAAAATAGTTTATAAAAGAAGTATAGCTGCTTATGTACCATAAACTTGACTATTCACCGCACACGTAGATAGCAGTATGAGTCCGGTTCTTGCCGATTCGCTACTCTTAATATTGAAAGTCCGGGTCAATTTGACCCGCGTCAATCATTATGCGATAATCGAATTTGGATTGTACTCGTCAAAGTCATTGAATCAAAAATTTCAATTTCATCTGTCACTTCCTTTAAGAAAGTAGACAGGGACTTCTCCGTAATCCTGAGTCAACTTACTTAAGCAAACGTTAAACTACCCCCCAGAAATAGCGAGTAACATTTCTGACATGGGACTATAACCATAATTCAGGTTAACTCTATAAAAGTAAGAATCTTGCTGACTGTAAACTCATGACTGGGTTAGATGTATTGCCAGTAAACACAGTGGTCCTGAAGGTTCATTAAATGCATAAGACATCAATCAAAACTCAGTGTCCAAACAAGAAGACGACAACGGTACCTCTGCCTCACGCAGCAACTGCTCAGGTGACTTGCCGAATAATACGCAGGCTTGTCAAACCGTCGATCGTCCGATCAACCGGCCGACAGTATCAAATTTCGTCGAGGCATATCCGCCAAATCGATGCACGTGGCATTGTACGATACTCCTGCCTCTTTTGCCCTTTCCAGAAATCCATCGATCAGCATTTTAATCGTCTTTCTACGTTTACTTGATCAACTCCTTCATTTCTCCGAATCAGTCTTACTCCAAACTTGCAACAATGAACTAATAGAAGAAAAATTACAAAGCTTAATATCTAAGTAGTTTTTAAGTTATATTAATTGTGTCTCTATACTTGTCGTAAACGGCGACATAATAAGAAGTTTAGTCCCAACGAATCGCGTTGTGTTAAGACTAAATAATAATTCTTAAATAATTAATCATTGAAAATTAATATTATTCACCGAAACGACAGCGTTATACATCAACGAACAAATAAATCTCGTACAACACTCAACTTAATCCATCAATAAAATACAATATCTCAATTTCAATTGTCAACCGAGAAACGATCCCGAAAATGAATTCAAAATTTAATATATTCCGTCTATTCATCGATGAGTTTATTGAGACCGCTCAATTAACCCGGATCGTAATATTTACAAATGGAGATATTTACGAATGAAGTCATTTAGAGTAGAGTTATTTTCGACTCCTCTCTCAAAAAGTTATTTGCGATAAAATATCGAAAATATCGAGCACATTGTCACCGTTTTATTCGTGCTGTGATTGGTCGGTTGATTGGGACAGACTCGTGACGCAGTTCAACACGAGTCGTGCGTTGTTTTGACAGTCCGCTTGCGGTTAAATGTTGTGTTGGTTGACGATCCTCTTGTTACGTCCCACCCGGCGAGTTTTCCATCTCAGTCAAGAAGAGGCAAACCCTTCCTTTACACGTTTTCCGAAAGAACTGCATTATGTTGGACAGGTGGCCTTTTCGAGCCTAACCTCGCGGAAATTTGCTCAGGACGGCCGTGAAAGTGTATTTTAAATGATCGGCTCGGTGAGGTAATGTAATTCCTAATGATGGTTGAAAAGTAGAAAGATTTCTGGGAAAGGCCACATGATATTTTAATATTTTGAAATTTACCAGTTAAAAGTTATTACCTCAACCATGAATAATTTCGCGCATGACCGATTTATAAATGTTGGCAAAACATTTCGCAGCTTAAATTATAATGAGAAATAAAATCAGAAATAAATTAGAAAATTTTAAGAGTTAAATCAGATTTATGATAAATTATTAGCGAACATTGCTGATGGCAGAAACGTAAAGGTCGCTCTGAGAAGTGTAAATGTTGCTCTGAGAAGTTTCACATCAGCAGTCACCGGGCGATATGGCAGCCTGTACCGGCGACTATGTGTTTCGGGTCTCAAGGCTTGTGTGTAATCCTAGGGAACCAGCTTCGTGGTTAGTCACTGACTGGCAAAGTAGCCTGTGTCAGCCGATCTAACCCGCCAGAACCTTCGGATTTGTTTATGAATGTTTTCCGTGTAACTCTAGAGGTCTTTTGATAACAGCTGTTGGCCGGTATGTGAGCCTGTACCAACAACTGATTTGCCGGGAGCCTAGAGTTTATGAATGTAAGGATTTAATTGTGAAAATTGATTTGCAATCAAGATTCGTACATTCGAAATTCTGAACTTTTACATTAACACGACATTACACTTAAAGGACACCCTGTATACGACGCGAAGGGTGTAGCGTGAATGGAACATAACGGGTGTCGAGAAAAATACAAATGACCACTTTAAATCGTGCACCACAAAATTCAAACAAGTTGAAATGAATGGAATTTATTTTTGACGTTATCTCCCAAATTAATAAGATGAATGAAAAGTCAATTGTGGATTCCTTCTCGTGGAATGTCGAGAAAATGTTTTCTCGCAATTCGAATTTTGCATTCTCAAATACATTTTTGTTAACTTACCTTTTTGATGAGTATTTGAAGAAAATTAAATCAGAGATGATGGTGAGAATAAGTGACTGCTGGATAAATGACCACGAACGATAGGTACAGATGACCAGGGTGACCAGAGTCAACCAGACGACGGATGAATAGGCAAAATCGGTGAAATGCAGGATGTAGACGGTGGTGAAAATGCCAAGACACACCACAATAAAGTTTTCCAAATAGATTTGAATATGCGTGTGTATGTATTTCCGTCGCGCAGTTTTGTTTCGATATCACCAGAAATTACACTCAATTCACAGCGTTTGTTTTATCGCTAATAATTAATATGTGGAATAACGTCGGCGAAATAATAGTGTTAATGATGTAAATAAATCACGCGCAATGTCTATTTGAAGCAATTTATGATTAAAGCAATGTAAGAATAATATTGAAGGATAATTTAAAAATTAAAAATACGCGTAAAAGTTAAATTTTAATTTTCAGAAAAATTCGCACTGTCGAAGTCGATAAAAATCTTTCAAAGTTTGAATTTAATAGATTCTGAAGACGAGTTTCGTGGACGATGTAACACGGTGAACTTTTCGAAAATCAATAAAGCAATTAGGTGTTGCGCCTCGCGTTTTTATACTCTTGGTCCGGCTTAGTTTTGGAAAGGGGAAATTCTCCCTTGACTCCTAAGACGATGCACGTCTTAGAGCTCCCCTCCACCTCACTGGTCCTCCTAATTTTCTGCAATAAACCAATTATTAAACTTATTTTTAACCTAAATTCCACTCATACTTCCATACTAATACAATCTGCATCTTTTAAAACAATTTGCGGTTTAAATCTTGCATTTTTACGCGAATGTCTATGTGCACAAAGAAGAGTCGAGGGGTCTCTTTCTATCATCTTCCTTCTTTCTTACTCCCGCCCTCGCTTGGGCTCTCAGTGCACTGTAAAAAATGTTACTGAATTTAATATACAAAAGTATATTAAATTTCAAAAATAAGTATATGAAATCGACATTAATATACAAGGTATCGGAAAATTAACAATTTCATCGTAAATTCAATATTTGTATATTGAAATTAAAAGAGTGAGCATTGAAAATTAATATACCCGTATATGAAAATAGTTTTTGTATACTTTTTCGCAATTTTCAAATACATTATTGAAAATTAAAACACTTATTTCTTAAAATTGCAATCAACCATTGAAATTTTTTTTCAATATTGTAATGAAATTTAATATACAGTATAGGGAATTTCAATAACAAGTATACGAACTCGAAATTAATATACATGGTATTGGAAAATTAACAATTTCATCTTAAATTTAATATGTGGATATTAAAATTAAGAGATGAACGTTGAAAATTCAAATCCCCGTATATTAAAATGGTTTCTATATACTTTTTGGCATTTTTAATATACGTTATCGGAAATTAAAACACTTATTTTCCAAAATTACAATCAACGTCAGCGGCCGTGCTAGTTGACGCATCCACCACTATGCGTCGCATGCGCTCGGACCTCTGTGCCCAGGCGAAATAGGCGTATGACGGTGTTATATACCGGACGGCCAGCGTGCCCATTATACTTACCTGGCGCAGAGGTTATACCGTGATGATTAAGGTGGTTCCTCCAGGGCGAAGCTCTTCCATTGCACTTTCGGTCGAGCTGACCCTTGCGAATATCCCTACTATGTGGATATCTCGGGCGTACAATTTTAGTTGCACTGTAAGGAATTTTTATATTAAGTTTAATTAAAAAAATATGAAGTTTTTATGCATATACATGATACTAAATAAAAACCCCCGAGTAATGAATTTCAAGCCAATTGGACCAAAGGAAAAATGTTTGACACACAGGGTTAAAAAGTTCTTTACGATAAAATATCGAAAACATCGAGCACATTGTCACCGTTTTATTCATGCTGTGATTGGTTGGTTAATTGGGACAGACTCGTGACGCAGTTCAACACAAGCGTCGAGCGTTGTTTCAACAGTTCATTTGCGATTAAATGTCGTGTCGGTTGGCGAAGTTGGTTAGAAAGGAGTGGTTGTAATGTTAATGTACACGCGTGATTAAAATTCGCGCCCCCTGGTGCTTCGCCCCCCGAACCCCCCCGTGCTTCGCGCGCCGTTGTTGTCGCGCCTCGCATTCTTGATCGTTGCCTTGATTTATTCCGTTATGATCGAATATACTTATTTTGAATGTTGGTTAACATGTCTCTTAGGGACGTTTTAATAGGCACTCACACTGTAATTCAAACTCTTTGATTCATAGTGAACATCGACTATTCTGATAAATTATATTAGTCGTTATTAATGATAGATTTGAATTTAATAAATCTATTACTCGATATAAAAGTACAATCTACGCTCCCACAACTTAACCTCCCATGACTTGACCGCGTTCATAACTTAGTAATAAGCTTCCATAACTTGACGACCTCTATCACGCTTTTTCCCCACTCCGAACTCAGCTGCCGCGCTGCGGAAATTTTACACAGGGCAACATAACCTCAACTGTCAAATTTTGCTTTACCATTACGTACAGCAATTAAATGTTACTATTAGTTGTTTTCTCGAAGAAACCGCAATTTTTATTTTCCAGGAAGAACGAAATTTCTGTAGAATATTCGTATGTATACATGTATCATGTATCATCATACGTCAATCCATGTTAATTCAACGGAGTTTTGTCGGTGACCCCCTCAAATTTTCTATTATTTTTAAATATGTTATTACACATGCAAAAAGAAGTATCCATGTACATTTTTGTCTCTCTGTCTTAAACCATACCGAAGTTATCGATTTTTGACAAAATATTTTTAAAATAATCATAACTTCTACAATAACCAAGATATTCTAATTTGCTGAGAGGTCATTTTTGTTTGTTTTTCAATGTACTCTGAAAAAAAATCAAAAATTAAGAAAAAAAAATGCATGTCTTTTTGGCTGTTTTAAGCTCAAAAATTGGATTTTCTCTGAAGGAACCTCTTCAAATTAAGAAAAAGAAAATTAGAAAATTCTACGTAAAAAATTAAAATTTTTGAGATTTTACCGAAGATGGGATTCAAATAACTTTTCATTCAAAGAAATTTTATATAACGCACCCACATTTTCCTCGCTTTTTCGCGACTGTTTCCTGTACTGAAAGTAGGATTTTGTCGCGACAGTCGAGACGGGTCGTACGCTGAGCAGCACTGAGCAGCACTTTTAATCCCTAGTAATTTTTCTTTACTTTCCAGTACAGCGGCGCACACACATATCTCACGCGACCTGCTGATTATATCGTACGCTGTTATGAAGTTCACGTTTTCTAGTACAGCGGCGCGCGTACGCATTTCTCACGTGACGTGTCGAACGATCGAGCGGTGCTGCCATCAGTCGTTTGATCGAGGAATTACAGATGCATAGGATGTTTGTAGGGGGTAAAACATAACCTTAATTTTATACAAAACGAATCAAACGAAACGTGGCGCGTTCTTGTCGAAAATTATATCACAATGGATCAAAATAAACATGTCGTGTTTTCGTTAAAAATTGTATCAAGACAGATAAAACAAAACGTGGCGTGTTCGAAAAATTGTGGTTTCGTTCAGATATTATATTTGAAAACTACTTTTGTTGTCTCTGGGGGGGCTTCGCCCAGTCCACCCCTAGAAGGGGCTCTGCCCCTTCACCCCGCCCGTGCGTGCGTCACACGAACGTGCGTCACAGCTTCTCCGTGACTTTTAGTTTTCAAAAAATATCGTGTAATAATTATTCGGCTGTTGTAAAATTCGGAAACGTGGTTTTGTTCTATAAACAATGCAACAGGGAGAGGGAGACCTTCACGCCTCGCGAGGTGTTTTCAGTACGAGTCGTGGCGTGAAAATTCCCGCTTCCCCACCTTGTTACACAATGTACTATTGTTCAATTTTTTTCTCGTAATTTTGATCTTTTTTCCTTCCATGACTATAAAATAGTTGATTTCAATTATGATAAAATAATTTTACTTCTTTCACTTATTTTCTTTGTAAATTATAATAATTAACAATTTGAATTACAATTCAAGTACGTCTTGCACTTTATTCCATTTTCGCACATAAAAATTGTAATTCTCTATGTTAATTAATATAATTTACAAAGGAAATATATGAGAGAAGCTAAATTATTTATTTCAACATAACTGAAATCAACTATTGTAGTCATAGAAGAAAAAAAGATCAAAATAACGAGAAAAAAAACGAATTTTTTTTCAATTAGAAGTTATTTGGGTCCCATCTTCAGTAATATTTCTAAAATTTTGTTTTTTTACGTAGAATTTTATTATTTTTTTTTAATCGAAGGGGTCCCATTGAAAGGATATCCAATTTTTTTTGCTTAAAACAACCAAACGACATCAACTTTTTTCTCAATTTTCGATATTTCTTCCAAAAAGTACATTGAAAAACAAAAAAAAAATGACCTCTTAACAAGTTAGAATATCTTGGTTATTGTAGAAGTTATGATTATTTTAAGAATATTTTTTAAAAAATCAATAACTTCGGTATGGTTTAAGATAGAAAGCTCAAAATTTACATGGATACTTCTTTTTACATGTATAATAACATATTTAAAAATATCAAAAATCGGAAGGGGTCACCCAAAAAGTTAAAATTGTTATGGAATGACTCACTGTCCGTATATAAAGAATAACATTTTACACGCCTATACAAATTTCATCGGTATTCAACCTCGGGTGTCGGAGAAAGTCTATAGATTGGTGATTTTGGGTCGATAATGTACGGATCCATTAATAAATGCAGTAGTTAAGTTATTTAAGGTCTTCCTAAGAGCGCTGCAGTGCCACTGCTCGACTCCCGCGCGGCAGCGCCGGCATACTGCCTAGTAGAAAAGTAAAGAGTAGAGTTCTTGTACTGCTACTTCTCCGAAATAATTAAATGAAAATTGAAAGGAAACTCTAAAATCCGTTCTAAGAATTAAAAAAATTATAGATGGATTTTGATCTTTAATTTTATTCGCTTTCAAACGTTCCTGTACCTGGTTTACCTTATATCCTCACGAAACCTTAGAAAATTAAACTGACGCTTGCAAAGAGCTCTGCAGGCAAAACACTTAGAAAGCTACCAAAAATTCGACGAGCGAACGAGGTGCAAGAATTACGATAATCCAAGTGTGAGAACTCCAACCGAAAGGAGCACAAGCTCCGCTGCACACGAAGCAAGTATGTAGTGAGAAGTGAAGGAAAAAAAAAGTTTTGCAGCCCCGAGAGGTTGTCAGCGACACGTAAGAAACAGGGTCTCGCAAAAAGGAAAAAAAGCATCCGCGCGTGCAAAAGTTTCCGCCCAACGGAAGAAATTCTGTGGTAAGAAGGATCTCGCGAGATCTTAGGATAAAAACTTCCGCGACACCATTTTTTTTCGCAAAGTTTCGCATGCGATAAATTCGTAGCGATATGTTCGTGTCGAAATGTTCATACGTGGATTTGAAATATTTTTCCCGTGCTAAAATTTGCCATTTTACTTTAATCCGCTTGAAGTTAAGCCCTGTGAAATTATAATTTATAAGCAACTGAATTCCAATTCGATATAGAGTGAAAAAATCCACGTTTCCGCGAATCCTTGAAGAATCGAATGAAAAATCAAAGAAAAGTAAACTTTCGGGAGGTGCTCGATGGAGGGCGCAACTTTCGGATTTTGGAAAACTTAAATGAAACTCCCGGCAAGATATCAGCATTGACGAAGTTTTCCTGCGGCGAGGGAAAATTCTTAATTGTGATTAATCGATTTGCATAACTAATGGCGCAATATTGTGTCTGAAATATGATTCTTATAATTCCGAGTTTCACACCTTTCCTCTCGCGACTGATAACCGTAATTAAATCCACTGTTATTTCAGAATCAGAAAGCAGCCACGTTCTCATATCCGCACAGTCTCAATCGTTCTTGCTACCACTCACTTCCGGTTCTCTTCGGACATCGTAATTCTTGTACGGAAACCCGGAAGTTGAGAAATACACGAGTTTCTTCCATCCATTTCGAGTCTCTCCTGCCACATTTCCAGACTCAACTTTTTTCGCGATTTCCTTCAGCCAAGTTCTCCATTTTCTTCGCCAACTTTCATTACATCCGTTTCCGGCATCATCCCTTTCTGTCTGCCCAAGCAGCGAAAGTTGTTGCTCCGGAATGATCGTTCGTTTATTGCGGGCAACAAAAAATCAAAGAAAATCAACTCCCACGGTGAAGTGGTGAAACGAGCATTTTTCTCGAGTCAGCGTAACGAGAACTCTTTCATCATCTGAGATATTCCCATTACACTGCAAGAAAAGAATAGGGGCAGCACCTATCTTCTCGATAGCCGTCGGCGGATGGTCCTTTTCCCTATCCGTATTGCCCTGAACGTCAAATTATAATTCTTCACAGCAAGGCTGCATGAGATACCCATGGGAAGCATCAAGATTGACGTGCAGAAAACCCTTAACTCCCCTGCGTCTGTCGCGATTGTTCATACATGCAGTGTTTTTCCGTAATTAAATTGATCCATTAATTTAAATTCATTAAAAACATGGACAAATGGGTCAGAGATAAATTAATTCAGTGGTACCTTCAAAACTTCGAAAAGTTTAAAATACTCCTTACAAAAATGCTGCTTTTGTTATCTGCATAATTTTGGCTTTTTTTCTTCTACGTTAAAAATTGCAAAGAGGAGATTATATATTTTTTTCGTTCCTTATTGAATAAATATTTGTGAATTGTTCAATATTAGTTCGCAATAAGTTGTATTTTATAGTTGAGTAAGTTGTCACACGTGTAATGATTGTTTTATTTGAAATGAAGTCTTCCGTATAATATGCAACTATGATTTATTTCTTCATTTGGAATCTAGCGATTTTTTTCAATTTCAAAATGTAATTTTCCTAGTTACCGCACACGACACTGTCCACTTTCCATAATTTAATTTTTACCAATGTAATTGGTAGAATGTTAAATATATTGTACCGTTAATTCAAATTGTAATTTTTTCAATATCCTGAGAATTATAATGATTGAAAATAATTTAAAATCATTTTTTATTTCAATTATTATTTTTAAATGTAATTTTCATAATATACTAAATATAATTTGAATTATTCAATTTTATTTGTAAATATTATTGCTATTTACATTTTATTATTTTAAATTTTCATAAGAACTATAAGGTACCTGCGGGTAATAAGGCCTAGCTAAGGGAGATTTGCAATAAAATGAAAAACATACAATTTAATCAATAAGTTTTAATGATAACCATTATTTGAGTACATTTTCTATAAAATATAAACGAAAAATGGTAATTTTTACCATAAACAAAAACGAAATTAAACATTCAAAAAAACTTTATCAGTACGCCTTATTTTACTATAGGAGGGTGATAGGGCCTACAGCTTCAACATGCTTAAATAATTAAGCTATACTCAATACATTTGGTATTTGTGATCAATAATCATGATTAATGCCTCTCTGTAAGCTTTATAAGAATTTAAAATTCTTCTTTCCACTGCTCTGACAGCTGATACCAGGTCGCTTTCTGATCACAACGCTGGTTCAGGAGGCATCGGGATCAAGTCACTGAAATCAATCATTAATTAATAATAAAAAAAAAATTTCAACACATTTTTCTTATGGTTAAATTTAGTAGGCCTCATTAACCACCGACCACATATTTCAGAAAAACATTAAATAACAAATGTTTGAACCATGATACGTTATTTATATCGTTAAGATCATCGAAGTAGATATTCATGAAGATAAAGACTGCGATTTTAGATCGTTAAGTATAATATTATCAAAAATACTTACGATTTACGTGGACCGTTATTTTAGTATTCGTACTGCGCGGCCGCGTCATATGATAGATGATGCAACACTCGAGACGGAGAATGGGGTATGCTTCAGTCGGTGTAGCATTATGCTTCAGTCAGTGTACCCTTGCGCGAAAGCAGTCATTGTAAATACGATTTTTGTCGACTCGGCCTTATTACCCGACAGGCCTTATTACCCGCGGGTACCTTACATAGATTTATAACTTAAATATTCGATAAATCACGCGAGAATAATCGATAGGGATTAAAAATTCAATAATCTTACATCTGGTTAACTCCATCTCTATCTATTGCATATGTACCATGACTATGCCGGATAGCCACCAACCCATCTACCGCTAGCTAACTGGTAGATATAGTTTTCGCGCTTATGCGAGATGATTCAACCCACAATACTACTGGATGGAGGACAAAACCATCTTGTACATGGGGAGACTCAGCAGAATATGCTGCCTGCCTCCATCCTTTTTTTCAGTGTAGCCTGCACGACAGGAAGATCCTGCGGATTGCCTGGTGCACAAATCTCATGATTCTCGTTATAATGGACGGTTAAGAAGATTAGAGGATACGACTTTCTGGCTTTCAGCCGGAAGAAAGTGTAAAGCAGTGCAAAAGTATAGAGTCTACAACTCCTCTGGGTGGATGGCTTTTTTTTGCGTTGCTTCTTTTGATAACAAAATGACGGAAGGGGACTGCAGCTGGTCAGCGTGATTACGAGCAAATCGAGCTTCTTCTTTACTCTCGTTCTTTTTTTTTACTTTTGGTGTGACTACAATGTTTCGTTGACTCGTTCCCGCGAGAGGTTGAATCAAATAGATGAGGAGAACGCAGACGAAACCCTCTTGGGTATGCGCATGTGTGTTATATAACCAGGGCGAGTAAGCTATGCGATGGAACGTCGAGATGAGAGAGCCAAGAGTACGGCAACTCTATGCTGCATCGTTGAGGTCAGTGAAAAGCCACCGCCACTCCGACACCTCGAAAGCTCCGTCGCTAGGAGAAAAAAAAATGTTGCTGTCGGAAGCAGAAAAAAAAGAATCAAGCACTTTCTTGCGCTTTTAAACTTGGACCTCTTTCGCTCGAGGGATTTATTCGCCGCTGAATGAAAGCAGGAGGATGATTAAAATAAATAGAACTAAATGGAAAAAAAAGAAAACATTGTGGAGGTGAAAAGTGTTATCCCAGCAAACACAATCCCGAAATGGTCACGAAAATGTTGTGTAACGCGTGCTACATTGAATATAACATTTCCGTCACAAACTCCGTGAATGAAGCAGAGTTTATTCTCAAATCTGTCATCCTCTAAACAAGTCACAGACATGAAAAATCTACGAGGAATAATAATGAAACATACTCATACCCAAGATGTAAAATATTCAACTCATATAGATGTAATAAACTCAACTCATAGATGTAATACACTCAGCTTGTTTGAAAAGGGAAGCGATTTCCTATAAATTAAAGCTATCGACGCAAAACGAAAAAAAAGAGGTTACTCGAATCTTCGAGCTGTCACTCACGCATCGTTCAATTCTGTGCTGAGAAAATTCGAAATAGCACGAATAGGCAGGGCCGCGTTTCTACAGAGGCAAAACTGTCACCGCAAAACTGTCTCGGCCCAACTGTTACCGTCATACGAAAATGTCGAGAAATTGTCTTGACACAACTGTCAAACACACATAACCAAAACTTCCACGAATTAAATACTCACGATTAAACTCTCACACGTCTATACTGTATACGACCGAATTGTCATGAGGCAAAACTGTCGACATTTCAATCGTCTCTGGCTTAATTAAACACGGAACAACTGACACGGGCCACATTTGTCTTTGCTTAACTGTCACGAGTCTGAATTGTACGCGGCTCAACTGACACCGTTCAAAACTGTCACGGCGCAACTGAAACCAGTCTAAAGTGTACATGGCGCGACTGTCACGAAGCAGAACTGTCACGCCCTAATCGTCACCGTGCTACCGCGATATTTCACAAACTCACAATTTCGCAAATTCTATTGGTGCGTTTTTTAATTCGGCTTTTTATCATTCTCCCTCTATCTAACACATTGAAATAAAAGATATGCGACGATGAAAAAAGATGAATTAAAGAACGCACCCATAGAGTTTGAAAAATGGTGAGTTTATGAAATATCGCGTTAGTACGGTGACGCTTTTGGCTTGTAGAATGGAGCCCATGTTAGGTTCGCAATGACACGTTAGGTCGGTAACAGTTCGGCCGTATAGAGTTAATGCGGTGACGGTTTACGCGGTGTAGAGTTTGTGAAATACTTACATAGCCACTTCGCCGAGTTCAAACGGTGATCATTCACTCTGTAACGGTGGAGCGCAAATTTAATTCAGACTGGTATGATTTTCCCAGTGACCATTGTGCCAGGTACAGTAGAGACCCCGGAGAATTAAGCAGATGACAATTTAATCAACGATAGTTTTTTTAGTATAAATTTAGATAGAAAAAAAATTCTATCTCGATAACATTACGAACTTTTTGTAAGCTCGTGACGATTTGCACGTATGGATTTATTGGTGACAGTTTTGCCTCGATAGAAACGCGGTCCTGCCCACGAACTGATTGCGACACGGTTCGACACTTCCAGAAATATTAATGATAATCACATTGCATTATCACTCACGGGCATAACAAAATCATTTTCATCTTCATGCAGCTCGCAACCGCCAGCTGTCATTTTTTTGGTTGTCTCGAACGTTTGAGTTCGAGACGAGACGCGCAAACCACCCAATGGAACATTCCGGAGACTTCCGTACCGACCGAAGATTTCGAAACAATGAAACTTCGAAGCTTCGAGCAGGGCCTGGAAACGCTTATGGAGAAAATTTTGCTAGTGTTTGCGCGCCGCGGATTCCGGATTGGCGATATGGGGAACTGATCCTGCGCGTCAGATCACTCGCGCCAGCACGTCAAGACTGTCAAGCGGTTATGCTGCAATCCTGTAATACTCTAAAGTGCTCCGAAAATCTTTGTGTATTATTGCGATTTATTGTGCTTGTGAAAATTATACGAGTCTTGAAAGATCAGCATACTGTGAAAAAATAGATGAGTTGAATGTAGACGACCCTGCTAGTAGTGCTGCAAACAGTGAAAAAGATATTTTGGAATCGATGGAGGAACAGGAAATTCTCACCGAAGGTGACGTGAATTGCATAATACATAAACGAGGGTATAATCTGAAAGTAGAAAAATGAACGCGAAACGTACATTGCACAATTGTTTATTTTTTCGCTTGACTTATTACAAGGTCAATCTGCGCCTTTAGATCCATCGGCCTCCGTGCTATGATTTCATTAGACTCCGAAAAATTATTGTCCTTACTGTAACTCCGTGTTCATCTCTACTCTCAAATTATACCTTCGTTTATGTATACAATTTGCAGTACCTTCGTTGGGAATTTCCTGTTCCTCCGTCGATTCCAAAATATCTTTTTCACTGTTTGCAGCATCTTGGCATTTATTTTTTCACAGTATGCTGACAATTCAGGGCACACATTACAGAATTGCAGCATAACCTTTTGACATATGCCGGCGCGACGCGATCTCACGTGCATCATGACGCGCAGGATTAGTTCCCCAGAACGCCACCCCGAAATCCGCGGCGCGCAAACACTAGCAAAATTTTTTACACGGCCGTTTCCAGGCCCTGGCTTCGAGAGTTACCCTCGGACCATATATGAAGAGCGCCACTCAGCTCACGGCTCAATTCTCATCGATTCACGACAGCGATCATTTCAGAGCGCGCGCGATTCAAACTACCAAGAGTTATATATTACGTATTCTAACATACATTCATTACAAATACAGTTCATTTCGCATCCATCGTGTCTCTAATACATAGTGCACGTCATAATTGTCTTTTTATTGTTAACAATCATTTTTTAATAATCATTAATTATTCTTTTTGGATAGTGTTGTGATTTCATTGTGTTTTTGTGTGTTTGTGCATTTTTACTAATTTTCTCGTTGTCAATCTAGCGTTGCTTCTGGACGAGCATTCTAACCCGTTCTTGAAACCACGAGAACGTTACGTTTTGTTGGGCTTTCTTGAGCTACTTTTACACCCACAAAACACCGGTCTATTAGACATTCCAGAAGCCCCTCAAAGCTTACCTTTGGGCTAGAACGACACGTGCACAAAGTCTTGAGAGAGCAATTACACCTTAAAAAGTCCAAGTCAGACTTTGTGTACACAACAGAGGTTTTCAGATTGAGTAATCAGCTTGCTTGAGCCACAGTGCTCCCCCTAAGAGATCATTTCTGGGCATCAAACCTACGACGAGATTCTTTACTTCTGAGCATCGAACTTACTGCAAGGTTCTACGAGATTATTCGAGAAATTTGGAAAATTCGACACTGATCATCAGAGATTTCCTACTACGCAGGCCGCTATTCACTGAACAACGAAGCATCGAGAATATTCGATACACTCATACGAGCTGTACTGAATACACATTGTCGAGAATCAAACAAAATAAATAATAGCTGCTCGATACCACCAGAACCAGATTCATTATTGATTCTTCAAACACAGCTCATAGATGTAACAAACTCGTCTCATAGCCATAGAGGAGTCAACATATCCTCAAACGTTTTTGAATACTTTTTTCTTGAAAATAGCTTGATGGAATAAAAAAAGAACAGTGGGGCTACTTGTGTAATTAATTTGTACAGGTAGCCTCACAATTCTTTTTTCATTCCATTCAGTCGTTTTTGAGAAATATGTGTTAAAAGTTTTAGTTCCATCTTTCTCGCACTCACGAGAGCGGAAACGCCCGGGAAGAGGCGATTCAGCCTGGTCATATTACACTCAGCACATTGATGTAACTCCTACGTAACGAAACATGCAATTTTTATTTTATTTGTAATATCATATTTCTTTATAATTCCGATGAAATAAAGGTTTTTTATTAATATTTTTATTATTATTAAGCATTATATAATATTAGGAAATGAAAAGAAAGGTTTAGCTTAAGGTGATGAAAAAGGTGATATCGTCACATTTTCCAAGTGGGTTCTTACAAGAAATATGATACTCTACAATAAAATTTATTGAGCCATGTCCGTAAATTCAACCGTTTCAGCGGTATCATTATTTCAAGTGAATATTGTATGAAAATATCTATTCAAACGGCTGTAACGCCTAAGCTATTAGATATAACGAAAAAAATCAAATAAGAACTTTGTAGAGAAAGTAATTTGCTACAAAAAAGTCTAATAAGCCGAGCCCGTAAATTCAACTCTTTCTCGGGTATGAGTGTATGAAGTAAAATGAATAGATATTTTTTTGTTTTATTCAATCAAACGAACTTCATTTTCTATGAAACAAATGTTACAAAGAATTCCCTATGCAAATAAATCAATAAAACAAAAACGAAAAATCTATTTATTTTACTTCATCCACCTATAGATGGGAAAGAGTTGAATTTACGGGCTCGGCTTATGAGACTTTTTTGCAGCAAATTACTTTCTCTACAAAGTTCTCAGTGGAACTTTTTCGATATATCTAATAGCTTAGGCGTTACAGCCGTTTAAATAGACATTTTCATACAAATTCACTTAAAACAATGATACCGCTGAAGCGGTTGAATTTACGGACATGGCTCAATGAACTTTATTGTAGAGTATCATATTTCCTATGAAAACCCACTTGGGAAATATCGCGATATCAAAATTCGCGGAATGGTAACACTAATAATGAGCAAATTTTTTTGTTCGTCTTTCAACATTTATGTAACGCCTTACACGTATTTGCAACGTAGCCTCTACTGAGAGATTATAATATCACTAATGTTCTATAATTGTTACAGCTTCGACATCATTCATTGACGTCCTTACTACATATCGTCAAGACGTATTATATACATCTCGTTAAGTGCACTATGAAAAAGTTTCGAATTTGTGATGAACATTATATGACGTACTTATTACATATCAATTATACGTAAATGTTTCGGAAATTATCCAAGTGTGTTTGCTGGGATTTCTTTTGAGATTAAAAAAAATTTGAATACCGACTGAAATGAAGAAAAAACGTGTGTCTGGGGAGTTTTACGAAAAAAATGCACCAACGGGGACCATCAAATGTACCCTGATAAATTATCGTAGGAAATGTTAGCACAGTTGTCTCAATGAAATCATTGATAGCTGTAAAATGCTCATATAGTACCAGAACCCACGACCAAAATTTTTGTGTCATCGTGATACGGCTAAAACTTATAAAATCCATTGTTGGGATGAAAAAACCACCATAAATGCTAATAGCAGACGTGTAGCCTGCTAGTAACCAGCCAGACGTGTTACATGTATCATCGCGGCACGTCTGATATCCAGTATGTAGTTGAATCATAGTCCTGAGATATGAAACAAATCATTTTCAAAAGTCAAAAGTGCTGTTCATACCCAGTAGAAGACGTAAAAAAAAGATAACATTAAAAAAAAATATCATCGTAATACGTCTGAAAATTATGTTTGTAAATAAATATTGGCTGCGAACTAATCAGTGGATGCGAACTAATCAGTTTTCAGACAAAAATTCTTCTGCGTTGTATTTGGGAAGAATTTTGCAAATGTCAAAAAAAAATCCGATCGGTAAGGTAAATGTCCCAATACCCGACCACGTTCCAGTACCCAACCACTTGAACCAATATATCAGCAATTTAAGCGTTCACTTAAGAGAAATCTTAAACTGTGAATTGATTTAATATTCAGGATTCATAATCTATGTATACGACACTACTTTTAATAGTTCAAGAATCGTCTGTAATTTAATTTTGGATAAATATGACAGCACCCGCACTATTTTGGGCACGGAAGCCATTATCTAAGATGAAGTACTTAGGAATCGCGATATCTTATTGAAGCTATTTCAAAGTGGTTTTTATTATTTTCGAACTGAGCCTTAGCTGTTTTGATTTGGAAAGATACCACTAATTTGATCATGTTGTCTCAATTAGCCAAAAATGCGTTTTAAGTACTTAATTTTCATGTCCGGTTTTTGGTACATACGAAATGTATCTTGTACCGATAACCGACCATGTGTCCGGATATCGGTACTTGATCGAGACTATGTTCGGTCCCAGTAACCGGGCATCTGCTGACATGTATATTATTCGTGCATAACCTTAAAATTTCGGTGACACATTCTCTGAGCAGCGACGCATTTTTCTCAATTCACCCCTCCCTTCCCCCCACCATAGAGATGAGTGGTCGGTTATAGGGTCATAATGTGTGGTCGGATATTCGGTCATATGGAAAAACAGGTGGTCGGGTACTGGTACATTTACTTTTCTCAGTATTTTCGGTATTTATGAATAAACGACTAATTATAGCAACAACTATACCCTGTGTTTTGGAAACTAGAGATTTCAAGCTTTCCAACAGTCATAGTTGTTTCAGAAAATAGTTTATTTTTGAACGCGATAAACAAATTAACTTTTTCGTCGCCTCTTAGATGGTGGGGTATTGGGACATTTACCTTATCATCGTAATACGTCTGCTAACTGTTCCACATGATGATGACCGAGATGTCGAAAAAATTAATATCAGACGAATTGAGTGCTGCATCTACCTTATCAGACAAGTTTTCTATGCTCACAAATCATTGCGAAATCGTAATCAGATGGATTGAAGTCCCCGTTACAAATAAATGCATACAATAAATCGCAGGAGTAAAGTTAAATCATTTTTCGAAAAAATTACATAAAATGGAACTCACATTGTATTCAAAATATTATTTATTAAAAAAATTATTAAAAAATGTATGAAAAAATCATTTATGTGAATGGTCGTCGCCGTTTCTACGAGCATAGCTGTTGACGCATGGGTTGTAGTGAAGCAAAGGACAAGAGCATAACAAGTAAATGAGCCTACTTGTACAGGAGCGTAACAAGCGCCGCGGCGTTTGCCGGGCGACTCCGAAACGTTCTTTTGCTTTTTGCAGTTAAAAACAGCAATAATAACATCTGCTAATCGTGTTTTGGTCATCTCAGGAGCTGTACGAAACTTAAAAAAAAAAAATTAGAACCGGGCTGCTATGTGACAGGTCGGCTCATTTTTTTGATACTTGTTAAAATGCGCCCAGGTTAAACGTAGCACTCTCTATGTCTGAAAACACGTTTTTTTCGTACTTACATAACAATATCGATGTACATTTTTAATAGCTTTGATCGTTACAACCTACTTAGTTGGGTTCAGGGTCGTCAGGGCTACTGACTTTATATGGTTTAGGCCATATCACGATGATACATGGTTTTGGTCGCGGGCTCTCGTACTATTAATATTATTTTCACCATAGAAAAAGCTTCTGTACGTCTTAAGATTATTGATTAAGATTATTATTATTATATTGAGATTATCAATTAGGTTGTTAGATTATTAGGTTATGTTAGATTATCATCAAACCTATTTCTTTTATTATTCTTACTTCTTTTTTCCAATTTTGTTATTCTTATTTTATCAATTTTCAAAAACTTCGACGAACCGATATTGCGAAGGCGCATTACTTTATTTTTCTCGATAAAGAAGAGAATTATTTTCTCTGTTCGATACAATGTGCGATAACTCACCGAATGGCTATTGATTCATTTTCATATCTCAATTTTTTATACCCAAACTTTGAAAACCGCGAAAAGTCATCCAGCACAGAATTTTAGTCGGCAAAATATGGCAAAAATTTTCTGTCGACTTCGATGAAATTTCACGGCTTCGTTGAATCGAAACATCGACGCATGAAAATGTTCTCACGGAGAAGACGAAAAGGTTGACCTGTTGTCTGTAAGTCTTTTGCGAATCTCTATCGGAAACTCATTCAGCTGCGAATAGACAAGTCCCAAATAATTTAATAGCATCGATAGTGTTTCGAGAATGAGCCCGCGGGCTCGATCTATTTCATTTAACTCTTCGGTATTTGCTCATTGAGACGAAAGATAGGAGGAAACCCGAGAATCGTTACACACACACACACAGAAAGTTTAAATAAAGTTGAAAAAAGTTTAAATAGCATTAACATAAATTACCTAATTTTTAAAGGAATTACCTGTAGTATTTTATGGATCATGTAGTGACCTTTTATCGGCGGAACAAAAATGAAGCGCGCATTCACTTTACTCGCTCCTGTTTCACATTGCTCCTAAGTTTTCCTTCTAACTTCCATTTCTTCTACATATCGTACAGCGTACAGTATCATATCGCCAGCGATTCCCGGATTGAAACAAAAAAACCTTGGAATAGTCATCAGTTTTTTCTATAACAACTTTTACATTTTAAATGAGAAATATATTCTTAAGATGTAATGTTTAAAAAAATGTATGTGTCATTCCAGCCCAAGTGTGTAAACCCGTGACCCTGACCCTCTCGGATTTATTTGATTTTTTTTCATATGATCGCATTGAGTCTAAAATACACCCTATAATTTTTTCAGATTTTTCCAAACATCCCTTATTCTAATTTTTTTTTTTTTGAAAAAAGAGCCATTTTTTTTAAATTAAAAAATTCTGGAAAAACCGTGACAATATATAAAAATTTTCAAGCTATCAGCCGTAGTGGACAGATTTTTTTTCTATGTTTTTCGTGATGGATTTTTAAAAAAAATTTTTAAACGCCAATTTTTAAAAATCTAAAAAAATACTGAAAAATCCGCTATAATATATAAAAAATTTTAAGCTATCACCCGTAGTGGGCAGATTTTTTTTCTGTGTTTTACAAGCTATTAACGTTCTGAACATTCCAAAAAATTCTCAAATAGCTCACCTTGAGCAGATACTCAATTTGAGTACCAAAATAATTCAGTATCTGCTCAAGGTGAGCTATTTGAGCATTTTTTGGAATTTTGAGAACGTTAATAGCTTGTAAAATACCGAAAAAAAATCTACGAACTACGGGTGATAGCTTGAAAATGTTTATATATTACCACGGTTTTTTTAGAATTTTTTTAGATTTTTAAAAAATGGCATTTAAAATTTTTTTTTTAATCGATCACGTAAAACACAGAAAAAAAATCTGCCCACTACAGCTGGTAGCTTGAATATTTTTATATATTGTCACGGTTTTTTCAGATTTTTTTTATATTTTAAAAAAATGGCGTTTTTTTCAAAAAAAAAAAAAAATTCCGAAATGAGGGATGTTTGGAAAAATCTGAAAAAATTATGAGGGTGTATTTTAGACTCAATGCAATCATATGAAAAAAAATAAAAAAAATCCGAGAGGGTCAGGGTCACGGGTTTACACACTTGGGCTAGATTGACACATATGTAAGATCTAATGTTTCCTCCTTCGTGAATATTAAACAGTATTTCTTTTAGAATTGGTATCTTTTTATTGACCCAGTATTTCATTGTAAGAAAATATAGGTTTTTTTTTTACAAAAAATGGGCATGTAAAACGTGAAACGGTTAAGCTTTACAAAAATCACCAATTATAGAATTTTCAAAAAAGATTTTACGATATTTAGTAATAATTTTTGACATTTTGCTGGAAACTAAAAAAAAAGAAATTTACACTCAACTTAACTTTAACCTTAAATAACTTTTGAAGGAGTAAGTATTTCGATAGAATAGAGATTCTCGATGAGAGACCTCTAAATATTAATATTAAGAACTCTGCTTTGGACAGGCATCTTTTTTCGTCTCACTGAAAGTATTTAAGAGGGGATTAAAAAAAAAAAATTGTCACTTTTTTGAATCAGTCTAATACATACGTATATACATATTAGGGTGGTTCTTATTTAGGGCTTGATCAAATTTTCTATCGGACATCCCCCAAATTGACTCCAAATAATTCAAAAACAATACCCTAATTTTTTTAGATTTTAATCTAGACTGGTAGATTTCCCCATTTGAAATACACGTGTTTCGGCCATATTCTCAGGATATATTTTATCCTAAGTGTAATAATTTTTTTAAAAATCTGTAACTGCGAGATTGTAGTATCCATTGGTGCTACTATTTGAGGAAAAATTCACATTATCATACGGGTTAATCTTGATGAACTGCACACCCTTTAATCTGACTATTGGTAAATATTGCGAATCGGGTCCCCAGCTGGAAATCGCTTGGAAATTTTTTTTATGGTCAATGTCGAGGTGAAGAATGTGTAAATGCCTATTTAAAGTGGGGGGAGGGGCAAGGGAAAGGGTGAAAGATTTTTTTAATAGTATATTTAATTTTTATTATCAATTACATTTTATGGTTAATTTCAGGGTCAATATCAAGGTGCAAAATTTATAGATACCCATTTTAAGTGAAGGGAGAGGCAGTTTTAAGCGATTTGAAGCTGGGGACCCGATTCGCAATACTTACCTGACTTTTTCTCAATTCGATATGGTATCTATATGTGAGAATGATGAATGTTTCGTAATTTTTCTTCTTTTGAGGTCACACAGGATTGTAAGGTAGGACGATTGAGCATACAAATTTTGGGGCATGGGACCGTGCCAATTTTTTGTGTGCTGCTTTTTTTCTACGATATCGTAATAAAACATTAAAATTGACTTTTTCTTATCAAAATAAGAGGTATGTACTATCACGTCACCATATTATGTGGTATTGTGTCTTTTGCAGTTCAGAATTTTCCCCTCTGTGCTATCCTTAACAACACTCCTAATTCCAGTTTCATTCGTACCATAAATTTCATTTAACTTCTCAACCACATTGCGTTTTTTTCCAACTCTTGCCATTTTATGCGCAAAAATACGAAAAACCATTTGGAAAAGGGTAATGTTACGCCCTATAGGGTAAAAACTTTATTTATATTAACTTTAGGTGATGTCAAATACCTTTTATTTTGATAAAAAGTGAATCTTTTAGGTTTGTATTATGATTTTGTAGAAAAATACAAGCATACGAAATTTTAAAGGTGCTATTACTGAAAATTGTTATGAAATATCCTACCTTATAATCCTGAGTGATTTGATGAGGAAAAAAATTATGAAACATTCATCATTTTCACATACAGATACCATATTTTGATTAATTAAAAAAAAAAGTCAGATTGAAGGGTGTGCAATTCGTCTGGATTAACCCGTATGCAGGGTGTCTAACTTTAGTCCCGACTGAAATTTCATGACATTTAAGAATTTTTCAGGCCAGGAATATGGATTTTTTCATGACTTTTGCTATGACTTAGTAAAAATATGTATGATAATTATTGAAGTGCACCGAATTTTCGTATTTTCATCTAGCTCTGTGAAAAAATATGTCTTCCGGGCCAACAAAAAATATACGAAAATTAATAAAAGTTACCAAACTAAATAATTTCATGTACACTACCGGCGAACAGTTTCCGGACAAAACTTCAAAAAAGGTCTGAAACGTTTTTTAATGCCATTTCGTCGGAAGTCGACGTAAATTAATTTCACAAATGGCATTTTAAAGAGGAAGAATTCGGCTTCATTTCCTGTTTTAAAAATTATTTCTACAATTTGTTTTTAAAACCGGTACTCTGGTGTAGTGGCTAGCGTGCTCGCCTCTAAACCAGAGCATCGGGAGGTTCTGGGTTCAATTCCCTGTGCCGTAGTTTCGTCGAGAAATAAAAATATGGGCGTGACAAGCTCCAGATATATATATGTGGCATACACAAGTACTCGTACAGGTGTGAGTCACATGTATATAGCTTTAGTCCATGTTTACAATTTCTCGACGAAACGTGACGTAGCTCCGGCATCGGAAAGCGAACTCAGGACCGGCTATAGTGACACAGGTTTTCCGCAGTTTCCCTGTGTCTATGGAAATTAATTTCCATAGCAAATGCGCTATAGAGGGGGAAGTCGGATGCGGCCGCATGGGAATCTGGTTACTGATCCGGACCAGATCCTCAGGGGGACTGGCTACTGACCCGGGCTAACCCTGTAATAGGCAAAAGCCTCGAGGCGGGGGGAAATGCACAATAAAAAAAATAAAAAAAAAATTTGTTTTCAAATCTGGACTCTATTTTGAAAACAATTTTTTTTCGACTCTGTTTCCTTTTTTAAAAAACTCTGTGCGTTTTTAATTTCTAAAGTTATTCTGTTTTTTGCGAAAAAACGAGGAATTTAAAATATCCCGTATAACACGAAAACAAAGAGGATTCATGAAAAACTTCGAGAAAGCAAAAAGTTAGGTCTGTTTTTGTTAAGTTCAGAGGAATTTTTTGGATTTTCTTTCAAAATTTTTTTTTTTATTTGCTGGGTCAGAGCTCAGATGATAGAATTACCACAACTCAAGAACTATTGGCTTATTGATAAAATTTAAGGAGGGGGAAATACTTTATTTTACCATTTTCAACACATTGGAATTTTTGTCAAATTTTTGTCCCAATTTTTTTTTCCAGCCTCAACATGAGAAAAAAATTTTAGAAAAAAACATCTGAAAAAATTTCTCTGAACTCAACGAAAACAAACGCAACTTTTTGCCAACTTAAAGTTTTTCATGAATCCTTTTCATTTTCGTATCATGCGGGGTTTTTAAAATTTCCTTCTCTTCACAAAAAACAGAATAACTTTGAGAAAAAAAATCGCTCGAAGCTTGAAAAAAAGGAAATTGAAGCTCAAACTTTCCCCTTTATGAATCTAATTATAAAAATGTATAAACAACATTCCCTCTAGAAGATGGATGCACCTGAAGAGAGGGGGAAAAGGCGAAAAACAGTTGTTTTCAAAACAGAGTCCAAATCGGAAAAAAAATTGTAGAAATGATTAACGCGCGAAAATTTGAATTTATTAAAAAATAAATACACAAAACGGCAAGGATAGTGAACTTGTTACGAAGACCATAAAGAAAAATCAGGCTCACTAGTTATTTTTCATGACATTTCATGACTTTTTTAAGGTTTGGTGTAATTTCATGACATTTAAGAATTTTCATAACTTTTCAGGTCGTTAGACACCTTGGTATAATACTTTAAATTTTTTCTCAAATAGTAGCACCGATGAACACTAAAATCTCGCAGTTACAGATAAAAAAACTATCACACTTACAATTAAATATATCCTGAGATTATGGCCGAAACATGTGTATTTTAAATAAGGAAATCTACCCTCTTGGTGGGAGGGGTTAGAGTCTAGATGAAAATCTGAAAAAATTAGGGTATTGTTTTTGAATTATTTGAAGTCGATTTGGGGGGCATCCGATAAAAAATTTGTCCAAGCCCTAAATAAGAACCACCCTAATACATATATAGAACGAGGATAATCGATCAACGTGCGCGTTTGTGACTTGAATACGAGTTTTCGACAAACGGCAACTACTGCGACGCGATAAATCCTCACCGGCAGGTCGTACGAGAGGTACGAGGGATGTACAGTGAAATAGGGAGAGAGAAATCGAGAGAGGAAGAGCATCCTCTCTCGATCGTTACCCCATCTTTCTCATCCGGTCTTCTCGCTTTCGCACACGCATACATATATATGCACAATTCCCTATGAATGTACCTGTGAAACAATGAGATTTAGGAACCGAAACCACCGGGCCAAGAGTGATTTAACGTTTGCATTGGCACATCGATCGTGAAAATGGCCAGCGGAAACATCGAAGTGCTTTTAACCCGCAGGCTTGCGCGTTTCCACAAACCAGCCTATACAGATGATTCGGCTCCATTGATGCTGAATGCAAACCGAAGACTTTAGTGAATTATGAAGCGCCCCGATGAATCCGGCTGCGAAACTCACCGTCACGCATCCAATTTCCAAGCGCGCACTTTAATCGCCAACTTCCGATCTCTTGAATACCGTAAATCAAATGAATTTCGTAACGATTTTCCTCTTCCTCGACTCTCGTCGCAAGGGTAAGTTTCGACCCAGATTTTTTACATCAAAATCACAATGGTCCAATTTACCTGTTTGCCTCGTAATCTCTGATATAAGAGCTGTTTATCGATTATGAGCTGTTATTTTCACGTTTATCAGACGCCAGATCCTTCATGGACTCGAGTACACCCATACGAAACATTAGAGCCATGGGACGTCCAATATTCATTCATGGTGGATGAAAGCTCCATCCCAGGGGAGTCGACGAGTATCGTTCAAACTTCTAAAAGAAGTGCGAAACGGCACCTGTTCTATGTACTGGGAACGTCCTGTATACGTACCCTGAGACGGTTTGGGGACGGACTAGATCCCAAAACTTACGTATTTAAGACGAATAAACCAGTGATCCAAAAGATGTCCAATGATCATCTATTAAACGTCCCTTAATTTAAACAATTTAATCGTTATTGATTTGACATTAGTAATTAATTATAAACTTTATTACTGATTATATAATACTTGGGGTCTATAAGATATCCATATTTTAGAGAAAAAAAAATAGTTTTCGATTTTTCACCGTACGGTCACCCATCCAAGTATTGGATTTAAGGAATGCTGCTTAACTTTTCTAATCTAACCTACCTACCTATCTACCTACACGAACTTGACTTATGATAAATTTTTGCATGCAAAAACCTTATACGATGCAGTTTGCTGATATACTTATACATCTTTGTCTCACAGGCTTTAAATAATGTATGATCAGTAATGAAATTTATAATTAATAAACAATATGTAATTAATAGCGTTTAAATTAAGGGACGTATAATATATGATCATTAGACATCTTTTGCAACATTGGTATTCGTCTGGAATACGTACATTAAACGTCACTTTATGGGGTTGATAGGTACGTATAAAAACTATCTAAGGGTACGTATACGAGACATTTTCAGCACATAGATAGCTGCCGTTTCGGATCTCCGTTAGTGGTTCAAGGAATGTCCATGGACTTCCCCGGAATGAAATTTTCATTCAACATATATGATTATTGGACGTCCCCTAGCTGTTAGGTTACGCGCAGAATATATTTACAGCTACAAAAAGATTTGTCGTGGACGTAGAATAAACTTCCGCGTTATCCTTCGATAGACGTAATTTGTACGTATATAAGACGGTTAAGCGGCGTATCCATTTCGTAGCTGCTCGAAATACTTAAATGTACATCTAAAGGCCGAATGCTTTTGATTGGACAAAACGCGATGGATCACACAGGACGTATATTGTATGTCCACGACACGTACTATTTCTTGAGCTACAAATATACACAACACGGCCATCCATGGTATGTCCATAGGTAGACATTCAATAGCTTTTAATTCAGGATAGAAATTAGACATCTATTGGATGTTTTAGGTTCACGTCTATATGAAATCCTACATGGAACATCCGATAGACGTTCAATTGACGTCCTTCAGATATGATTTTCGTTTACGAACCTGGAACGTCTAATGGATGTTCGATTACTATCCTGAATTAAAAGCTTTTTAATGTCTGCCTATGGACATACCATGGATGGCCGTGTTGTGTATATTTGTAGCTCGAGAAATGGTAGGGGTTGTGGACATACAATATACGTCCTGTGTGATCCATCGCATTTTGTCCAATCAAAAGTATACCATGGATGTTCAATGTATGTCCGCATTACGTCCATCGTGGATGTAGACGTCTTAAGGATCTATAGATGATCGATGGACGTCCAATGGACACTCGGTTCCGTGTGGGATGAGGTAATTTAATATCGAAAGCACGTTAATACGTCACGTGGAATGGATATTTCAATATTTTGATATCCGCTGAGCGTTTACAGAAGCTCACTGAATATTCAAATGGAAAAAACGCTGAACAAAGATGTACGTTAATATGAAATTCGCTCGTCATACTTTTCAAGTGAACTACGTTTTCTAGTGATTTGAGCAAAAAAATTTTGCGTCGAAGGGAAATTTGAGATAAAATGAGAAACATGCTTCTTAATTAACAGGTTTCAATGGTGAACAGTCTTGCAGTTTAATTACTATAAAATACTGTGAATGAAAAATGGCAACTTCTACCATAAACAAAAAACGAAATTGGGCTTTTTCGAAAACCTTGTCAATGGGGCGTACTTTACTATGGAGGGATACGGAAAGTCTACAGCTTTAACATACTTAAATAATCGAAACTATTCGTTACACATTTGGTACTTGAGATCAATAAACATACGAACACAGCAATTGGACTTACAATTCTTAAAACCTCTTAAATTGCCATCAATAAAATTTATTGTATAAATAATCTCAAATAAATATTCGAATTGTCATCAATGTCTCGATGCGTCACTGAGTCTATTGTGAAATAAATAATTATTGATCAATAATAATCTTAAATACACATTATAAAATAGACAAACTTCGATATAAAAAACAGATCTCAAAAACCGCCAGCCAGGTAATGAAGAAAAATAAAATAAAGAGTTTTGGGGTCACGATACGTTGAACAAAATATTTAAGATAATAAAACTGTGAATTAAAAAAGTATAATAGTCTGCAAATTTACATAGCTGAATGTGATATAAGAAATCCTTATACAATTGATTCTGACCGATATTGATTATTCGAGTGTTCATTGAAAATACTATTTTCGTTACTTGGGCTTTACTACCCAGCCTTATAGATCTCTTACGTGTTATATTCATACGAGAATTCCACGATTGAATTATAAGCATATTATCGATCAATATTTCTCACCGGTGAACTGAGTGCCCGAGCTTTGATGTTGTCAAAATAATGTATTATTTCAATAAATATCAATTCATCCTAAGAATTTTTCAATCGTCGCAATGTATTTTGGGCTTTTTATTAAGGATTTGGGATGCTAGATGTTCCAGCAAAGCCAAAATCTCCCCAAAAATTAATTTTGGAAACATTTTTGTTGCATTGCAACGCTACAAACTTGAACATCATGAACTTTGCTATGGATTATAATCCATCGATATGGATCATAAATGCGAGACAGAAGTAGAGAGGGAGCTTTATCTTTGGGAGATAGAACATCATTCGTCAGTTACGTACGGGCGAGCATTAACTGTTATCGTGATATTCCGGGCTGTACCAATCATTGCTCAGCTTCATGCTTATATATATATATCGATCAAACGCTTTGGACCCCGATCCGTTTCACGGCCGAGAGGAGTTTCGAGAGACCAGTGGGACGTGGATTTGGGTTTGTGAACCTAATGCTGAACGTGTCCTCGTGCGCATCAGCCTCCAGAATGTCACATGGTCAACGGATCGTACAATTGACCAGCGATTCCCATATGCTCTCAACCCTGTTTGCGATAATATGCGGTGTCTCGGTATATATATGGGACATTCCATACCAAACTGACCAATCCGTTCCATACCAAACTGACCAAACCATTTTTAATTTTGTTGAAAATGTTATATTTTTTTGTACATACTGAAAGCAGTCTTACAGTTTTTTTTTAGATTTGTGTCTCAATTCTTGTTGATACAATAAATTTTTCAAAATTTCACGCAATTTTTTTTAAATGCTCGTAACTTTTTAATAAACGGAAGTATCAAAATAAGATAAAATATCATTTTTTTCGTGTTAAGTTGTAGTGTAATGAAAAATTTCCAAACAAAATATCAAAATTCATTTTCATATGTTTTTTTTCAGTTTTAAACCCAGAGTATGCTTTTATTACTTAGACTATTTTGATTTTTTTGAAAAAATCCACCACTTTTTAAGAACCATTTCCAAGTATTCAAAAGTTTGCAGCTTGCGATATTTATAACTTTCATTTTTTATCTTTTTTTGAAGTTATAGAAACCACTAAAAAAGTAACACAAATGACCACTGCGATGGTAATTCACGCCTGATCCGTTTGCCGCGTCTCCCACCTATAGTGTAAGCATTAGTTGGATTGAGAACGAGAGACTATTGTGTTATTAGTTTCCTGCGATCACGCTCACGAAATCATCAAAAACGTATTAACTTTAGTGTTAATAACGATTAAATATTGACGGTTGTTACATGGAATGATTCTGGTCCAAGTTGAAGAAAACAAATATTTTGGGTTTAAAATTGAAAAAACATATAAAAATTAATTTTGATTTTTCTTTTGTTTGTTTTTTCATTAAACTACAACTCAAGAGGGGAAAAAATGATCTTCTATCTTATTTTGATATCTCTGTTTTTTTTTAAGTTACAAGCATTCAAAAAAACTGTGTGGAATTTTGAAAAATGTATTGTGGTAAGAAGAGTTAAGACAAAAATCTAAAAAAAAATGTGAAAGACTGCTTTCAGTACATATACAAATATAGAAAATTTGCAACTAAATTAAAAATGGTTGGGGTCACGGATTGGTTGGTTTGACACGGAATGCCCCATATATAATGTGGGGTGTTGATAGACGATCACGCCACTACCGTTATGTCATTTTGTTGTGAGAGCTCTACCAATTTGCCTCTCATGCTACGTTCATCGTGACGTTGATAATCGGTACGCTTAATTCGAAGAGAATTAACGACTCACACTAAATAATCCTTCAAAATGAGAGTCGTTTAACATAACGATAGAATCAACGATCAGCACTATGCGAATGCCAGGTACTTACAATTAGTCCGACTGGAGATGGGAAAGATTAAGAGAAAAATAAGAAAAATTTAAAGCAGCGGAATAAATCAAAGTCCGGAATATTAGCCCTCGGAAAATTAGCCACTTAAAGTAGTTTTTATACGTTTGAAGTTTTAGAACTACTGATTTAAACTCGATGACTCTTCTTCATGAGATTTGGGTGGGAATTCGAAAAACTGAATTAGTATTTTTTTTTAAATTGATACTACCCTTAGGCTTTTTTCCTTATTCTGCTGATAATTATGCTATCAGGTGTCTTTTTTTAACTAATCGGCATTCGGAAAATTAGCCTCTAAAAAATTCTTTTCATACTGTTTAAGATTAAAAAATTACTGTTTAGAACTTGATGACGATTCTTCATGGGGCTTGGATAAGAATTTCAGAAACTGAATTAGTATAAGTAAAATTAATTAACATGAAAAAATTAGTAAAAAAAATTTGTTGAATTAACAAATTAATTAGTCCAATCAACAGAAAAAATGATTGATTCAATCGAATGCGTGTTTATTAATTGTTGCTAAACATTTTATAAAAAATATATAGCCCCTGCCAATCATTTTAATAAGCATAGTTTATTGACCCCAAAAAGAGATAAATAGAAAACAAAGACAAATCTGCGCCAATTCTCCGATCTAATTTCTCTGTCTGACCGAGATTCGAACCCTCGACCCTACCTACCATCATACCTATCCTACCTAATTACCTACACGCTACCTATTGGTCTATTGACTACTACTATGCACTTGAAAAAAGTTAGGAGTTATTAAGATTCGAATACATGAAAACATTTAAAAAACCAGTTTTTCAATTTTTAACAACTTATGTATAGTATTAAAGTATACTATAGAAATGATAGTTCTTTGCTTGAAGGAAATAAAAATTTCATTATTCCAAACAAATATTCTATGGGAATAAAATAATGTGTTATTTATTTTACTGCAGCTTTTTTTCAAATAATCACAATCAATTTTATATCTAATAAATATGGAAAATAATACAGAAATATTTTTAGAAGTAAAATAATGATGAATTTATTGCAAAGAAATAATTTTTTTCGAAAAAAATAATTTAATATTGATGTCGTTTTTCAGATTCAAATAATCTCATGTTTATGATGCAATAAATCTAATTAATCCAATGAATGCAAATTTATTAAAATCCATTTAAATAAAGATATTTTTAGAAGTAAAATAATAATGACTTTATTGCAAGAAAATTTTTTCGAAAAAAATAATTTTGTATTGAATTCGTTTTTTAGATTCAAAGAATCTCATGTTTATGATGCGATCAATGTAACTAATCCAATGAATACAAATTTAATCAAATATATATCATACATTTAATTGTTACTATTAAATAAGAGTTTAATGTAATGTAGTAATAAATTCGTAAAAATATTTTTTTAAATGAAGAGTGAATTTCTTGGTTCAACAAATAAATAATCGAATTAATACTTTCATTTAATAAATAAATTCATGTTCTCAAATTCAGTAATTTTTTCTCCCAGTGCAGTCATTCCACTTATGACTATGCTATCAGGTGTCATTTTTCAATGAATTGAGCCTCATTCGGCGATTAGTTTTTCCATTAGCCGTTTTCCCGTAGCCTTTTTTAGGGTACCGTACCTCAAAAGGAAAAAACGGAATCCTTATAAGATCACTTTGTCGTCCGTCCGTCCGTCTGTCTGTGAAGACCCTTCCCACACGGAACCGAGTGTCCATTGGACGTCCATCTATCATCCATAGATCCTTAACACGTCTACATCCACGATGGACGTAATGCGGACATCCATTGAACATCCATGGTATACTTTTGATTGGACAAAACGCAATGGATCACACAGGACGTATATTGTATGTCCACGACACGTACTATTTCTTGAGCTACAAATATACACAACACGGCCATCCATGGTATGTCCATAGGTAGACATTAAATAGCTTTTAATTCAGGATAGTACTTGAACATCCATTGGACGTTCCAGGTTCGTAAACGAAAATCACATTCGGAGGACGTCAATTGAACGTCTATCGGATGTTCCATGTAGGATTTCCTATAGACGTGAACCTGGAACGTCCAATAGATGTCCAATTACTATACTGAATTAAGAGCTATTGAATGTCTACCTATGGGCATACCATAGATGGCCGTGTTGTGTATATTTGTAGCTTAAGAAATAGTACGTGTGTGAACATACAATATACGTCCTGTGTGATCCATCGCGTGTTGTCCAATCAAAAGCATTCGTCCTTTAGATGTACATTTAAGTATTTCGGGCAGCTGTGATATGGGTACGCCGATTGACCGTCGTATGTACGTACAAATTACGTCTATCGAAGGATAACGCGGAAGTTTATTCGACGTCCACGACACATATTTTTGGAGCTATAAATATATTCCGCGCGTAACTTAACAGCCAGGGGACGTCCAATAATCATTTAAGTTGGATGAAAATTTCATTCCGGGGAAGTCCATGGGACATTCTTTAAACCACTATCGGAGATGCGAAACGACAGCGATTCTATGTGCTGAAAAAGTTTCGTATACGTACCCTTAGATATTTTTTAGAGGTACCTATAGACCACATAAAGTGACATTTAATGTACGTATTTAAGACGAATGCCAATATTGCAAAAGATATCTAATGATCATCTATTATACGTCCCTTAATTTAAACGCTATTGATTACACATTATCCATTAATTATAAATTTCATTACGATTATACATTATTCAAGGTTTGTGAGACAAAGATATATAAGTATATCAGGAAACTACATCGTATAAGGTTTTTACATGCATAAGTTTCTCATAAGTCAAGTTAGTGTAGGTAGGTAGGTAGGTAGGAGATTAGAAAAGTTGAGCAGCACCCCTTGAATCCAATACTTGGATGGGTGACCGCAGTGTGAAAAATCGAAAACTATTTTTTTTTCTTTTTTTCTGTAAAATATGGATATCTCGTAGGCCCCGAATATTATATAATCAGTAACAAAGTTTATAATCAATTAATAATGTGTAGTTAATAACGATTAAATTATTTAAATAAAGGGACGTATAATGGATGATCATTGGACATCTTTCGGATCACTGGTTTATTCGTCTTAAATACGTAAATCAGACGTCATTTTTTGGGGTCTAGTCCGTCTAAAAACCGTCTCAAGGTACGTATAAGGGATGTTCCCAGTACATAGAACAGGTGCCGTTTCGCACTTCTTTTAGCAGTGATAGGGATACTCATAGACGTCCCTGGGATGGAGCATTCATCCACCATGTATGGATATTGGACGTCCCATGGCCCTAATGTTCCGTGTGGGTTTATCTCGGGAACGCGTGGAGGTAGTGCGTTGAAATTGAAACCATACACTTAGGTTTATAGTCCCTTGAAGCTGTGCAAAAATCAAACTTCTAAGTTAACGTAAAAAAAAGATTCGGCCGTTTATGCCGCAAAAAACGTATATTTCGACACTCTCAAGGAAATCAAAATTTATAGGGTATTTTCCGTTGACCTAGAACTATGAAATTTGGCAAGTACTACTGTCTTATACTACAAGTATAGGGGAAAATCTAAAAACTATACATTTCTAATTAAATCATAAAAAATATAGTCTTAATTTAAAGTACGTAATCAATCATTTGTGCGGAACCCTCGGTGGACGAGTTCGACTCACCTTGTCCGGTTTTTCGGTCCTGGATCACTTTAAACTACGAGCGTATGCATGAATCACGTAACATAAATACGAGCTTCAATTAGGTACACATTGGTATTGAATAAACCGTGATCCCATCAGCGAAACTCCAGAGCAGTTCTTGATCAATGATAATAAACATTAAAGGACAGCAGGAATTGATTTAAGTGGAAATATGAAACAGAAATTTCTGCATAAGAGGGTACTGTAACCAGAACGATTCGTTTTATTGTAAGCACGTGTAATGGTGTACCTACACAGATGTTGGGATTCATAGTGCACTCGACAAAATCTCGCCTTCTCCCTTTGGTTCTTCTGGCTCTCGAAAGTTTTGAAACCACTTTTTAAGGTAATTTTTTCGAGTGCTTCTTCAAGAATCCTCGTTCAGGGCAAGCAGCTCGATTTCTGCATCGATGTATCTCATCGGCGTTCGTGGCAGTAAAAACACTTAGACTCGAGCTATTTGGAATGTAAATTTTCATTTAATCGGCCAAAACGACGAATCTAGAACAATTATCTTTCGTTAAAATGAATTAATGGACTGATCGATGATAAGCTTCGCATTTAGTCGCTGAGAGTTCACACTTTATCGGAGGGATGGGAAAATCCAATTGATTCCCAGTTAAAATGGAGAATGGAGATGGAAGATGAATATGTTCGTTTTTCTACCCCTATTTCAAGATTCTCGTTCCTTCCCTTCATTTGTTATTTTATACGATATGGGCTTACATTCATCATTCCATTTTTTTTCGAACGTTCAATCTTCAATTACGCCTCGTAATTTCCCTGACATATCTTCCTCTCGTCAGTGATGCATACGGTCTCATTTCTAGCAGCGTATTCGTTCAACTATGAAATTGCACAAATTGCAGACTAATGTAACATTTACGAACATGAGATATCGTCCTGTTTTAATATACGTGATACGATAGACTGTTAAGTGGAACTTGTGCAAGAGGTAAACACTCCACCTAATTTATCTATCGATTGCAAAAATGGTTAAAGTAAAGTTCGTCCGTGTGGAAGTGTCTACCGACTCCTCCGGAAGCATTACGTATATTTAAGGACGCTCTGCCCCTACTGTGCCAGCAAAATTTTTTATCTGATTGAAATTTCCGTACTTCGTAGTACAATAAAAATCCGGAAAAATTCAGCAACATTCGACATGCCATAAACAACAATTATCAATAATTATATTTCCCATGAATTATTAATAAATTGTTTAAACAAATAATTATTCAACAATTTGTTGGTAAGTTCTTTTTTTTCTTGTACCAATCGAATGCATTGATTTTTCTAAACGTATATGAATTTTTTTAAGATTTTTTTCTTCATTTTGAAATATTATAAGAATATTCTGAAATACACGTAAAAAATTGCCAATTTTGTATATGTTTTCGCACACAGGTTTATCGTCAACTTTAAAAAGTTTTAAAGACACTAGACCAAAAAATACATAAATACAGCCATTCTAAAAATTTTGAAACCGAAATTTCAAAATGGAGAGAAAATTCTGAAAAAATTCACATGCGTTCAGAAAAATTAGCGCATTCGATTTGTTTAAGAAAAAAAAGGATTTACCAAAAAATTGTTGAATAATTATTTGTTTGAAGGATTAATTAATAACTTTTGAGCAACATTATTATTGATAATTGTTATTTATGGCATGCCAAATGTTGCTAAATTTTTTCAGATTTTTGTTGTATCACGAAGTACGGAACTTTTCATCAGATAAAATTTTTGGCTGGGATGGTAGAGGCAACGCATCCATAAAATGGGTCCGCATCACCGGAAATGATCTCTTTACCCAGAAAATCTTTCTCAAACTACCGCAGATTTTCCATGAACCATCCTCCACTAAAGAAACACCCCAATTTCAATAAAGTTTTCACTTAATGTGCTCTTATTATGAAATGAGTTGTAGGAAATGTGTTTTCGGCCCCAAATTACGTTGAAGAATTTCCCAATTTATTTCAAGTCCCCCAATACTATTCACCTAATAATTTACCCGTGGCATCAAAAACAAAAGGTCATTGAAGCATCCTTGATGCTCTCCAAATGTATGAGAATAATTCAACATAATTATTCCACGGTGGTGAAAAAATAAGATTGAAGAGTTAAATTGCATAGTTCTCTTAGCGGAAAGGGATGAGAAAAATTTGCAAAAATCTTGGCATATTTCCAGTTTTGCTACTCATTTCTCTACCAGAAATACGTCTCTACCAGAACACAATCCAATTGTGATAATACTACCAATTAACAAGTCTATACCGTATAACATCGCTGGCAAGCAGAAGCGTTCCAATACCATCAATTAACAAATATATTAATAATAACCAATTAATAATACTAACAATTAACTAGTCTACCGTATAACATTGCAGACAAACAGAAGCGTTTTAATACGACCAATTAACAACTATATTATTAAAAACCAATTAATAATACTACCAATTAACAAGTCTACCGTATAACATCACTGACAAGCAGAAGCGTTTCAATAACCTTACCAAATAACAAGTCTACCAAAATAAATTTCCACTAAATAATAACTCTCTCAAATAATGTCTCTACTACGCAACAAGTCTCCCAGTAACCAGCTTTCCGGTGAGATCTCTACCTTGAGATCGTTCTATCCCTTAACAGCTCTCCTGTTTGATGAGCCTACCGGATTACAAGTCTCCGGCTTATTAATTCGGCCGGTCACTTACCGACGTTGGAAAGGACACCATTGATCTGCAGTCGGTAAGTGGGGTATCGAAGGATTAAAAGCCTGGAGACTTGTAATTTGGTAGGTTTGTGAAATGGGAGAGCTGTCAAGTAGTAGAGATATTATTTAGTAGAGTTATTTGGCGGACATTTATTCTGGTAGGCTTCTTAATTGATAGGGATATTAAGCACTTTAGCTTAGCATGGATGTTATACTCCGAGAAAAAGGTTTGGTAAAGTGAAAAAAATATAGCTTGAATTAACTAAACCCGGCGGTTACGGGTGGCGAACGAAATATGTAATTTAGTTAACTCAAAACGTGTATCAAAATGGAAACAAAAATTGCATTCCCATAAATACATATATCCTTGACCCAACAGAGTAGAGAATCCGTTTAATCGAAAATTACATTGTTTTGATTCTATATTTGGTAAAATGCACTCAATATGCGATTGCATAACCAAATGGCTTAAATGAATAAGCCGTTTATATTTTCTATGCAATTCAGTTGTTGTTCACCGAAAAAAAATGCATTCAATATTGTTACGTCCTAAACGGCGAGTTTTTCATCTCGGTCAAGAAGGGGAAAACCCTTCCTTTACACGTTTTTCGGAAGAACTGCGTTATGTTAGACAGGTGGCCTTTTCGAGCCTAACCTTTCGGGATATTGCTCAGGATGGTCTTGAGAGTGTATTTTAATTTTAAATAATCGGCTCGGTGATGTAATATAATTCTTAATGATGGTTGAAAAGAAGAACGATTTCTGGAAAAAGCCACATGATATTTTAATATTTTGAAATTTACCAGTAGAAAGTTATTACCTCAACCATGAAAGATTTTGCGCCTGAACGATTAATAGTGTTGCCAAAACATTTCGCAGCTTAAATTATAATGAGAAATAAAAGCAGAAATGAATTGGTAAGTTTTAACTGAGTTATATCAGATTCGTACAATTGAAATTCCGAATTCTTATATCAACAAGATATTTCAATTAAGTAAGGGACACCCTGTATATAACGCGAAGGGTGCAGCGTGAATGAAACATAACGGGTGTCGATAAAAATACAAACGACCACTTTAAATCGCGCACCACAAAATTGAAACAAGTTGAAATGAATGAACTTTATTTTTTACGTTATCTCCCAAATTAATAAGATGAATGAAAAGTCAGTTGTGGATTTCTTCTCGTGGAATGTCGAGAGAATGTTTTCTCGCCATTCAAATTTTGCATTCTCAAATACATTTTTGTTCACTTACCGTTTTTATGAGTATTTGAAGAAAATTTAATCGGAGATGATGGTGAAAATAAGCGGCTGCTGGATAAATAACCACGAACGATAGGTACAGATGACCAGGGATACCAGAATCAACCAGACGACGGATGAATAGGCAAAATCGGTGAAACGCAGGATGTAGACGGTGATGAAAATGCCAAGACACACTACAATAAAGTTTTCCAAATAGATTTGAATATGCGTGTGTATGTATTTCCGTTGCACAGTTTTGTTTCGATATCACCAAAAATTACACACAATTCACAGAGTTCGTTTCATCGCTAATCATTAATATGTAGAATAACGTAGGCGGAATAATAGTGTCAATGATGTCAATAAATCACGCTCAATGTCTATTTAAAGCGATGACTGATTAAAACAAGGTAAGAATAATATTGAAGGATAATTTAAAAATTAAAAATACGCGTAAAAGTTGAATTTCAATTTTCGGAATAATTCGCACTGTCGAAGTCGCTAAAAATATTTCAAAGTTTGAATTTAATAGATTCTGAAGACGAGTGTTGTGGACGATGTAACACAGTGAACTTTTCGAAAATCAATGAAGCTTCGACGACAAGTGTCGTGGACGATGTTATCGTGAATTTTTTTTATAATGAATGAACTAATTAGGCATTGCGCCTCGCGTTTTTATACTCTTGGTCCAGCATAGCTTTGGGAAGGGGAAAATTGTCCCTTGACTCCTAAGACGGTGCACGTCTTAGAGCTCCCCTCCACCTCGCTGGTCCTTCCAATTTTTTAATAATTAATCAATAATTAAACTTATTTTTAACCTAAATTCCACTCATACTTCCATACTATTACGATCTGCATCTTTTAAAACAATTCGCGATTTGGATCTTGCAGTTTTACGCAAATTTTCTATGTGCCGAGTCGAGAGGTCTCTTTCTATCATCTTCCTTCTCTCTTACTCCCGCCCTCGCTTGGGGTCTCACTGCGTTCAGGCCCCACCACACAGGCTTCGACCATCCCTCTCGTTCTCTTTCGCTCTTGCATGCTCTCTTATACTTTCTCGCTCTACAGTACTTCCGATTGGTTTGATTTTTGACTATGGCTGGCTCTCTTTCTTTCCTATGACAATTTTCATGCTTCCTACTCCTTCTCTGCTCTACTGCACTGTGTTTCCCCTGCTCCTTCAAACTCTCCCGTCGCCTTCTCGCAAGAAAGAGTCTTTGAATTGATAATTCATTAGTTGCAAATTATTTAAGTGAATTTCCGGTTTTGCTATATCGATGATTTTACTAGATTTCTTAAATAATTTATTCTGATCAATTTTGAAGAATTTGAGAGCTTTTATAATTTTATAATCGTAATTTGCGCATTGGTTAAACTGATTTTAAATAATTTCTATTGATTAAAATGTCTTAATAAAATTGATCTTGTGAATATTTTAACTTTTTATAATTTGCGATGTTAAATTGTTTAAACAATATGAATTGAAATCTCCGAATTGATTTCGTAAATTAATTATTTCAATATTGTATGATTGTTCACTTGAGAATAATTCAATTACCAAGCTTTTTAATTTTAACATTCTTTTCGAAATGTACTTAATAATTAATTTATTTCAGTTTTCAAAATGGTTTTCCTGAGTTTGAATTTGTTCGTTATTTGAAAGAAAATTTGGATTTTAAAATTTAAATTTTTAATTTTGAATTTGAAGTTTTGAGTTTCTGAAAGAAGTGTATCTTGGTTTGAAGTATTAGAAACTGTTTTGGTTTCATAACAAATGGAATAGTTCTATTTATTTTGTTTTCATTCTTGAATATTATTTTTGCTAATTCAGATTTTCTTTCTCAGCGCTTTTCCTATTGTTTACCCTGGAATAAATCGTTCATTCATACACACGCTACTTATAAATAGCATAATTCGCTCGCTTTTTATAAGGTAAAATTTCTCTTGGGCTTAATAACTTTGAATCTTGAGCAATGTTTGGTGAATATCTTTTTTTTTGCCCATATATAGCGTGCGCCCCTGCAACGACTCATTCTGCGAGAGAGAACGAATCGACTCAATGGAGTATCGGGCCTCGTGCCGTCTGCGAGACGCGAGGAAATTTCCTCAGACCCTTGGACTCAGACTCTCTTTCCCAGCGTCATCTCAATTTTCTCTCACATGGTCTTATTTTTTTTGGCTTGACAAGTTTATTACCTCCGGATGTTTGCAATATGCCGATAGCGTTTCTTCGACTAAAAATCTCCCGATACAGCGTTGAAAAGATTTTTTATACATAACATATCGGGTTCCACTGAAGTGTTAAATAATTTTTTTCTCTGTACGCAGGATAACTAATTTTGCTATAGGCCACGTGTGTGACCTTTTCAAGAGACAGTGGTGTTCTTTTCTCTCGTCTTTTTTCTAAATGTCATTTTTTGTATTTTCTCTTTTTCCTACCCTAATATACTATTGCAACGTCTGTCTTTCGTTAAAATCTTTAGTCGTTGAAATTCTATTTTCTAAAGAAAAACTTTTCCCTTACGTTATTACGTGTTGAAATAATTTTACTTTATATTTCGCATGACCTGACCCAGGCCATATTTTCCATGCTTGATTTTAATATTGAATTTATGTTATCGTCCTATTTTGCGAACCTTTGGGATCTCGTAATTATTGCGTCAATAAAAATGGAAAAGAAGAATCACTGATCGTATGTACTAATATAATTCCTCGCCGTCTTGTATATGATGGCGACGGTATAGCTGCACTCTAGTGTGCGTGAGGATCTCAGCATTGCGCTAGGCTGGTGTGAGTGCTACGTGCTCCCCAAGATTTCAACGTTCGAGTGTCGCTTGGCCCCACAAAGGCCCTATCGATATTTTACGTCTTTTCGCACAAGTAATAATTTGTTTGGAAATCGTAACGGGTCGATCTCTCTTTTGGGTCAAGGCTTTTTAGCCCTTTACACCAGGGACAGAGATTTCGCCTTATTCACCGTAGAATGCCCACGCAGTGTAAGCGTGAGGGAGAGAGATGGTTCGTTGCCTTATCGCACTTACCCTAGGCCGAGGGCTGCAGGTAGTCGCAGCGTAGAAAAAGTAGAGGTATTTAAGCCGACTTACTCTTCCGGGGATTCCTCCTCGACAGCTGTGGTGCCTTGTAGTGCGTTGGCTCAATACGATGCAACGAAGATGATCCCCAGGTACCAAAGGATAATGTGGTTGTCGCAGGTATTGAAATGATGAAACCTTTTCTTTGCTCCACACTCGGTTTCACACTTTTATTTTGATAGTGCAAATTGGTACAATTTCACACGGCGCAAAGACTGTTGAAGATCAATACGTAGTACAAAATTCGATATTGATCAAATCGTTATTTCGACGGACAGAGGTTAGTTATAATGCCGCTGGTCAGTTTTACTGTGGTCCACTCCGGACTATCGCAGGTTTCGACGTGGCGCATTTCGTGTAAATAATCGAGCTTTATATACCTGTTTCTCCCCTAATTTTATCAGCCCTTTAGTTTAAAAATAGGTAATTTCGCAGAATTCGCCCCCTCGTATTGTTTTTGGAACGTGTCCGTTTCCTTGGTGATTTTTGTGGTAGTTGCTTAGAGGGTGAATCATTTTTATATATTTCGAGGCCATCTGATCAGAATAAAAAAGCGTATTGATCTGGCTGTTTAACTCCCTTATTAAAGAAAATGCCCAACAGCTGGTTCTGCAATGTTGCTAACTGGTGATATAATATAAAATAAGGATTTTCATTTAGTTGTGGTGACAGAAGGTCCGTGAATGTAACAGTGTTGTGGCCGCATTGAAATATTTAGTCAAATTTATTAAACAATTTGATCGACTTGAAAGGATTTACTATTCTTTTTAACTGGATAAATAGCTCAAATTAAAACTAGATTTTGTTGATGAGACGGGACATACAGTTAAAAAGTTTTTATTTACTTCCAGTAAATGACTAAATATTCGATTGAATGAGAAAACAAGTTGTTGAATCAATCTTGTTTGAAATCATCTTTATCCAATGTTGTAATTGGGGTGAATGCAGTACACATTCGAATCAAATCAAATATGTGACGATTCATTCAGACGAATTTTCCGTGATCGCAGCTGGGTAGTTAATATTACTAACCCTTTTTTCGGTGTTCCGTATCCGGAAAAAACGAGTTGGTTGTGGCAACCAACTGGTTTGTGAGATATGCTTCTAGTAACAAGTTGGTTGGGGCAACCATTTTCGCAGTCCCCGCAACCAACTTTTTATTGGTTGGGTGTTTGGCAACCAATAATATAGTTGCGGTAGCCACGAAAATGGTTGCCCCAACCAAGCAGTTACTAGAAGTATTTCTTTAACCAGTTGGTTTCCACAACCAACTTAGGATAGGAATGGGCAAAGATTTGAGAACTATTTCTTTAACCAGAAGAATATTTCTGCGAGCCATTTACAATGGAATGTTTCCTCTACATAAGGGAACGACCCCTGCGTCAACTTGCATGATAATTGCGTCGAAAGCATCTGTGGCTCATGGTCAAAATCGTGGGTGTTACCCACTACCATTAGAGACCATCGTGCAATGCATGTTCAACGAACCGCGGCTTATGCGAACGCACAGAACCAGGGGTCGAGAGGATAATTTACACGAGCATAGCACACATCAAGAGCCATTGCAACGAACGCACGAGTTGGCAGTACAGTTTCGTGAAATTGCAAAAGGGCGATGCCTGCAAGAGTAACGGGTGCTAGCTGTAAACGATGTCGTCCATCTCGTCGGAAGTTGTGTGAGCATCGAAATGCCATGGGACTTCGTGACTCGGAAGAGGAAAACGTGTTTGTGTATCACAAATGCTACAAACGGCATTCCATCCTCTCGATGTTCCTTGGCAAAAGTGGAATGCACAAGGGCACATTTACATTGGCATGAAATCGAGGATGATATGAAGCAATTTCGACACCATCATTTGGCCAAAGTGTTTGCTATCATTTGTCCGAGATCAAAGAGAAGATGGCCGTTGGATAAGATCATGACGATGAATATTACTATGAGGGAAATATTCCCTACATCGTGGAGAAAAAGAGCCCGGAATCATTTTTGTTGCGCGGGACACAGATGTCCTGTGCGATGGAGCAACGATTTGACAATTTATGGAACGTCTGGAAGGATTCACGGGTCGATTTTCAGGACGAAAATTCATGGCTTGCGTCTTTGTTCCCTATGACATTCTGTTGTTCCCCGAATGGAAACGTTTGATCCTTCGAATTCTCGTTGAGTGTATCGTTTAGGTTGCATTGTAATTTTGCTGGAATGGCTACCTTTCATAGTCATAAAATGATATAATTTAGTATATAATTTATATTTATTTAGAAATATTTATATATTACAATATATAATTATTATTCATTTTTTACTGCATACATTAATTATAAATTATATTACATCATATTTTTATATATTATTGCCAGTTGAGTTTACGCAACGGATCCAAGTGAGCTTGAGAACCTAAAACAAGTCGATTATCAATTTTTTTTTCGATGAAACTGTTGGGATGATGATGTCCAGATTGTACTCACTATTAACACACAGGCTTGTCAAGTTAGATCTTTTTAATTGAAAAATTAGTTGAAATTGATCATAACGTTTTGAGCAAAACTATAGAAAGAAATTTCGTTTTCCGAAAAAAATTGACATCTATGATTTTTTATTTTTCATTAATAAATTTTTATTAATAAATTGATGAATCAATAAAAAAATAACCAAGTAAAAAATCATCAGATAACGAATATTACCGTCTGTCTCAATTCGAAAATAAAATCAAAAATCATTTCGAAAAAACGTCAAAACGAGAAAAGTTTGTATAATCTACGTTCCTACAATCCTACGTCGAACAAGTCGATTTTGCACTTCACAACAACCGTTACAACTCAGTCAGTTTGCGGAATTTTTGTAGAATCTTTTTTGCAAATTACAGATAAGATTCTGGGCTACAAAAGTATTCAATAAAAAAATTGATTTTTGTGAATTTTGAACCGACGACACTTCAAACATCGCGTATAAATTGAGAAAACGTACGAGTCGAGAGAAGTAAAATGAGGGAAAAATTTTAAGATAAATCGTTCATCGATTTCTCACATCGTCCCGCGGTACGCTTTAAAGAGAAACATATAGAAAAATATTTAGATGCGATACTAAAAGAAGAACCCAACAAAAATATTTGTAGATCAAAATGTACAAATGGAAGTACCCCTTTGAAGGGATGCGCGATCGACAAGATCGATCATTGCATGTCAAGTTTTATTGAAGGCTTCGGATAAATGATAGGCACATATCCAGCGAAATTCTTTTGATGCCCCGCATGTCCTTTCGGCGAAAAAATTGACGTACATTTCTACGTCCAACAGAAAACGTCGAGTTCGATCAGAGGCGATTTATAGAATGCTTTCTGCAGCTTCAACATTTCTGCACTCTAAAAGCATTTCTTCGATGGACATTCACGTCGGAGGATTTAAAAAATGTTCAATCTTGTTTTTCGAAAACTTTTTTCCGTCCTAGCAGCGAAAGCTTTAACATTTTTTCTTTCGCCTTCGAATCCCAATGGATATCGCACTGTGAGCTTTATCTTATCGTGAAAGGAGCGAGAAGGGTATTTGGCTGAATTGAAAGGACAAGGGCAAGGACAAGGGGGCTTGATAACAGGATCACGGATATCGGTGACTATTGCTGCACGTTCTATTCAACACAGTTTTGCTTGCTGCAAAAGTGGTTTAGCGGAAGAGAGAGAGAGACAGAGAGAGAGAGAAAGTTGGAATTTATTCCTGAATCGTAACTCTTCACGACTCTTACGACGGCATGCGGAATATCTGAATAAGAGGGTTTTCTATTTCACTGGAGTTAACGATCAATTTTCGTGATCCTCATTCTTCTTGACGTTCATTTTCGAGAGGCGCATACCTCTAAACCCGAGCCATGGTCAAAGAAATTCGACTGACATGAAAAACGACAGGTAAACAAAAAATCGTCCAAACATTTTTTCGACATTCAAGAACTCAAATGATCGTATGATTGCAGATGATCCTCAAATGCAACGACGCAAAGGGTCTAGGATGATTTTTCTAATCCTTCATTTCACGTAAGGACGAATAATCAACTCGGTCGACAAAATAAATTTATTGTATGGTTTTATCAATCGAGTGAAAGGTTGACTCAGATTCGATACAGGTTTGCTCCAAAGATTTTATGTGAATGAAATTAATTGTTTTACTTGCATGTAATAATATTTCATGCTTAATATGATAGAATTATAAAAATTAATAATATAGAGATGGAAAATTCGGGAAATACGTTGAAACGTATACGTAGTTATCTCTCTATATTATATAAAATTGTCGCCACCGCCGCCGCTGTGTACAAGAATCGAGGCCATGGCTACCTGCACCCCGCTCGAGCCTCGATTCCATGGCCAACTTCACCCCGATCGGTTCTAGGTTTGGGTTTGAAGGTTTGGGTTTGGAGGTTTGGGTTTAGAGGTTTGGGTTTGATGGTTTGGGTTTGAAGGTTTGGGCTTGCGATGCGAGGGCGCGTAGCGCCCAAGCCGCACGGGCCCCTAGAATATATATATTTTCCTATCCATATAGTTTTGGAGTGCGAGTATGGAAAGCGAACGCGTAGAGCAATTGAGTCATAAAACGTAGGATTAAAACTCTCTGTAAATGCGAGGCCCAAGAGGCCACTTTTTCAAAGTAGAGGAAAAAGGGGCAACTCGGGGGTATATCGAGGGTTGTCCGGAGAATTTTTGGAAAAAGACAGGCAGTTAAGAAACGACGAACGAAGCGTGAAGACGTTAAGACGTACCTTGTAATATCGAAGAATTATTCTTGTTTCTTTATAATAAACTTATTATACCTTTTATCCTTCGTGTTTCTCCATCTGCCAGTCAACACTTTTCTTAACATGAAATACTCTATTTAATTCTATATCTTCAATTAAATGAATCAACTTTCTACATATTTTTGGGGGCCCAACCGGGATGACTGACAGTTTTGCAGAAAATAATAAGTAATCGTGATAGTAATAGTGACATTTGAGTGACATTTGAGTGAAAATTCAAAGACAAAGCATGGAAGAGAATGGAGAAAGTGCCGGGCTCACTGATGAGCAAGTGACGGGAATGACGATATCCGAAATTAAAGACGAACTGCGAAAACGAAAACTCAAGCTCGCAGGCAAGAAACGAGAGTTGGTAGCTCGTTTGATGGCCGCATTGACGTTGGAACGGGAAGACGGTGCACAAGACGACGAAGAGGAACACGTTGAAGACGATGAAGCGGAGACCGAGGGTGAAGAAGCTGAGGTTCGCCAAGATGGAAGCAACCAGGAGCCTGAAGTCAACAACGACGACGACGACAATGAAGTTGACGACGATTCTGAAAGAAGGAGTGCTCGCGAAACCCCCGTTATTCGACGAAGATGTGATATCGGCAATCCACGACGCACGCTACTGCTGTTAAAAGATGTTGAAGACGCGCTCGACAAGTTCAGTGGCGATGATTCAGTGACGCTCATGGATTATATAATCCAAGGAGTTCCTCACGATGCGAATAATTAAATGCTGCTCTACGGTGCAAAGAACATGCACGAACTTAAGGAGAAGTTTTTGCAATATGAGGCTTTAAGGAGGGAACAGAAAAATAAGCAGAAACCCATGGACAGGAAAGATACAAATCAGCCGAAGAAGAAGGCGAATGAAGAAGTAGCCGGGGTAAAACGGTGCTACAGCTGCGGCGAAAAGGACCACGTGAGTGCAGCGTGTCCAAATAGAGGAAAAGGGGTGAAGTGTTTTAAGTGTAACGGGTTCGGACACATTGCCGCGAAGTGCTCACCGAAACCGAAGGAGACATTTGTGGTGACGCGACCTAAAATGAAAAATATCGAAAAGTGGTGCAATTAGAAAATTGTAAGTTCGTGGCGTTAGTCGACACAGGTACCGACCTTACATTTATAAGATCGACCGAATACGAGAGAATAGGCGCGGTGCCTCTCCGCGACAATAAACTCGAATTCGAGGGATTCGGAACGACCGGCAATTGGACGCTCGGTGAGTTCACAGAGACAATGAGGGTGGACGACGACGAATTCTCTGTTACCTTTCATGTCGTTTCAAAAACCATCCTCGTTAAACACAGTGTGCTACACGGCACTGATTTCCTTGATCATATTGAATTACGGATCAGAGCAGGGGTCGTAAAACTTATGAAACTTGAGGAGGTGGATCGTAATGGGGAAAATTTGCCCGAGATCTTCGGAATAAACACGATTGAGCAGAAGAGTGAAATCGATTTATCGCACATTAAGGAGCCCGAATGTCAAAAGATCGTGAGAGACATGATTCGCGGGTACACGCCGGAAAAGACGCACGACGTAGGGATTATGACGAAAATCGTGCTCTAAAACGATCTCCCCGTAGTCAGTCGACCGAGAAGACTGTCGCATCCAGAAATGCAGGAAGTAGACGAAACGATGAAAGTTTGGATAGACGAGGGTATAATTCGCCCTTCAAGCTCAGCGTATGCGAGTCCGATCGTACTGGTAAAAAAGAAGGACCACACGACTAGAGTTTGCGTGGATTATCGCACCTTAAACAATGTGATCGAAAGACCGCGTTTTCCTCTACCCCTGATAAACGATCAATTAGACGCGTTACAAGGATCAGAAGTCTTCACGACGTGAGATTTGAAGAACGATTTCATTCACGTTCCGGTGGAAGAAAGTAGCCAAAAGTATACGGCATTCGTCATGCCCCACGGGCAATACGAATTTTTCAGAACACCGTTTGGACTCAGCATCTCTCCAATTGTTTTCCGAAAATACATTATGACGGTTTTTCGTGAAGCAATCGACAAAGGGATATTAGTCATCTACATGAATGATCTCGTAATTTTGGCGAAGAATATTGACGAAGCGATAGAACGGCTGAGAATGATATTAAAAGTCGCAAGCCAGCACGGATTGATCATTAACTGGGGAAAATGCCGTTTTCTTCAGGTAGGAATAGAATACTTAGGATACATTGTGTCAAAGGATTCAGTTCTTCCATCCGCAAACAAAACGAACGCGGTGTAGAATTTTCCGATGCCAACGACGGTAAAGAAGGTACAAAGTTTTCTGGGTTTAACCGGTTATTTCCAAAAGTTTATTGCCAACTACTCGAAGATCACAAAACCATTAAGCGACTTGCTAAAGAAGAACAGAAAATTTTATTTTGAGGATCGCGAAATAGAGGCATTCCAGGCATTAAAGTCGGCACTCGCTAGCGGGCCTGTGCTCAGGCGTTACCGGATCGGTGCAAAAACTGAATTACACACAGACGCATCGAGTGTGGGATACGGGGCTATTCTTATGCAGCTGGATTCGAACGACGAGAAATTTCACCTCGTGTATTATGCGAGTGGAAAAACAACCGAAGCCGAGGCGAAGTATATTAGCTACGAATTAGAGGTTCTAGCTATCGTAAAAGCCCTGAAAAAATTCCGCGTGTACCTTTTGGGTATACCCTTCAAGATCGTCACCGATTGTCAGGCCTTTACAATGACAATGAAAAAAAAGGATCTTTGTGTGCGTGTGCCCGATGGGCATTGTTATTGGAAGAATTCGAATATGAGGTGTGTCACAGGCCGGGTAAAAGCATGTCGCACGTGGATGCATTGACCCGTAACCCGGTGCCTAGCGTGTTACTCGTCGCGGAAAACGAGAGTGGTCTTATTGCGCGACTATCGAGGGCTCAATCCAAAGACGAAAGTATACGGGAAATAGCACGGTCGGGCCGAAAATTTTATTGTGCGGAATGGGTTAATTTACAAAGAGATTGACAACGACATCTTGATGGTCATGCCTAAACCGATGCAAACACAAGTTATTAGACTAGCGCATGAACGAGGACATTTTGGTGTTAGAAAAAACCGCGGCGATTGTGCGCAAGGATGTTTGGTTCAAAAATATGGGAGAAAAGGTAGAAAAAATCGTGAAAAAACTGCGTAAATTGTATCCTCGCCGGGCGAAAACAAGGACGACAGGAGGGATTTCTCTATCCAATCAGCAAAGGCGACGCTCCATTGGATACGTACCACATCGATCACGTTGGGCCGAAGACCACAACGAAGAAAAAATGTCAATATCTGTTTGTTGTGATAGACGCTTCCACTAAGTTTGTATGACTCTACCCGATGAAGTCAACGGGTGCAGCTGAAGTCATCAATCGTCTTGCGAAGCAGTCTGCGATTTTTGGAAACCCTCGGAAAATCATTTCTGATCGCGAAACGGCGTTTACATCCAACGCGTTCAACGAATTTTGTGAGAACAAAAAAATACAGCATATTCTCATTACGACTGGAGTACCCTGAGGAAATGGTCAAGTCGAGAGGATTAATAGGACGATAATTCCTCTGATCGGCAAATTGACCGCGCCGACTGCTGAGAATTGGTATAAGCACGTCGACACGTCGCAACGATTTCTAAACGCCAGCGTATGTCGAAGCATGGGAAAATCACCTTTCCATCTGCTCACGGGAGTACACATGAGACTCAAAGACGATCCAGGAATTAAGGAGATCCTTGAAAAGGAATGGATTGCCCGTTTCGAAGAAGACCGCGACAAAATAAGAGAGGAGGCGAAACGCGCCATAGAAAAAACCCAGGAACAGAATCGTCGACGATTCAACAAAAGGAGGAAAGATGTGCGGCGTTATGGCGAAAATGAATTGGGGCCATAAAGAGAACGCAGTACGGACCAGGCCTTAAGCTACGGGGCAAGTATTTGGGCCCGTACAAAATATCTAAAATAATGCGGAATGACCGCTATGCTGTAGAAAAAGTCGGCGAGCACGAGGGCGCACAGCAAACCTCAATGGCCGCCGAGTTCATGAAACCGTGGGAGCCTAATAATGCAGACTTTATAACCGACGACGATGACGACGAAGAAGACCTCTGAGGGCAGATGTCCATGCAGGATGGCCGAATGTAGAGACGGAATATTCGGGAAATACGTAGTTATATATATATATATTTTTTTTTCCTATCCATATAGTTTTGGAGTGCGAGTATGGAAAGCAAACGCGTAGAGCAATTAAGTCATAAAACGTAGGATTAAGACTCTGTAAATGCGAGGCCCAAGAGGACACTTTTTCAATGTAGAGGAAAAAGGGGCAACTCGGGGGTATATCGAGTGTTGTCCAGAGAATGTTTGGAAAAAGACAGGCAGTTAAGAAATGACGAACGAAGCGTGAAGACGTTAAGACGTACCTTGTAATATCGAAGAATTATTCTTGTTTCTTTATAATGAACTTATTATACCTGTTATCCTTCGTGTTACTCCATCTGCAAGTCAACCCTTTTCTTAACATGAAACGCTCTATTTAATTCTATATTTTCAATTGAATGAATCAACTTTCTACAATAATATAAGTAAATTAAACAATAATTATGACTAACATAATTATACATATAACAATTCTATAATTAAATTGGCTCAATTAAAGCAGTCTGAACTTTTTTCAATTAATAAGCCTCCGGTTGTACGGAAATTCATAAAAATTGCCAATTATTTTTCGAAAAAAGTAAAGGTAAATATACCTGATTTGAATTCATAGTTATAAGAATTGATATTTTTGAAAATCCAGTGCAACAAATTCATTCTTAAATACAAAAATACAATTTATCATCGATGATCAATCCACAAATATTTCTAAGAACAATTTTCAAAATTGAGCACAGATTTTACTTGTGTAAAGGGCTCCAATCCCTTAAACACGCTCAAAGCTCAGTGGTTACCCAATATGGTGGAATAACGATGGAGTGCCAGAAAAGAAGTAACTAGAAAGAGCGAAGCCCATCGTTCTTCTTACGAGAGCTCGCATCTTTCGGAAAAAGAGCGACAAAACCAAGTTGGAGCTCGAAAAATACGATTAGGAGAAGCATACAACTTTGAATTGGTATTGCAAAGCGTATCACGGTCACGTTGTGCTTCTTTGCACTTGCATAGTACTTGCATAGTACATCGGGTAAAAGTGTAACGTCGTTATTCGCCTTGTAAACTTGAACCGAAGAGACTCGAAGAGCATTAAACCAGTCTTCTTACTGGGTTTACTACTGTCGTCCATGAATAGTAATACTTTTCAGTCGGGAATCTCATTGAGGGGTGAAATAAAAGTACCGTACACACTCCTGATACATTTATATCGCAGCGTGTACGACGAATTCGTTTAAGGGGTTGCCTGGCTATCAATGGTTAAAAAAGTATATTTTCTTTGTTTTTTTTCAATATAATATTATATAAGGTAATTTTTTATATGCTTTTGTATCCGTTACGGGCATCATGACAAAACAGTCCTCGAATTTTCAGCAGTAAAAGTGTCCTCACGGGCCGAGGGTGCATTGGACTTTGGATCTATAACTTGCAACGAGTGAAAGTGATTTTTCACATCGTAATTTTCAGTGGTATTCCATTTTTCCATCTCGATATTTCAGCAAAATGATCGAGACAATAATGGATTGATTTATTCATCGTTGAAAAAAAACTAATCCACTTGATTGTTCGTTTCTCCGCTCTCCTTCAAGTAAAAAATTGAGTTTACAGGCTACATTTTTCAATACTATTATGTGCGAGAATGTGTTTGTAGAGAGAGGGAGAAAGATTGTGAGTAAGATGTATAGAGTGGTTTAAGGGCTTCGAAGGTTATAAAAACCATATTGTGTCTATTTTTTGTATATAATAAATAAATTATCTTATTTCAAATTTAAAGTATGTTGTTACATTCTGGGTTGATTCAGTACCCATTTTTGTGTCGACCATTTTTGCCTACGTCGAACCTCAAAATTAATACTAAATTTATAAAAAAAATTTATTCATTGATGCTCGAAGAATCAAAGAATTTTCAAATCACATGTTTCGGCTTATCAACGTGCGAGCAAGCAAGTGTAGAAGATCCCATGGTAACATCGTCAGTGAATTTTCGCTGACGAATTTTCTGGTCTCGCGCCTTGATTTGTCACAATGCTTAGCACTATTTTTCTTTATGATAATTGATTAGTCAACTCACAGAGCTCGACCAGGATGGTCGAACTGTAATCGAAATTAAGTGTCTTCTTCGGGAGCTCGACCTTACTGGTCGAGCTCCAACAAAATAATACAGTTTGGAACCTCCAGGGCTCAAGCAATAGAGTCTAACTCGTTAGAATCATATTAACGAGGTGATCAGTGCGGCCTCATCCAAAAAAATATAAAACAAATGAATAAATAAACATCGACTAATATGAGCGTACACGTGTGACGAAACCTCTGAGCTGTTGATTATCAAGTATAGCCACACCTCTGAATCGTCAATCAGACACGTTCTAACACCTCTGAGACGCCTCATTGAATTGTATTAAAAATAAACCAAGAACAAATGTTAAATTATTCACGAATGAAAATATCTGGAAGTGTAAATCCGTATTCGTAAAGTATCTCGACCATTGGTCGAGATCATGTTTCAATAAACATTATTTTTGTTATTGTTAAACGATAACCTTCGTTGGACAGCCATTATTTTTCACATCACCAATCCCGTTCTCGCATTAATCCCAATAAACATTGTGACGGGTTCGTTCCTTTTCAAGTTTGAATCACTCCTCGTGATAAGGGGAGGGTCATCCGAAATTATTCTCAGGACGTAACAGGATCTCAGGACTTAACTATATAAAAGAGCAACATTTCAGCAGTATTTTATAAAAGTTCAATGAAAAAATTAGGATAATTCAACAAAATTAGGATAATTCCGTAATCAAACTCTATTTGAAAGATTTGAATTTGAATTTTTGGCAGAGTTGTATGCAAAAAAAAATTTTAGTACAATCACGCCAGGAATAACCTTGTAAAATTAGTTGTAAGGTAAAAAAATAACCTTTCAAGTCTCAGTCAACCAAGACTGTCATTTGCATCAAACGTTGTACGTCATCTGTCATGTATCGGTCGATATGTCGTAGTCGTAGTCGGCTATGGAATGGAATCAGTGGTCCTAAAGCTGTGTTCATAACAATGATATTAGTGATAAGATCTTTTAACACTTGAAAAAATTAGTGGTTATGCAGATTCGTATTTTTTCTGGGAACGGAAAATTTATTTAGTGAAATAGATTAATTCTTTGAAAAGTGCAATTTTAATAAGCATACTGTTAAATTTTGTTGCGAGGTCAGGATATCCCAAAAGTTCCAGACTTTCGTTCATAATTTTTTCACACACAAGACACTTTTGCACATTTCCGCGTCTTCACAATCACGTCACTAATGAAATGGTTAGAGCAACCGAAAAATGGTTCGGTGTTTTAGTTCCTAGAGCTGCCACATGAGATCGTCGGCGGCAACAACTTCGGTTGGGGTTGCACACGAAAAAAACGAGTTGGTTATGGCAACTAACCGATTTGTAAGATATGCTCTTAGAAATTAGTTGGTTGGGGCAACCATTTTCATCGTTATCGCAACTATTTTATTGGTGGCTAAACACCCAACCAATAAAAAGTTGGTTGCGGGAACCACGAAAATGTTTGCCCCAACCAACTAATTACTAAGAGTATATCTTACAAACTAGTTAGTTGCCACTACCAACTCGTTTGTTTCCGTGCAGTTACCACGAATACAATTTTCGTCAAAGTCGAATAATTAGTATGCCGATAGTGGGTTGTGACATGCACTCAAATTAGTTGCAAATACCATTTTTCTTCAACCAATTAAAAGTGATTGTAGCAATGAAGTAGAGGTGATTATGGCAACTATATTATTGGTTGCCATGACTAACACCTAACCAATACAAAGTTGGTTGCAACTACGAAAATTGTGTTTTTTTAAAAAAGTGATTAATGTTTCCGGCTTTTGGTTGGTCTAACCAAATGAAAGAAGCAAGACTTCTCTCGCCTCCTTGTAAAAATCACGAGACTGTGATTGAAATTACTTTCTTAACGCAATTAAAACAATAACAATATAAATACGATGCAATTAAAATTGTTAATAATGATTTTTTTGTTTCTTTCACGTTTATAGGTTGTGAGAGCGGCCAGTCCGGTTCTTCTGCGGGTCATTGTTCTCGGAGCGTTCTTTATCTATTGCACTGTGAGTAAAAATTGTAGATATCAAATTTTCGTAATAATAAAAGTCATAATGTAGACCTAGGATGTGATAAGTGTTACATTTGCCGTAGATCTAATTTAACTTGCCAAGTAAAACGGGTAAAGGATGCAAGCAACTTGTTGCATTATTAGGGACAGCTAATGAGCCCGATGACGGCAATATAAGCAACAATTAGATTGTGGCGCTTCGTGGAAACTGTAATACGGAAATCGACCGCGCTTCAGATCATTAGATACGCGCTCTACCGACCGAATTCGAGGTTTTCATGCTCATTATACTGATGGATTTCCACTGTAGAACCGCGGATCGTTACATGGATCGTTAACCTTTCGACCGAAACTTCGAGGATATTTTCTCGTGTATTGTTCTCCCAAAATTGTGTAATAAAGCTTTTTTGATAGGAAAAAAAGGTGTGATATAAGGAAGAAAGTCACTGTGAGGGATGAAAAAATTGACCATGTTTAGGAATTTTTTCCACGCACATAGCTATTTATTGACGGATCGGGTTATTGTTATTTCATTGAATATATATTCAACTTATTTCACAGCAATTTTCAATTAATAATCTTAAAAATTAATAGAGTTATATATATCATTTTGGAGACAAAAAAATAATTCTTCTCCACTATCCCATTGATATCTTGTTGAAGAGTTATCTGAAAATTGAAAAAGTAATAAGAATAATGGTGACCAATCAACTTTTTTCATTTTTATGGTGCTTTATTCATTCAAGCAGGTTTTACAAAATAAGTAATGATTATTAAAATTTTCGAATTCACTACCACACATACTTAACCACTGTAATTACAAATATTTTTAAAAAAATCGGTTCATAACGTTTCAACAAAGTCGAGAAACAAGTCATTTCGAGAAAAACGCGCTTAAAGCTTACGTTGCGTTTCAATGACCTTAATAAATTTTCAGAATTTCAACTCAAAATTTTACCTACAAGTTTTTATACATATATTTAATTTAAAGAAAGGCAAACGAATTTTTTTTTTTTCAATTTTTACAGGGGATTATTTCCTCTAAAGGGTTGATAAGCGGAAATCTCGATAAGATTTTGTCGTTTGGACTGGAGATCCGCGTAAACGAAATAAGACTCAAAGGGCTTTATTAAATTTCAGACAATCGTCATGTATCCAAGACCAAACGTTGTGACGTGCACTATACGCGTCTGGCTACGTGAAATTGGTTTCTCCCTCACTTACGGCGCCCTCATGCTCAAGACTTGGCGGTAAGTGAAAGCTCTTTCATAGACAAATTGTAATTTTTCTTCACCCACCCTTAGTTCTGTCCATTCAACAAGAAAAGTTTCCCTCGTACCTAAAAAAAAAAATCCTTGCGACCGCTCTGAGAGTTTTATCAGAGCCATAAATTTACCGCTGATCAATGAAATTTTCGCTGCACATTTCTCTTTGCCCTTTAGTTTATATCTATCTTCCTTTGATGAATCATTCTTGCAATTTCACCCGCACCCTCGAGTTTTAAGTTCATTTCCCGACGCACAGTGGTTCAGAACGGCCGAATCCCTGGCCAAAAGTCGAAAAATAAAGGTTGAAAAATCGATGTTTTTGAAATGGATTCTTGTAGAGGTGGGTTTGAGGGATTCAGATCGCATAAGCAGAGGTCACGATATTGTATACCTGTTTTCCTGTGACAGTCGTAAGTTGCCTCTCGAAGGAACACGCGCGCGACGCTTCAGCGACCAGTTTTACAGTGCTCCAGAAAATCATACATAACTTTGCAAAGACGTGTCCGATTCCAATTTTCCAAAATGGGAAATATTTATGAAGGTATGTAGAAACATTTTATGTACTTCAATGTTCGAAAATGTTTGTTGTTATTTATGAAACGTTATGCTGAAGGTAGTCGTGAATTTCATATTTTTTCGCTTTTTGAAAAATACATTTGTGTCGATACATAAATTTTTTAACTTATTTTAACGCTGGCATTCACAGGGACATGTTTGTTGAACTATCTATTGATGAAATTTTCTAGAATTAGCTGCTCGAAAGTTGCCCTTTTTGAATAATATCGATTTTAGTGTCACTGTGCACGCAGTCGTGCACGTTGCGCACGGTGACTAATGGGGATACTCTCCGCTTAATTAACTATCTATACCTGAGGCTTAAAAGGTCCCAGGTATAGAGGGTTTTTCGTAGATGTTTTCTATCTTTTTATAAAGTATTGTGGAGATAAGTACGGTATATTATTGCGACGGTATTGCATTGTGAATAAAGTTTTTTAATAAGATTCCAACCGTAATGACCATTTTTACAAACATATCGAAATATGTTTACAAATATTATTCCAAACATTGTTCATGACTGTGGGATTGTTCATAACATTTTGACGTTATTTACAATATATATACCATATATAGACAATATAGTATATACCATATATAAGTGTCATTCCCTATCAATTATAAAACTCTACGTAAAGAAACTAAATTTTTGAGATTTTACCAAAGAAGGGATTCAAATAATTTCTTATTAAACATTTTTTCTTTCCATCTTTGTTGTTTCGTCGTTTTGATCTTCTTGAAAAAAAAAAATTTCGCGATTTTTATGCCAATATGTTCAAAATGTCCTAAAACATCGAGAAATCATATTTAGAAAAAATGTTCGGATGGATGTGTGTGTGTGTGTGTGTGTGTATCCTGAGTTTCAGATGTAAATAATTAATATCTCGAAAACGCTTCGAGATATCAAGCTATCAAGATATCAAAATTTGGTACACTTGTCAAGAACGAATTGCTCTTCATTATGAAAAAAATTTTGTTTCAATTATAACGGGTGTTCAGATTTTATCGACTTTTTCCGTTTTTGCAAAAATGGTGTAAACGGTCTGACCTCTGCAATTTTCAAAATATTGCACTCAAACTTTGTACGGAATTAGTATAGCTATTTTGGTATTTAGCTAGTTTGGTATTGAATATGGCGAAAATCCATCCAGGGATTATAATTTTATGAAATTTTGAATTTTTTGAAAAATAGTCTAAACGCTCTAACTTGTGCAATTTTTAAGATATTGTACTGAAACTTTGCACAGAGCTGATATAGCTATTGAGTTAGCTATTTAATTTGGCAGAAATTCATCGAGGGATGAAAATTTCATGAAATTTTGAATTTTTTGAAAAATAGCGCAAGCGCTCTAACTTGCACAATTTTCAACATCGTTCACTGAAACTTCGTACAGAACTTGTATAACTGTCAAGGTTTGTTCACTATCAAATTTGGCGAAAATCGATCGAATTTGCACATTGATTACTAATATTTTTCGATAGTTAACAAAGCTTCCTTTATGAGGAAGCCAAATTTGATCGCCATACCGTGTGTTGAAGGAAGCTCAGTGAACTATGGATGACGATGAGGAAGCAATCTGCAAATTTCAATTTGCAGGATTTTTCTTCTATGACCACAATAGTTGATTTCAATGATGTCAAAATAAATAATTTAAACTCTTGCACATATTTCCTTAGTAAATTAGAATATTAATATTGAGAATTACAATTTTTATGTAAAAAAATTTAATAAAGTGCAAAACGTACTTGAATTGTAATTCTTAATGTTAATTATTATTATTTATATCAAAGATGTCGCATTGAAAGAAAATCCAATTTCTTAGCTTAATTTAGGTTAAAATAGCTGAAAAAAACATTTTTAAAAAAGCTTTCTTAATTTTCAATATTTTTCTCGAAAAGTACATTGAAAAACAAAAAAATGACCTTCTAATAAATTAGGATATCTTCATTATTGTAGAAGTTATGATTATTGTAAGAATATTGTTTCAAAAATCAATAACTTCGGTATGGTTTAAGATACTATACTTCCATTTGCATGAATAATAACATATTAAGAAATAACATATAAAAAAAATGAAAAGGGCCACCGACAAAAAGTTGTTGAATTGATAGGGAATGGCACATATACAGTATATATACAATTTTTTTAATTTTAACAGGACAAACATGCAAAGAAATTATTTGTATGCGCAGACAAATATTCTTGGCCCTACATAATGAATGGAGCTCAAAATTTGACAAACAAGTAGAAGTTCTGGAAAAATATTTTACCGAATCGGAAGGATGTCCTTTCGCAATTTCGATTGATGAAAGGAAAATTGTAAGGAATCTCCTATTTACAATGAAGAAAAAATGGCAGGATAGCCGCAGAATTCTGGAGCGCTTTTACGCCAATCATAAAGAATAGCTTGACCAGGACGTAGCTATTATGGTTTGTCTGTTTTCCTATTTCTTACATCATTAAAATTTTTCATTTGAAGATTTTTTTTTACTTTCAAGCTGACGTTAATCCGATTTGTTGTAGAATGCGGATTTCAAAAACAGGGACGTACCTACTCCTAATTTTGATACATCAGGATCAGATGAGAGCCACAAATTTGAAAGGCCCCCATTGCACTTTTCATCATCCAGCGAACGGAGTAAGCGCCGAAAAGTCAATGATCTTCGGAGATCAACAAGTCCAAGGGCATTGACATTCGCAACGGAAATGAATCTTCGTTCTTTTGGGTCCTACGCTGCAGCAAAAGTGCTCAAGGATATTACAACCACTTCTCCTACGCGAGCCTCTCAGTATCAGTTAGCATTCGCACAAATTTCTAGACCAGTACGTCAAGAAATTAGCGCAGATGTTGCTTTGAACTTCATAATAAGCCGTAAAATGACGAAAGAAACGTACAATATGGTCCGGGAAATAACCGATGAAAACAGCGACGCGTCGGTTTATCCCAGTTATCATAAAATCTTAGCTGCTAAATCTCGTTGTTACCCACCAGAGTGTTCAATACGTATAACGGAAACAAGCGCGGAAGTATCATTGCAGGCTCGATTGGTTCAAGTACAACCTGATGTCATAAAAACACTCGACAGTACCTTCACGAATAATATGAAATTAGTTTTGAAGTGGGGATGCGATGGTTCGTCGTAGCAGCAGTATAAGCAAAAATTTGATGAAAGCGACAGCTCTGCCGCTCTTGTATTTTTTACATCTGTGGTTCCGTGACAAATGCTAGCTTCAGACGAAAAATCTGAGCGGCAACTTTTTGCTTAGAAGAACTGAAGGCCTTCTTCACCCCGTTACTGCAGACCGTTGAGATTGCAATTTTCGAAAGAAACCGTGCAGTAAACTGTTGATGGAAAAAATATAGCTGATAAGCGGATAGCATCTCTCGTCACATTTCCTCCAGTAACGGAGGGTATACCAACGTTGAAGTAAAATATGAATTATCGTTTACAATGATAGATGAAAAGGTGAGAAATGCCCTTATTGACACGAAATCTGCGCAAAGATGTTACTTATGTAATTTGACGTCGAAAAATTTCAACAATTTACAATTCGTTGAACAAACAGAATGTGACAGCTCGAAACTGAATTTTGGAATTTCTTCCTTACACGCGTGGATACGGTTTATGGAATGGATACTTCATATTGCATATAAATTAAATGATAGGACGAGTAAATGGCAGGCGCGATCAGTCGATGAAAAGCAAGCAGTGGGCGATCGTACGGAACAAATCCAAAAGAAATTTTAAGCTGCTTTAGGTTTAAATATTGATATGCCTAAGCAAGGATTTGGCAGTACAAACAACGGTTGCCTTAACAGCGGGCATTTTGAATTTGGATGAAAAATTCATAACAAGTTGCAAAGTAATTTTGCAGACAATCGCGAGCGGTTTCGCTGTACATACCATCAAGTTCAGGGTTTATAGCTTAGACGTCGCGAAACGATATGTTGAGCTATATTCCTGGTACCCGATGCCAACATCGGTATATACCATTTTAATTTATATCCGAGGACGCTCAAGAAGCGAGGAACAAGGACATTCGTCGGTACCGTGAACATTTTTCTTGAAAATGTAGGCGAAAGAAGACAATGTCTGACGTTTTTCGTCGGCTTCTTGCATCCTCGGACCCACTCATAACAAATTTTCAAAAATTAAGAAGAAGAATACTGCACCATTACCCTCTGATGTAATAGAACTTCTACTGGCAACACCAGAAGGTAATGTCACAAATAGTAGCTCACCCTCAGCAGAAATCGACACATGTGCGACGGATCCATCTGACCCAGATTTTGATTTTCAAATAATCCAATGGAATTAATCTAATTGGATGTATTGTATGGTATTATGTACGTGAGATAAAATAAACATTTACATATTCTACATAATTGTTCTTCATTTTGGAATTTCAAATGTCATTAATCTAATATCAAATTCGTAATCAGCGACTCCAAAAACCTAATGGTGCTAACTTTCGGACCGATAAAGTGATTATTTTCTCAAAATGTCGGCCATTTTGGTCCGCCATTTTGAATTTCATAATTTTGATATCAAATTCGTAATCAGCAAGCCCGAAAACCTAACAGTGCATATTTTCGAACCGATAAAGTGATTATTTTTCCAAAATGTCCGCCAACCCAATGGTGCTAATTTTCGGACCGATAAAGTGATTATTTTCTAAAAATGTTCACCATTTTTAGTCCGCCATTTTGAATTTCATAATTTTGATATCAAATTCGTAATCAGCGACCCCGAAAACCTAATGGTGCAAATTTTCGAACCGATAAAGTGATTGTTTTTATGAAATGTCCGATATTTTTTCCCGCTATTTTAAATTTCACAATTTTTATATCATATTCGTAATCAGCAACCCCGAAAATCTAATGGTGCAAATTTTCGGACCGATAAAGTGATTATTTTTCCAAAATGTCCGCCATTTTTGGTCCGCCGTTTTGAATTTCATAATTTTGATATCAAATTCGTAATCAGCGACCCCAAAAACCTATTAGTGCAAATTTTCGAACCGATGAAGTGATAATTTTTCCGAAATGTCCGCCATTTTTGGTCCGCCATTTTGAATTTTATAATTTTGATATCAAATTCGTAATCAGCAACCCTGAAAACCCGATGGTGCAAATTTCCGGACCGATAAAGGGATTATTTTTCCAAAATGTTCGCCATTTTTGGTCCGCCATTTTGAATTTCATAATTTTGATTCCAAATTCGTAATCAGCGACCCTAAAAATCTAAAATTGGAAATTTTGAAATTATCATTCTCACTTTTCGACTTTTGGCCAGGGAAAAGGCCGTTCTGAACCACTGTGCGACGATCCAATTGCCCTCATTCATGCCACAAACTTGGATAATTGACGAAACACTTAAGTATAATTGAAATGTAATAAATACGTCATATAATGTTCATCACAAATTCGAAACATTTTCATATTGACGTAAACGAGATGTATATAATACGTTATGACAATATATAGCAAGGACGTCAATAAAAGATGAAGGAATTACGGAAAACTGTAGACCTCACAAATATGTAATATTGATACGTTAAGATCTCGTCACTGTTATGAGATATTTACGTATACTGTAAACCTGTAAAATTGTTACGAGTCGATGCTGTAACAATTATAGAACATTGGTGATATTATAATCTCGTAGTATAGGCTACGTAACAAATACGTATAATGTGTTACATAAATGTTACAAGACATTTCTCGTAACAAATCCGTAACAATTATAGAACATTGCTGTAACAATTATGGAACGTTGGTGACATTATAATCTTCGTAGTATAGGCTACGTAGCAAATACGTTTTATGTGTTACATAAATGTTACAAGAAATTTCTTGAATCATTTTGAAGTTATGTCGATTAAGAAACGTAAACGATATATGAGTGTAATTATGTGAGCGTAATTACATGGGTATTTGTGGTGATAGAAAAACACCCCAGTAAAAACTGTTTTTGAGCGACGAGTTTCATGAACTCGACTCTAAACCTGCTGGAATAAATTTCTACGATGATTTTCGATGCTATTTTGGCATAACTCCCCCTTCTCCCTCCCCCCATCGCTTCCTCGTCATCGGTGTGGGCTGGCCCCTTAATATTGATCATTCGTTAATAATTTATCAACTTCAAATGTCCTATAAAGAATTTGTTCAATAAGTAAAAATGAATTTTAATGACCCATGTTCCTCAAATATCTTCAGAAGCTCTTAAGAAGTTGATGGCTTAGTAGGTAGTGTGTCAGCGTTAGATCGTTAGAAAGGTTCAGTATTCAGGCAGGTCTCAATCCCCCACAATCGGCAAATAAACGTTCTCGGATCCGCGCAGAGTTGAAGAACATATGTCAGGAAAAAGATATAGCTAATAAGTTAAATTTGAAAAGATATAATTTATTTAAGAAAAAATTTCTTCTATTTTTGGATATAACCATGAAACTCGGGAGTCAGGAGTTCAAACCCCGGTGGCGACGTCTAATTTTTTTTTCTTTATTCCCTATTCTTTATTAAGGTAAACTTATCTTCAAGTGATGTTAGATCAGAATAATGTGCAGAGTCTAGTCCAAAATGATTACTTTATGTAGTAAAGCTACTTGATCGCATTTTTGGTGAAAATTTTTTAGTCTTCATGCAAGAAACTGTGCCCTCAGATGTACGCAACGCTATCACTGTTTATTTCTTTCATCGGCATATCTTTTACATTGAAACAGGCCTATCCTCAGATTCATATAATACAAAATCTTTCGATTCATGAGTACCAATAGTTCGTATGCAGATGTTCAGAGGTGCCAGCAACTACATATTTTATGATTATTATTAGTAATTTAATTTAATTTTTTAATTCAAATTTAATGAAGTAATCTGAAAGTGACCGCGACGATTTGGGTCTATTGGCCTGTTGCAATATTTGTCAAATATTTTCTTTGACCACCTGGCAGTACTTTTGATCACACTTTATATCGATACCTTTTTTAAGCGCAGCTGAAGTTGACGCACGTCTTGTACGTGCGTTTTTGTATTTATACCGCTGCGCATTATAACTGACCGAATCCATCCCCATGTAGAAGTCGCCGACGTTCCGAGTATCGCCGACGATTGGCTGTATTGCGGCAACTCGTCAGCAGCCAACGATTGGAACCCAGCGTCGGCGAAACGTACGACTGATTGCTTGGATATCAAGTGGCGAGGAGTCGGCAGCTAATGATCGGATCGCGACTATGACCCAAAGTTGTTACAACTCCTGTTTGATCGGTGGCATCGACGTTAGGCTCGGTAGTTGAGACGTTGTTGCCTACCACGTTTTATCTGACGCTGGTTAACCGTCGCTCGAGTATAGTCGGCCAACACTTGCAGCCTAAAGTACAGCCAACGCCGGGCGATGGCATCGGTCGCACGTTCCGCTGACTTGACTTCAGGATACCTGAACCCTTATAACTTAAGTGACCTCTCTTAACTTAATTTCGGAGCCCCTGATCCTTCATAAGTTTTTTGAACTCTCAAAACTTTATTCGAGAATATCTGACACCTCATAACTTAAGTGGGCCCTCATAAGTTAACTGACGACCCCTCATAACCTTATTTCGCTACAAGTATCAATTACAATATTGCCTAAAAGTTATTAATAAATTGTGTAACCAAATAATTATTCATCAATTTTTCGGTAAGCTTTTTTTTTCTTAAACAAATCCAATGCGTTAATTTTTCTGTACGCATTTTTTTTCTGAACATTTTTTCAGAATTTTCTCTTTATTTTGAAATTCCCATTTTGAAATTTTTAGAATAGCTGTATTCATGTATTTTTTGGCCTAGTGTCTTTGAAACTTTTCAAAGCTGAAGATTCAAAATTCAAACAAATAAACATATACAAAATTGGCAATTTTTTATTTTTATTTCAGAATGCTTTTTATAATATTTCAAAATAGAGAAAATTCTGAAAAAAATCATAAGCGCTCAGAAAAATTAACGCGTTCGATTTGTTTGAGAAAAAAAATTAAAAAAACCTACCTAAAAATTGTTGAATAATTATTTGTTAACAATTTATTAATAACTTTTGGGCAATATCATTATTGATAATTGTTGTTTATGGCATGGCGAATTTTGCTGAATTTTTACAGATTTTTATTGTATCACGAAATACGGAAATTTCAAAACTTAATTCTAGGATTCCTGACCCCTCGTAACTTAATTTTGAAGCCCCTGACCCCTCATAAGATATGTGACTTCTTATAACTTAATTCCAGGGTTTCAGACCCCTTATAAGTTATATTTTATATACGTATATATTTTTCTGGCGTATGTTTCATCAATATGATATACACATCCGAATATTATAAGTAGTCGATGGTGTAGTGGTTAGCGTGTCAGTGTAGGTCCCTCAGGCTCGATAGGTAGGTAGGTTTAAAATCCCAGACGAGGCGCGTAAGTATTCTTCGGTTCGCATATATACACGGAAAATTAATCAGTCAAAAAAATTGATTAATTTTCAAATAATTTTTTTCAATGTTTAATTCATGTTCAATTCAAAGATACGCTCAAAAACCGAGGGTCGAGGGTTCGATCCCGGTGCGGACGCCTTTCAAATTTTTAAAAAAAATTTTCGACTCCCCGATCTTATGTAATGTTTAAAAATAATCAAACATTAATGAAAAACTTATTTTTATCAAAATCTTAAAAAATATATATATAAGAAATAAAATTATCGTATCAGGCGTAAAGTAATGGCCAACGTTGCAATCACGTTGGTTATTCGTTGCGGCCCAACGTTTGGGCGAAACGTTGGGCCGATGTTATCATCCCGACGGTTTTGAGATGCCAAACCGAGGTTGGCGAACAGAGTCTGTCCGCCACTCTAACTCAGGCGATCGTCGTTGCGCCAACAACGGCCTGACTCCGAAACCCCACCTGGGTCGTCGAAACTGTCGTTGCCGCTTTGTATGGTTTCCTCTTTGTAATTATCAAGCTTTTACAGGTCCCTCTTAGAGGTCGCGTGAAATATACGCTTCAACCCGTGTAGAAATTTCGGTCAGGAAAAACTTCTGCCCTGGACTGCCCCCCCCCCGCCCCTAACTAATGTAGGGAAATGATCCGCCCATCCTGACCTGACCGCCCACCTGGCTACTATTTTCGGATCCAGCGGTCATGAGCAGGCCCCTATGATGATATGATTCGGCCCTTGCAGATTCTGATCATGCCCCGAACTCTTTTTGATCAAATACTTCTTATGAGTTACCCCGTTCTCGGTGTATGTAACTTATTTCGAGGCTACCCTTTCTTAGGGTACAATCCTTTTGAAAATCCTCGTGAAGACCATTAGTTTCCGAGCGAACGGAAATTATCTAGGAGATTTAAATAAACAAGTACTAGGACATAAGAAGCCGACAAGAACTCCTTGTATGGCTTTTTTCGAGACCGACTTCCGTTAATATTCCATGCTCGTGCCTGCCTAGATAAGCATTCTCTTTGCATACTCCGTTTGGGAGTTCTGCGCTTGCCGTCCTGCGACATTTCGCGGAAAGTCTAGGAACTAACGCAGCGCAGTTCGTAGTGGTGATAATAATAATAATCCTCTGCCTATGTTACGAACATGTAACAGGCTCACGATCGCTCTTTCGCGCGGGATAAACGTGATAATGTACATAATAATTAAGTAATAAATGATAATATTAATTAAATAATGATCAATCATAATAATAATGAAATAAATAATAATAAACGAGGCAATGATTGTTATTTTATTACTATTGTTATTACTATTATTGTAACGTATTTTCATATTACGATATATTTGAAAATTGATATACGAACGATTATAAAAAATACGATTTTTATAAGTTCACAAAACATGTTCAGGACCTGCTCATTTTCTGGCCATGGAAGGCACGAACTGAAAGCCAATATATAAATAATTTTATTTTATAAATACTTAGGGGAATCCGATAATTTTCACATCAGAGCCCTGTTAGGGTAATAACAAAAATACGGCGCTTAAGAGTATAAAAATGATATCGCAGAAAACTGTTCATATTCTAATAAGTGATGAATAAGTGATTATTTCAATGTAATGACCAGGGGTCAAGTCGTTAAGTTCCATGTCCGGGTCCTGCCAGGAAAATCGAATCAGGCAGGACGAATCAGGAGCGAGAATCAATTAATGGCTACCCTATCACATTTCTATCCGGGAAGTTTGAGAGCATTGCATTACACCGTTTTCCCGACAAGTAAAGAAGTCGTAATACAAGCTGGTATGCGCCTGGTTTCGATGATTCAATTAAATTCGCGATTCGTATCTCGTATCCATTAGCAATTTTTATTATGTTTTCTAACTTTATAAGAGCGAGTGTTTGTACTCGATGTACAGTCCCGATGGCTAACGATGTTACTAGTTTGTCGGTTAGTTGAGTCTGTTAGTTGGTTTCAAGTGGACGCAACTTTGCTACAGTATCGAGAAGAACGTCGACAATCGACATCTCAAGTATCGTTGTATTTAGGCTTTTGTCCTGAAATTTGACAGACGAGCCCCTTCAGTATCTCTGATTCGTCGAAGTTGAGGGTTGTGCCTTTGTCCTTTGTGCCGTAGCTTGTGCCCTTAGATCCAGCCAAACCTTCTAGATACTTTTGGCGAACTTGATTTTTTCCGATAAATCGAGTCCGAATAGAAATTCATCTGAAGTCCATTCCGCCAATATTCCTTTCATCTTTCTATTAAAGCTGAGTATATGCAAGTCTACCTTGCGATAAACTTTGATATTGAGCTGCCAAAAATAATATTCCTACTGCGCAAAATACTCGAGTAATTGTACTTTGTATACGTCTTTTTCTTTCTCTTCCATAAGAAGCGAAACGCCTAAATTGAGAGCTGACAGCCAAGAACTCAATAGATTCTGTGAGTAAGCGAGATGTTTGTCTTGCTTGATCGATGTGTCAAATAGCGATCTGGGTATTTCCAGATTTAACGTCGGTGGTTTGAGCGTGCAATTTCTCTTACGAAGTAATTTTTCCAGGGGTTCTGCTTTATCTTTTTTTTCAGCTGCATTTCTGATTCATTTAGACCATTGCTTAGCAAGCTGCGTTTAAACTTTTAGTTCTTTTGATTACAAAGCCAGATTGCTGATTTGCAACACGTCCCCCTCAATAATGGATGTCTCTGATATCGGGCTAATCATTTCTTAAGATTCTTGTGCGGACTTTTCAGTGACCTGAGACACTGTCTTAGTGGAAATGTCTCCTCTGCCCTTTATCAAGTCCACCCTTAAATCTGCAAGAACAAACATGATCATAGATTATGTTTGCCCTAAGATAGTGCCACGTGGCCCATCTTGCGTGCCGCCATCTTCTTCCCACCGTCAAGGGGAGTGATATTTTTGAGCTTTTTCCCTATTCTTGAACTTGCCTTTCTCATGATTGAAGTATTCGTTCCTCTTATCAGAGCTAAACATACTGTGATCCATCGACCTACGCCTGAATTTTTTTTTAATTCTTTCTATTTAAAAAATAATAATTTCTTTGGTTCTTCTCTTTCCCTTTTCGACTTCTCTCCCATGCTCAATGTACTATTTCTGATCTATTATCGTTGATTTGATTATTTTCCTGTATTCAAAAGACTTTTCTTGATGTGACCTCGTTATTATCATGACGATGAGATCGATCAACAGCGGTAGCAGGGCGCGCATCTGGGGATGCACTTTTTTGAATGGAGACTATAAATTTGTGGCCAAAAATGCGATCAAGTAGCAATACTACATAAAATAATCTCGAGTATGAGGATCGTCCTCGTATCTTTTCTTCTTGGCACTCAAAGAAACCGTAAAAAGTGTCAAAGAAAATGATTCAAGAGGCCCAAGAGATAGAAGAGAAAAGAGAGTGTAGAATCGCCCAGGAATATCAACGTTTCTTCTTTTTGTATATGTGTGTGTGTGTGTGCGTGTGAGTGCGTGCGTATGTGTGTGTTTCATCGAGGAAGATAATAGGAGTAATGGGGCATGAGTACCAAGATAAAAGACGACCATATAAATCTCAAAGTCTTTAAAGCTTCCAGGCCAGCAGTGCTTTTTTATAGATCTATGTACTTCGGAAGAGCGAATCAAGAAAGGGTGATGTTCTAGACCCTTGTCGAGTTGCTCCTACTTCCGCTTCGAGCTGTCTCACGCACACCGAGAAAAAACACCAAAGAATTGTAGAAGAGAAGCCAAGGAGTATAAAGGAATGTATAAAACTACGAATTTCCATTACGTTAAAATCTTTATCAAAACCGTAAAAGCCGACAAAATAGAAAATTCGACTTTGCTTCCTTACATTACTCAAGAGAGCAAAATCTATCCGGTTTGAGTGAATTTACTTAAAATAAATGAAATTTTATTCAATTACTTAGAACCGAAGACATTTTTAAAATAAATTCATTATTTGAATCAAATACATTAAAATATATACAGGATAAGGCACATAAAGTGTTACGGAGCAATAGTACTCAAACCATTGATCATATCCCAAAATGTTTCGGAGAAAAGTTTCCTTGTTCGAGAAGGTCGTCATACTGGATCACCCAATTTTTTTTATCAGTGAAGGCCCTGAAGCTACGTCAAGGTCAACTCCATTTTTTTTAATGGAACCAGTTATTTTTTTTTCGATTGCATTATTACCGATTTTAAGACGAATTGAGCGACCTACAACACAAGGTTATTCTAGTCGCGCAAAGGATCAAAATAGTCGAAGGATCAAAAAATATCGGAACAATCACTTTCAAAGGATCTACTACCTTGGTTTGGGTCTACGTACAGAGGATGCTCGAAGTGATGACCCTCGACTCGTAAACACTTGTTTGATCGCTGATGAAAAGACCGTCTAACTTCAGCCAACATTTGTGGTGTAATTTCGGTACATTCTCGGCGTATTCTTTCTTTTATATCGTCAGGCGTCTTAGATGCTACCGCTATTACGCGTTCTTTGACAAAACAAAAATCTTTGATTTTTATTGCCTATTCGGATAACGAGCCACATACGAATCTTGAGCATTTCTGTAATGTTTACGGCATTTCCCCAACACCATCAACAAATCCAAAGATTCTCGAAAATCGTTCATTTTCGGGATTCAATGTACTCACATTAGAAGGTAATGCGTGACTAGCCGATACGTCAACAGAAAATGCGTACATGCTGCCGATAAGAAACATCGGTATCGTGAAAAATGAAAACACCAATTAAACAACTATTCACAAGTCGAGGGTCATCACTTCGAGCATCTTCTGTAGGTAGACCCAAACCAAGGTTAGTGGATCTTTTGAAAGTGATTTATTCCGATATTTTTCGATTTGTCGACTATTTTCATACTTTGCGTGACTAGAATGACCTTGTCTTGTGGGTCGCTGGATTCATCTTAAAACCGGTAATAATTTCGTCAAAAAAAAAATGTTTCCATTTGAAAAAGTGGAGTTGACCTTCACGTAGCTTCAGCGCCTTCACCGATAAAAAAAAATAGAGCGGTCCAGTATGACGGCGTTCTCGAATACTGAAACTTTTGTCTGAAACATTTTTGGATATGATCAATAGTTTGAATGCTATTGCTCTGTATATTAAACTTATATTCTATAAACATATTCTTAAATAAAAATAGCCTCCTAATGTCGAAATGTCTGTAATATAGAAAAATATATAAAACAATCATTTTCATAAAAGTATCTCAGTTCAGACGAGCTAAAGGAATGATATACGACGATGACTGAACTTTTCTTCCTCCCTCAAGAATATAAACAAAAAAAAATCCCGTGAATTCGTGGATTTTTTTTCAACAAACAGAATAAACTCTCACACATGCAGATCAAACTAAAATTCTAAATTTGACTTCAGAAAAACTGTGTAACAATGCATCCATGTATTAATTGGCGTAAATCGATTTATTTGACCGTAAATCCATTATTATACATATTTTTCGGCATGAAATGTGCTTCGGATTCAATTCCAGTCACGCTCGTTTCTCCTCCAAAGCGTGTAAAAATAAATGTCAACATCTTATACGGAGGAAAAAAACGTAATATATAGTTCGTCGATAATAAGTGACGATTACTGGAGTATATGAGAAAGTACTGGATTGTCTAGTAATGAGGGAGAAAATCGAGTAAAAACTCCAATAGTACAGGTTTAATTGCAGTCTTTTCACTGTTGTTCAAAGTAAAAATTATGGTCTGGTGAAAATTTATGTATCACCACAATAGATATTATTATTAGTCAAGTAATATTTATAATTCAGTCCCTGGAAAGTAACCAGGATCTGTATCGTGGGAAACTCGAAGGAGCCTTTCTCCGAAGGATTACCTACGAAGTTCGATGAAGGTGACCTTTGCCATTGGCTTGTAAGGGAGCTCAACGTCCGTTTACCGACATGCAGTGCAGCGTGAGTCCATAGATGCTGTCCCTTTGGTCGAACACCTTTACAAAAGTCGAAAATATATTGCAAATTAATGGTAATATAATGATATTTAAAATGACAAAAAAACGTGCTGTTGTTGGTAATCTGATTTTAAAAATATATATAAATCTTGTTTATCATGATTTTTTATTTTGACCACTTTCTAACTCTCAATTTATATATTGCAGTTGAACTCTACTGGGTTTTGAATAATCGATTATACCGTATTGATACCGATTGAGTGCATATTATTGGACTGACACCATAAAGTTTGCTGGTTATTTCTCTTTTAAAATTCATGGGCTACGCCAATAATTTGTTGGGTATGGCTCGACATGAAATATCACTGGATTTGCCACTCGGAATGGCATACCAGATCATCCACGAATAGTTTACTGTTTCTTTTATGCAGTATTCCACTGGGCTTGACTGCACCTCAACCAAAGCATGAACAACCCTCAAAACAATACATTGTACAAAATGTCATCGAGCCCAGTCAGACAAATACGAAACAGTGCACCCTTCGTATAATAGCAGAGATTCCCAAACGGAACAAAGTTTGCGTCTTCATTCGAAATTACGCGTAATACGCGCATACAAATGAATCCTGCCGTCTGCTCCTTGCTTACTAGCTAACACAAACGTCTGAAATTCGCAGTCACAAATACACAAAGTTGTGGTGAGGTGCCCATATTGTCTCATCGCTATATTTCCCTATATTGCGGGTCGAAATTCAGGATGACCGACCGACATTGCATTGAATGTCGGTAAATAGACGGTATAATAGAGCTTCTTTATTTGCCAATGGCAAACGTCATCTTCATCGAACTTCGTGGCTAATCCTTCGGAGAAAGGTTCCTCCGCGTTTCCCACAGTATAGATCCTGGTGAAAGGAAGATTGAGTCGATACCTCGCACGCGTATTATCTCGAGCAATAGTTCACCTTCAAGGGCAACCATTTAGCGAGCAACTGGAAATGCAGTCCCAAAGGTGGCGTACGTTTTAGTACACGTCTCGGTAGCATTTCACCTTCGAACTTGCGGAGCTCGATCGACAGATAGTAAACCATTACCGTCCGTCGTTCCGTTATTAATTGCGTCCACGTATATTAATCTAAATTGCGCACATACGGCATTCCTGAAAATAACTCGGTCTAATTATGACGATGTTACGCGTAGGCTGATGTGCACCATGCCTCTTCTTTCTTCAGGGGTCGAATACAGATTCCAATCATTGACAAGGCTACAATTATATCCTCTTGCTTTTTGGTTTCCATTTTAGATTCTTTATTGCTCAAGCTCACTTTGTTATTCTGTTCTGTACTATTTATGCCACGAGATTCAATAAACAATAACGTTAATTAAGTGAGTCCCTCGAAGAGACTCATCTAGGGGCCCTCATCACTTAGGGCCCAAAAACTGATCGATTTTTGTTATTTTTTTCGAATGTGAACTTTTGAATGACCAAGTTGGCATTTTACACATGATTGATATATAGTCCCACCCAGATCTTAATTATTTTCGTACTGGCAATTATCGATGAATAATATTATAGTTAATATTCTTAAACAAAGGGCCGAGTCGCGGGACCTCAAAATATAGGTTTTTCGACGCTTTTAGAAACTTAATCAAATCTGACGAACATACTTTTCGACATTTTGTGGGTGAATTTCAATGAATGAGATCAAATAGGATATCAGTATTTTCCAGACAACTTCCTAATATTCCAGATAGACCCAGTAAACTGCTGAATGATCAAAAAAAAAAGATTGTTTTCTCAAAATTTTTCTAACTGTAACCCTTTATTGACGATTGTTGACAATTTTGAAAATTCTCTCGAGCCACTGGAAATAAAGATATCAGGATATCACGGGTATCAATAGTTCGTACGTAGATGTTCAGAGGTGCCGGCAACTATTTTATGATTATTATTAGTAATTTAATTTAATTATTGAATTCAAACTTAATGAAGTAATCTGAAGGTGGATCCTCGACAATTTGGCTCTATTGGCCTGTTGTAATATTTGGCAAATATTTTTTTTGACCACCTGGCAGTACTTTTGATCACACTTTATATCGATACCTTTTTTGAGCGCAGCTGAAGTTGATGACGTCTTGTACGTGCGTATTTGTATTTATACTGTTGCGCTTTAGAACTGATCGAATCCATCGTCGAAACTGTCGTTACCGCTTTTTATGGTTCCCTCTTTGGAATTATCAAGCTTTTACAGGTCCCTCTTAGAGGTCGCGTGAAATCTATGCTTCAACCCGGGTAGAAATTTCGGTAAGGAAAAACTTCTGCCCCGGATTCCCCCCGCCCCCGGCCCTAACTAATGTAGGGAAATGATCCGCCCATCCTGACAGGCCCTGTTATGATATGTAAAAAAAAAATGTTTTCTCAAAATTTTACTAACTGTAACCCTTTATTGACGATTGTTGACAATTTTGAAAATTCTCTAGTGCCACTGGAAAAAAAGATATCAGGATAATCCTTAGACTGTTATCTACGTTATCACGTGTTCTGTAGATTCAGTAAAAAAAACTCCCGTTCCCTTAAAGGAACTCGGAATTATGGGCCTTCTGAATATCGGCTTTTCAATGTTGTCTGAAACTTTGCCGAATCTGACTAGAGTGCTTATTGAAAATTTTAATTTTGGTCCGTGAGGAATTTGACTGTCCCCTGAATGATGAAACCCTAAATGACAAAAAAATTCGCGAGAAACTACTCTTAGCAAATATGCGACAGCTAAAGGGCTTTATACCGAATTTTCCAGAAGCAAAGAGTTATGAAAGTGTACTGACTAGAATACTGGCAGACTATCAAGGGCTGACCCTTCTCAAATAAAATCAATATTGGAATAACTTTGGTTTGTTAACACCGGTCCAACTTATGGTGACATGAATCGGCCCAACATTGTTTATAGGTATTGGCTCAGAAGAAGTGTCCAATTTTGGGCCAAATATTATTGCCAGTCCTGAGATAAATCTTAAACCAACACTTTGCCAATTAAAACTTCATTTAAACCAATACTTTGTATTTTCTTGCGTGAACGTCAGCTCCACGCTCACACATCTATCGGCAGTGCGGAAAATTGCTCTCTTGCTTCCAGTGCGTCCCCAGTGATAAGCTGACTTACGGGTATAAATCGAGATGGTTGGTACGTCAATAATGCAAGATATGTCAGCTTAGCACACGCCTAGTATTCCGATAACACATGATATCGTATTGGCAATGCACGATCAACATACAAAATACAAATATATTTCCGCTGCATTCCCGGAACTGAGCCAAATGTTGGGCTTATATCGAATTAATTTGCATTCAAGTTTTACGATAAAAGTCAGCCTAGCACATAACCAATACTAAAACAACCGATAAGTGTGGCACAAAATTTTTCGCAGCCAGTATAAAACATAAGATCAGCCCAGTTGGTCCACAGTAGTGGATCGATTCTTGGGTGTATACCACGTTACTCGGTACGCCAATTATAAAATATATGTCTGCCTGGAAAATATCATCCCACTGTATGTCTGGTCCTGAGCCAACTGTTGAGCTTCTGCAGAATTAATTCGGAGTCGCGTTTTCCATTAAAAGTCAGTCCAACACACAACCAACACTGAGACGACTTTTGGGTATCTCACGAAATAATCTGCGAACAGTATAAAACACAACATCGGCCCAACATATCCCCAATACTAAATCTACTCTTGGCAAAAACCCATATATGCTTACCTGTCAGTACTAGCCATCAGCATTTGCCCAGTACTAGCGAAATAATTCATCTGTATTGTGCCAGTACTACCAAAAGAAATTTGGCAACCGGGGTTGTGTCAATTCTGCGCCGTATGGGTAGATCTGGCAGAACTCAAGGGC